>BPLR01012367.1:0-374548 GCA_021605095.1 Caerostris extrusa | reverse complement strand
CTTACCGCAACTCACTGTCGCCTGCAGATTAACCTGGAGTACAGAGCATGCATTGTGGACACCGCAACAGTGGTCTAGTGTGATGTTTTCCGACGAGTCCAGGTTTAGTTTGCAGTCTGATTCTCGCCGGACTTTCATATGGAGAGCGCCAGGTACCCGTTACCACCAAGAGAACACCATTGAACGACAAGTCTCGTTACGTTGGCAGGATGGCTAGTTTGGGGAGGAATTATTCTTTGTTCCAGAACTGACTTGCATGTTCAGAGTGTAACGATGACAGGCCACATCTATGGGGATGTCATTCTGGAACAACATTGTAGGATATCACCCGTTTGTTTCGGGGCGCTATGGGTACTGAATTTCTCTTTTATGGATGACAACGCCCGTCCTCACCGTGCAAACATTGTAGACGAAAGCCTTCAATTGAGGATATCTCTGTATGGATTGGCCAGCATACCACCGGACTTGAATCCAATAGAGCATGTGTGGATATGCTTGACGACGAATTGCAGCCCGTCAACGCCCCCTCCCACCTGTCAACCGGAACTTCGGAGGACATTGCTTGATGAGTGGTGTAATATTCCCCAAGATGAGATTGATAATTTGATGTCAGCATGCCTAGGCGTTGTAAGGCCTGTATTGCACGTCTCGAGAGACATACTCCATCTTAACCATCATACTAACCATGTTATACTGTTTTTTGTAAATAGGTTCTTTTTTGAAATTTGCTCCAGGGAGTAAAAAATCGCAATTTTTATTAATTATGTCAAACATATAGCATCTTTTTTGCTCTTTACCTTTTGTTTAATAAATAGACTTTACAAATAAGTCAAATTTGTTTTGCTTCTGCCTCTGCTTCTTCTCTGTGCCTGAACTTCATTATCCTTAATTTATGGACATGAGTGTAATAGGGGATATAAGATTTATATTCGGCCATTTTGTGATGTTTTCAAAGGGTTCGCAAATATCATTTGAGTTGGCCACCCCTGAATTAGGCTCCATCCGTTCTTAGGAAAAAAGGTGAAACTAAGTCGCTCAAATGGATCCGCGATAAGGAAGAACCTGAAATGAAAAGTATTGGTTTTCAGTTATAAATAAATAAATAAAAAAACTCACTGGAAACTCAAATCTGTGTCTTCCAAACCAATTTTTGTAAAAACAGTGTTATTTATGCCTGTCAACAGATATTACACGTCCAACTAACTTATTGCAACTTTTTAGGTGGAGGGCCCAAGGCCCTGCGCCTTAAATTGCGTATTCATAAAATACAGAGCCAGGTGAGAGGGAAATGAAAGAATCCCGGAGGGGAAATTGTACTCTGATGAAAAAAGAAAAGTGGGGGTAAGGATAGACACTTCTCTATATTTCACCTGTGTATCCAAGAACTTGACGTATCAATATTCCTATTTATAGTTTTATTTCCTTTTTAGCATAAAGAAAATAAAGGCAGTTTGGAAAGTAAAGGAAGCTCTAAAGAAGAAGTGAGTAGACGAGCATTTTTGAAGAAGTCAGGAGTCGGTATGAAAATTCGTAGTAGTAATAGTAAAATGAAATGTTAAGAATGTCACTCAATCGCATCCTTCCTAGTCTCCTGCCACAGCTACAACCAAGTCAGTGTTCAGTGACCTTTCATAACACTGGGGCATACAGAAAGCTGTCTTGGATCCACCATGAAAGAAGATCTTATGGAAGGTATTCTGTTATTACGATTGAATATATTAAAATAGAAAGTCATTGTGATTAAAATGCACAACTTTCTTTCGCTTGTCTTCTAATACCTTAGGCATCTATTCATTGGGTTCTGCTATATATATATATATATACGGAATCGTGAGTCTGGTGTCAGAAATTGTTAGGCCGATTCCCCACCTCCTGCTATAAAATGTTATATATATTTCATTTAAGAATGCACCTTGTTATCCGTGCTCCTATGAAATTAAGGTTTGTTTTTGTTAAGTGTTCGTAGGTTATCTTGTATTTCTCATATTAATGTAAGAAATTCATCATTTATAACATTATTTGTAATATAGATAATAAATTGTTTTCCAGAAATAGAACAATTTCATGAAAGATGAAATAACATCAGCATCAGCATAGTCGCATAGGTAAGTTTTAAAAAAGTAAAATTTCAATTCGTACTTTATTACTTATTTTTTAACAGTGTTCAACGTGACTTGGAAAAATCTCATGCATTGTTACAATATATCCTGTTTGGCACTAATTGTTTTAATATAATTCTTTTGATTTTATTTCAGGCATTAAAAGATGTTAAATGCGATCTCTGGCTTTCATTTTAGGGCAAAAGGTATTCGTGACCTTGATTCTATTGGAAAAGTGATCCATGGCCTTCATTTTATTGGGGAAAATGGTCTCAGGAGGAATCTAGGTTTTCATCCAATATTAAATAAATAACATTATGTCCATTTATATCAAGAAAAAAAAAGGAATTAAAAGATTTTTTCTTTATTAGCATAAGAAGAATTGTGTGTGTATGCACATCAGTGGGCTTCGTGTCTCACTTATGTATACCACCAATAGTCCACGCACGAGTTATAAAGGTTGGTCTTCCGAGACGACTTTTAGGGGTAACTGATTTATGTGGCAAAACGAGGGAAATATGAAACTTGGTAAGTATTTGTTACTTAATATGAAACTTGATTATGTACTTGATGCATAATACGCAACTTGATACATAATATGAAACTTGATACTTATACGTAATTTGAAACTTAAAATTTGTATACATGAAATGATATATTTGATATTTAAAATTAAATTTGATAATGTATTTGATACATAATATGAAACTTGATAATGTATTGTATACTTAAAATTAAATTTGATAATGTACTTGGAGAAAACGAGGGAAATCTCTTACCAGGCAGTGCCGATACCAAAACGTTTATACACATTGTCCCAACCCCATTGAGTCGCCTCGTTTCTGAAAGTAGTGACTGCAATGAATGTCGTAAGATTATTCGAACACAGACTGCATACGTTACCAGCAGACCATGATTTGGGGTATAAGATATTTATTTTATAATAGATTATTTCATATTTATGTATCGATTTTTTGTCATGATAATGGTTGGTTGCGGTTGAAGTATGAAGAAGCGCTAAAAAAATTACTTGGCGAAAAAAAGCTTACTACAACAATAATAATAAATGCATATTTTACCATGGACTTGGCGCAATATTCTTTGCTGTTTATATTTCGCTCTCACCGTTCAGCACTTATAAAGAAAAGAGAAAAGAAAGTGACAGAAAGTAGGAAAAGGGAAAAAAGGGAAGGGAGAGCTGTTAAACTGGGACCGTAACGAAACCATCAGAATAGAAAGAGAGAGAGAGAGATGGAAGAGGTAGGGGCGTGCTATGGATCACGAAACATTGGATAGCAGAGCTGGAAGAAGGGGGTGGATGCGGAGGTGAAGTAAGATGGATTACAGACAATTTTTTTGTGTGTTATTTTATTTATTTGCGCACTCCTTCAGGGCTGGAGTAAATTTTGCTTTCCTTTGAGCCAATGCATCATCATTACGCTAGGTTTGGACCGGAATTTGAACTGTAAATGCGACGTTTCTAGGGCCGAGGCTGTCATTTAACATTACCGCAAGCTTTTATGCTGTCAGGCGCACCATCAACATATCCGATTGACGTTGACTGGAGCAGACGGTTCGGTGGGACGGAACACCCCGATCCCTGTGGGGTGAGAAAGCAACTTCGAAACATTGTTACAATGAGGAAGGCGGTCCGATCTGATTGCGTTAGGAGAGAATTTTAGTGCATGCATGCTCACTATTTCTTTCAGAGAGTAAAAGGAGAAAAAATGAAAATGTTTGATACATTATAGGATACTTTATAACGTACTTGATACATACGAAACTTGATACTGTATTTGATATCTATATGAAACCTGATAATATACTTGATACATAATATAAAACTTGAGTATCAGTTACAAATGTAATTGATACTTAATAAGAAACTTGGGCAATAATATAAAATGAATTTAATACATAATGTGGCACTTGATAATGTACTTGATACATAATATGAAACTTGATGATGCAATGGATACTTAATAAGAAACTTGGACAACAATATGAAATGAGTTTAATAAATATGACACTTATGTATTTGATGCTTAATATGCCACTTGATAATGCAATTGATACTTAATGCAAAACAGGTATATCATTTGTTCAAATATTTAATCAAAATCAAATATTTAAAGCATTCTTTTACACGAAGCCTGGAGAGAGCACCCAAGTGATGAAAATAGGTCCTAAATCCAACAAGCGAAGCCGAATCGTCACGATAAATCAGTGGGTCGAAACATCCCAGAAGTTATTATAATAAGTATTAAACCTTTCACGCTAGAAAAAAACTCAATTCAATAACCTTCATTGAGTAATATTTATATCTTTAATGTACCTATTTAATGAATAGGTTTGTTTCATTTGACAAACTAATGTTTTCATAAACTATAATTTCCTGGATTCTTCGGCATCTTAAATTTTCAATGACACATTTTTAAAATTTCCAATAGGCATAAAACTATGATCCAACCTACACATTTCAGAACAATGTTTCATCTAATCCAATTAAATAGAATAGATAATTGATTTCACTGGCGTTTACTTTTTTACAGTGAATGCACGAATGCACCTGAATAAATTACATTTGTTTTTTTTAGAAACAATTATTCGAACATCCGTATTTTAATGAATAGGTTGATTATCATCAACATTTAACAATTCTATCATTACTAGAATATGTCCATCTAAACCAGGGATGGATATTTTCTGGCCAGTGAGATTTATCCCACTTTTACAAAATATATTTATTTTAGAATGGCCAAAGTAGTGAAAACCAATGTATTCAAAAAATACATTATGTGGGCATCCCAATATTCAAAAATGAACTGCCGAAATTATGATCATCTTTTAAATCATGTGGAATCATTCAAAAATTAAATCATCTTTGTAACTTAATGGATTTTAATTATATGTTTTTAACGATGTTGTGTATACATAAGTTTAAAAATTATTCATTTGGCAATGAATTATTGATTATTTTTGTTAAAACCAAAACTCTTGGCTATCAATGACTTAATGGGCTGTCTGTCAGCTACACTTTAGAACAGTATTCTTCTTTTAGTTCAGTGCATGGATAATGTTATAGATGTCTACATCTACAAGTATGCAAGTCATTGTGATTTATTCTTTTAAGTAGGAGTATTGGGACTGATGGCCGAGTGGATACCCGTCTGGCGCTCGGTACCACAGGTTTCGGGTTCGAGTCCCGGCGGTGCCATGAATGTTTGGAGTGGTTCGGAATTCACTTTAAACCTTAGGTCCCGGTCTAATAGGATCGTAGAGCGTTGTGTGGAAAAGTGTTACTCGCGTCCGTAGCCTATCTTCAAGTTACACGCAGCTCGTGGGTAATGCTAAATGAGTAATAGCTGCGTAGAACTTGCTTATGGCATAAAGATTAACTGCCTCTGTATTGCCAGCTGCATTAGAACAACAACAATTAGGAGTATCAAAAATAAAAAATATTGTTATCCATTTTTGCCGAATTGTAACAAAAAATAATATTTTTTGCATTCTTTTTTTCATTGACATGTTTGCAAATGTGTTATAAACTCATTTAATACTAGCATCAAAAAGAAGAAAAAAAGCTTTTATGAAAAGTTATTTTAAAATGTTGCCTCATTGGGGGCGATTACCTTATCTACTACAGAAAGTGAAGGAAAAAATAAGTTAATTTTTGCGTCTAAGAATGACAACCGGTGTCGACTATGGGGAAGTCTATTTTTTCAATGCAGTCTTATTATTTTTTTCTTGCTCTTGAACAGACTGCGGATTTTATGAGTGCTGTCAATGGAATTAGAGTAACTGGTCATTTTCTAAATCAACATCGTTTTGTTGTTGTTGTCTTTCCCCCATTTCCAGCAGTTGAGAGGAGCGCAGGGGCGTGCGAGCGGAAGTGCAACATCCAAGTGACACATCATCGACATTTCCATATCGCAATATGTTCTCTGTCAACTGCTTCACCCGATACGCTTTTTCGGAAGCTTTCTTTTACTTTCCGCGCCGCCATCGATGAACTGCTTGCATGAATCGTAATCGTTCCCTAATACACGCGGCAGGAGGAAAAAAATTATCAAAACACGTTCTGCTTTTTGTTCTTAACAAGTCCCTGATTATTTTTTAATAAATGAAAGGAAAACAACCTATATATTTTTTTAATTGTTTTATTTATGAATACAAGAGCTAAGTAAGTTTAATTATAAATATAACTAGTATAAATATTTATAATTATTGTAAATGCAAATATAAGTGCTATAAGTTTATGAATATAAGTGCTATGTAAGTTTTTTTTTTCTTTAAAAATTGAATGAATTAAAAATTAATTTCAAATTTATTTAGCTAACACAGCGTAACAGCTAATGTACTTAGCGTTAGCGTAACAGCTAACGGAATTCAATAAACAGAAAAGAATTGAAAAAAATTAATAAAATTATTTCGGAAAAGGAAAATTGAAATCTTGGAGTGTATCATTTTATTATATTGGCCTAGGGCATAAAATTTTATAAATAAACAAAAATAAAAAAATAAAAAATAAATTTTATGGTTTAAACCAGGGATGGCCAACCCGCGGCCCGCAGCTCGAATGCGAATATATATATATATATATTATAATGGACAAACTAATGAAAAACAATGTATTAAAAAAACATTATTTGTCATCCATATATACAAAGATTAACAGTCGAAATGAAGAGGAAAATTAATTTTGATTTTTAAAATAATATTCTTGTGAATATATGTAGAAATGGATAATATTTGACAGATATTAATATATATAAATAGATAGATAGAGAGAGAGAAATTTCCCAATTGGCACAAAAAGTTGTTAGGGCTTTTGGTTCAACTTACAGCTATGAATAGTTTTGTTCGAAAATGAAATGGACCCAACACAAACGGACGCTCATCTGCAACACCCATTACGATGCTCAAATACCCAAATGGAGATCGATTTGCAAAAGCTAAGTGAAAGATGGTGAAGCACATATCGCACTAGTAAATTAAGTAATTTTAATGGTTTCATTTTTTTTTATTTCATTTATATTTATATATTTTTATATTTCATTTTTAATGTTATATATTTCTTTACAATGTGCATTTAGTATCATTATGATTATATTATCTATGTTCCCATGTAAGAATAATAGTAAACACAATATTAATAACTGATTATGTTTCAATTTTTCACTCCAAGAAAATGTCTGTAGTAGGTCTAAATCTAATAGGGGAATATATAATTTTATATGCGGCCCGCGGAGTTAGGATGCATTTCCAAAGTGGACCCTTGGAATATTAGAATGGAATAGTTGGTAAACATGTTTCTCAGAAGGATTTATTTCCACATAATTTGTATGGATACATGATAATGACGTCAATAAGCAATATCAATTTACAAAATACCTAGTAATTACATATTTTCTGAAAATGAATACAATTCACTTTTAGGCAATGTTTTTAAAAACACTATAATGCAATTCAACAAAAAAAAATCTATTCAATTTTTAATAAAACAATGTATTGTTTTTAATTGAAAAGACTTAAAAATGTAATGGCTGTATAATTAGAAATAATGATGCATAATCGTTAGCATAATTCTAATGAATGATTCAATTAAATCTTTTTGCTTGAATGGATCCATCGTAACTTAATTACTTCTTTACAGAAATTTCTGATAATGATAATAATGGAATTTTTTTTTGAACTAATCAAAATATGATTTGCAATGTACGTTTAGTTAATGAAAAATTAGATTCATTTATTCGAAGTAAGAATAATAATAAAAAAGAAGGTAAAAAAAAAAACTTACGTCACTGCACACTCTCATGCAGAATTTCCGAACTCCATTTTAACAATCGAATTAAAATACCCACCCTGTTGAGAAAGCAATAAAAATAACCCCAAATAATCTCCTTATAAAATCTCAGAAATTAAGAAGCTT
Source organism: Caerostris extrusa (assembly GCA_021605095.1). Classification (NCBI taxonomy): domain Eukaryota; kingdom Metazoa; phylum Arthropoda; class Arachnida; order Araneae; family Araneidae; genus Caerostris; species Caerostris extrusa. The sequence goes on along the minus strand of BPLR01012367.1, from coordinate 366,517 downwards.
AAACGCGTCATCTGATATCGTAAAATGAAATTATAGAGAAGATCCTAAGGAAAAAAAAAAAAAAAAAGTAAAAAAGAGTAAAAAAAAAAAAAAAAAAAAATTATCATCATCTCGGAGGAATTCATCTCATCATCATCATCAGGTCTCCGTGCGGCAATTGATTAGGAAGATAGCTTAAACCGCAATTTTGGCGCATTTAATAATTCTCTAATTAACCGTTTTTCAGCCCATTTGGATTCACTTTTGGCGACCATTAAAAGCAAATCACTTCAAAACAGTCTTTTGGTAATTGATATAAGAGGATTAATATGCACTCTAAAGTGAGTTTTAAGAAATTCGATTTGCTTCATCATTTGAACATCGCTTTTTTTTTTTTCTGCCCCCTTGCACCATAATCTCTTTCTTAATATTGAAAAGGAACCGGAACTGCGTAATAATGCCGGGGAGGGAGTCGAAAAAAAAAAAAAATGGCCACCCATTAATACCTCTTATAAATGGTTGGAAACATTAAAAATGTTAAAACGATTTGTGAAATAATATTGGCCTTCTCTCTCTCTCATAATGCTAATGAGATGGCTCAAAATTAAGGAATGATCTGTTGGTTCTTATCCGATCTATTACTGAGGAATTTCGTGAGCACTTCTTTTACTAATTTGCTCATCAATTCTTTTCTTTTTTTTTTTTTTTTTTTGGCTGCGTATTTACAGGCAATTATCCACAAAAAGTCATTACAAATTCTTTATTAATAATAATACTAATAATAAAAAAAATAGAGCTTCTTCCAGGATTATTTTGCGAATGATTGGGTGTTATTGTAGGTATGCTTTTTATTGCTGCTATTCTGTTGTACATAACAGTAAGTAGTTTTCTCTCCTATAATGGAGGTTTGTCTTTTTTTGAAAAAAAAAAAAAATGTAAATTAACTTATTTGAACTTTTTATGATGTGAATGAACTCCTATGATTGCTTTTCAGTAATTAACTTACTAAAGGAAATAAATGTGGCAGGTAAATGATCATAAAAAAATGGATCTTAATGGCATGTCTGTATTAAAAAATAAGTAATAATATAAGTGTAATATACTCTATTAGAAAGCTATATATTTATTTCACCCTTGCCATAAGATACTCTTCTTCTTTGGCGCAACATGGTGGGCAGAGGCCGTCTGCCTACAGACAGATTTCGAGATATTTCCTTTTTACTGGCTGGGATTGTTGATTCCAAGCAGAACAGTCCTATTAGATCGGGACCTACGGTTTAAAGTGGATCCCAAACCACTACAAATAGCCATGGCAACCCGGGGCTCTAACCCGAAAACTGTGCCACTGAACCATGAGGAACTCACGTTAAATTAATATAGATAAGGTAAAAAAAAAAAACTTCACATTTAAAGGATTTAAACTATATTTTACATACATTTAAATTTAAAAAAACAAAAGACAAATACGATCTCATTTTGTTAAAAGTATCCTGTATCTAATTCTCTAAGAAACATTTCCATCATTAGAAAATTCAAAATAATGAATCCTGTTTTTGCGTGGGGTATGGAGACAACATAAAAAAATATCATAAGTAGGTATAAAATATAGTGTTTCCAACACATTAAAAAAATTTTATGTGGTAAACAGGGACAGCATGCCAAAAGTCCCACATAGAAAATATATAATTCAAAACAACAACAAATCTCAATCTTCAACACAAATTTGGAAAAAAAAATTTGAATCGTTTTAGTGAAAATAATTACTTCATTCACTAACTAACTTCACCTGGCACTATTGTCCGTGTTGGATCATGGCTGTCTGACTACTGCAGATTCTGAAACAGATGTTTTCTTTTTCCAGGGTAGGGTCGTATGCCCTTCGCCTAACTCTCTACAGTCAAATTAGACCGAGACCTACGGTTTAAAGCGGATTCAGAATCACAGCAAACATCAATGGCACCGCCGGGACTCGTACTCGAAGCATGTGGCACCGAGTGCCAGATGACTTCATTAGAAGACACAAATATTTGGAGTTAAGGTTATGAAAAAATGTTTGTGAAAATTCTTGAAAAATTTATAATAAATAAAATTTCATTTAAAGTAGTATTCGATATTTAGAAAAAGCATTTTATAATAATATTTTAATTACATTCGGTTTTTAATAACATCATCACATTTGGTTAAAGTTCTTTAATTAATATAATTAAGATACAAATTGCTATATAATATTTAAATATATAATAACTATTATTCAAATTCATGAGCACTTATTTGATAAAGAAAACAATTAATAATCAAAAAGCAATATAAATTTCATGCAATGTATTTATATATCATATAATAAATCGAATAAAATAGGTACATTAATTTAGTGGTGGTCTGAAAACGTTAATGACCTTAAATTAACGTTAAATTAAAAATAGTAACTATTATACAAATTCATGAGCACCTATTTGATAAAGGAAACAACTTTTAATAAAAAATATATTTCTTGCAATGCATTTTATATATAATATAATAAGCATAAAATAGAGGAGAAATTAAATGAGTGGTCTGAAAAACATTAATGAATCTTTGACATTTGATTGCTTTACACGTATTTATTGCATTTATTACATTCGTATTTATTACATTTGCAGTATTATTTGCATTCATTTTCAGGTATTTATTGCAGTAAGTAATATTGAGAAAAAAATAAAATGTTAGGTAATAATGGTATTTTTAAAATATTTTGTTAGAAAATTAATTTTTTAACAATTCCCTAGATTTCTTTCAATTGAGTTAGATACATTTATTGTTTACTTTTTGTAATAATTCGAAACATCCCAGATTTTGTGTTTGTAACTCAAACAAAATATAAACTCTTTTCACCCATAAGCCAACAAAAAAAATGGTTGACATTTATGCTTTTGAGGTTTTGAACAATAAAAAGTAAAAAGAACCTGGAATTGAAAGGAAGTTGACTCCTTTTGCACAATCTATCGAAAAAGACTTCATAACTTTACAATATATATAAAAAAAACTAGGGGGAAGAAGAAACTAAACACAATAAAGCTCCCAGAAGAAAAGAAGTACAAAAATATATATATATATTGCTCGAAACTAAAGAGTGTATGACCAATGGTACCCCAGGGACTTATATTGTAGAGAAGAACAAAAAGTATAATGGAACGGTACTCAACGTCCCCGAAAAAAGTAATAGATTGGAAAAATAGAACAAATAAAAGTCACTCGGGGACCTTAAGAAGAAAAATAACATTTTAAAAGCAACAAACTATTCGTGTCAAAAAATAAATAAGCTCTCCTCGTGGAAGGAGAACGTTAAGCTGAAAAGTAAGTTATTGGGGTGGGGTGGGGGGTTCTTGAATCAATAGGGTGGACAAGAACCAAACAAAAGAACAAGAAGGGAAGAAAATTATGAGAGACTCGAGTTCTTCTAAAGTAAAAACTTAAAAACTGAGATGAGCCTGATAGGAAGAAAATGAAAAGAATTGATGTATAAGTTTCCTTCCCCCAGTTTGACAATTGTCAACAAGGTCTTGAGGAAAAGCAATTGCTATCCTGGAGTTGTGATGAAAGGTTATGATGTAAGCGGCATCAGTTATATCTTCGAGTCTAGTTTTATTTATTTTTTTACGTTTTTTTATTTCGTTAGTTGTTTCCCTTTCTCGTATTTCTGGAGGGGTAAAATGAAGGTTTCGACATATATACGACTTGGATTCTTTTTTTAAAGATTTCCTTTTGATAAGTAGAATGGGAGGTTTGCTGAAAGGAACCTGGAATTTTTTTTACAGGAGAAGTAATTTTTAAAAAGCAAAGATTTAATTGTGTGTACATAAAATTATCCAAATATTACAGTTTTGGTAGATTATTAAGATATTTCAATCTATGAAGTAAAAAAAACTTTTTATTTGTAAACTAAAAAGTTTATTGTTGTTGTTAACTATTCCTTTATTGGAACTCAATCTATACACATTTGGTCACTTACTGTAGAAACGAAAAGAATAAATCAAAATTGCAAAGGAAAAAAAAAACCCAGACATTCTTAACAAAAACGACCCAAAGGCCTTAATAACAAGTTAAATGTTCGAAAGATAAAAAAATTTAAAAATCTAGAAGCACCCTCATAAAAGTCCGTGTGATCAGGACCTGCTTTCCTTGCCCTCCGGCAAAGAGTACGCACATCACCCTTCTGTTGTATGTACGAGTCTAATCCTCAGCAAACATATAGAGGGGCCTTATTCATTTTCTCTGTCTTACATAAAAACACATACATCGGAGTTCACAATCCTTATTTCAACCAGTAGTTTGGCCTGGCAGTCGTGTCCAGTTCTTAATCTAAAATTGGCCACGGCCTCTTTGCGAGTTTTTCCGCTCATTTTATTTCCAGTCTACCAGACTTTTCCTTTGGTGTTAGATAATAATTCACTCATATTTGATGACTTAATAATTGTAAATTTTACTTGTTTCAATAGCATTGTTCTTAGCAACTCTATGAAGGAAATTATAGTAGTTTTATATTGTAAATTGATAGCTGTAGGCTTTTTTTTTTTTTCATGGAAGTAACAGCACCATTGATCAAAAATGGTGTGAGACGCTCTCGCCTGTTTCATTTTTTACTTATCCCTGGAATGGAGAATTCGAAATTCTGAAATTAATACTAGGGTCAAGATCATATTACAAGACTTACCATATTTACCGTATTACCAAGACTGTGTAACTTATTGCTTATGTGGATGATATAATAATCACTTTATTAGAGGCATGTCTGCTGAAAATTATTATTAGAAACGAAATATATAACAAGTACTAAAAAATCCAGGAAGCTATAAATATTTGAAAAGATTTTAAATTAGAAATGGTTTGTAATTTTACTTATCTTGATTCAAACATTAACACTCTAAATAGCAATTGTATTGAAATAAAAAGACGGGTTTTTTTGCAACTAATCGCTGTCTCCTGAGAATTTTTAAAGTCAAAATTAATTAAGAGATATACCAAAATTATGTTATAAGAAGCAATCATTAGAGCTGTGCTCACCTATGGATCTGAGACTAAATCACAGGCTGAACGGTTGGCCATCTTTGAGCGAAAGGCTCTTAGAAATAGTGTGAGAATGGATTGTGGAGACAACGTCATACTTTTGAATTATATAGGTTGTTCTAGGAGGCAGATATCATTCAATTCATCAAGATGAGACGTATGAGGTTTGCGGGCTACATCTGTAAAATGAACGCCTCATCCTTGACATTTAGGATATTTAACTCTATAGCTTTAGGCATTACAACTTGCGGTAGGCCCAAGTTGAGATGGGCTGATTGTATAGAGGCAGATTTTAAAGTTTTAAGAATTACCAACTGGAAAATTATCGCAAAGCAGAGATTGGAATGGAAGAAGATCGTCGGAAAGACCTGGCTAGGGAGTCAATAGAAGAAGAAGAAAAGTACCATTGCCTCAAAATCGGACTTTTTGCAGTTAACACAACTTGTAAGGGATTCGCTTGTAAGAAACACGTTCGTTAACACAACTTGTAAGGGTAAGTTTATTCAGAATCATCGTATAACTGACGGTGACACTGCCTCAAAGAAATTGGACTTGGGTATTTATTACAATTCGGAATGAGTCGTTTTAAATCAAACTCATCATGGAAGAAAAGTGCTATTGTATCAAAGAAATGGACTTCTGGTGTCTACTGCCTTTTAATCAATCTGGACTTAGAAGTAAGATTGATATTCATTCAAAAATTTAGATTTCTTTTACTTTTCACAATATTCGCTTAAGTCAAATTTATCAGCGATAATCAGTAAGGGTGTTATAATTTCAAGAAATCGAACTTCGGAACCAACCCCTCCTCCACCCAGAGTTCCCACCTTCCTAGAACCCAATGAAGGAACTTTACAATCTAAACATTTATCGACTCCATTTCCAACGTAGACAGGATAATTTTAAAAATATGAATTTAAAAATTAAAAAATTCAATATATGAAATTTATAAGCCACTTTAAAAAAATTCGGAGGAAATGAACAAAATAATTCATTGATAAAAATAAGAAATTAATAGAGCATGGGGTGACAATTAAGAACACATGAACACTAACTACAATTAAAATTGCCCTTTAATGATTATGTACTATTTTCCCTTTAATTATTCTACATTAATTGAATCACAGGATGCTTTCTGCAGAACTATTTTCACAGTAAAAACAAAATACAGGATGATTTTAATTAAAGTCCCATTTTCAAAATACCGTAAAAAAAAAAGAACCACTAGTCATAATGAGTTCAAATTTGAACTGAAGATACTTTAAGAAGAGGAAAATGGCATGGCATCAAAAAAAAAACCAAAAACCCCAGTTCCAAAGTGTATTAATAGATGGCGCTGTAAGCGGTATAAAGAAAGTGAATTCTTCTGCCAGTAATATTTTGAATCGAAACGACAATTTATTTGGCTTGAGTTGCAGATTAAACCCACTGTAGTGTTCAATCTGCTTGATTGTTTTGGTTTTTTGACGGAAAAATGACTTGAAAATGACTCATCCACTCAAGTTCAAATACATTTTTTAAACTTCTAGTGGATGGCACTTGATGTTAATACAGTTTTTCAAATATTAAGTCATTAATTAAATTTTAATAATTAATTAAATTTTTTTTTAGATTTAAGTTGCGTATATCTACCAATAGATGGCGCCAGATGTAAGAGGAAAATGTCAACTTTTTATTTGTAACGGACTTTTCTGCAATAGAGTGAAAAAGTAGGAATTGATTATTATATTACTTGTTTTATGGCATTTTTAAAGTGGGACTTTAATTATAATCACCCTCTATTGCAGAAATGAAACTCGACTGATTCAAGCAAGTCTATGTAGTTTCAATGCTTAATAAAACTTTTAACTGAATCATAAAGAGTTAAAAATCAAACAAGTGTCACGTTTTATTCTTGGTTATTCTTGGTCCAAAAATCTTGTCCATAAACCACATCTGTCACAAAGTCTTCCGTTAAAGATACAAAAAGACTTATTTTCTTAAAAGAAAAAAAAAATGCCTCTTTTATTTTTGTTTCGTTGAAAATAAAGTTCTCTTAAAAAGCCAATGCATCATAGACCATTTATCTTCTTTGTTGCCAGTTATGATAGAGTCAAGAAAAACGCTTGTTGCTTTTAAAAACCGTAAAATTTGATTGCCCAGTTTAGATTTCCGTTAAAGCCGCGGGAGGATTTTTTTCTTTCCGATTTATTGTTCATATAAAATAAAATAAAAATGTTTTTTTATTCCACTTACACGGAAGAAGCTACTTTTTTCAAGTCTCGAAGGAATAGTGGGGTGAGGGGGGAATAAAATCCCCCTCCCACAAGAAATAAATAAAAAGACTTGTCAAGCAACCTCAAATGTTTTATCCCCCTGGTTTTAAAGGATACACTTTTATTTCTCTGTTGCATTTTTTTATTTCCGTGTTGGAACAGTGGGGCTTTAAAAAGTCTTAGAGTCGGATCTCCGCCAATAAAAACCGCAGCAAACGATAAATGATGTGGAAGAGTATTTCTATGTAACCGTCCTGAGAAGTAGAGATTTATCTCAACTCCACTTGTCAGCTGGCAAAACCTACGCTATATGTTTCGAAGGTACTTAAAAGAAGATTTTCAAAAAGCTCAAAAATGTCGCCACTCTAAACTCTTGCTCTGATAGATGGAGACGTTGATGGGTGAGTTTGGCTGCTTTTGATTTCGACAATATCGTAAGAAAATGTTTCTCCAAATTAGAGAAAATAAAAGGTGAAAATATACCACTGCGTCTAAAAAGTAAGACCAATATTTAATTTAATATTTCTGGGGCTAATGGAATTTCAATTTCTTTTTTTAATTCCTTTTATTAGCTCACACTCTCCCTATATATATCTTGTTCAAATTTTCGATCGTTAATGAAATACTTCTTATTCATCCACTCAAGTTCGGATACATTTTTTTGAACTTGTAGTAGATGACACTGGATGTGAATACGGTTTTTTTTTTTTCAAATATCAATTCAGTAATTAAATTTAATTAATTAATTTAGTTTTTTTAGATTTAAGTTGCATATATCTACCAATAGATGGCGCCAGATAAACCTAAAAAAATTACTGCAATATAGTAAAAAAAAAAAGTAGGACTTGACTTTCATTTTTTTTTTTTTTTTTTTTTAAATACTTGTTCTTTTTCAGGTCGCTGGCAAATTTCACGTCAAAATATTCATTGGTGTTTGAGTCACGCTTGGCTTTATGAGACACTAAAAACTGATTCCGGGGACTTTTGAAATGTTTTGAATTGATTGAGCAAAAAGAACTTGCACGGAATTTTGTGTGCGGAAACGTATAGAATGTTACAGAAGGCATTCGGTGAGCATTCCTATATCGGAAAGAAATGTTTAGAAGTGGTATAAACAGTTCAAAGAAGGTAGAGAACTCGTTGAAGTTGTCCGGAGGGGATTAGTTTGAAGGCGATGAAATAAATTTGGAAGAATAAATAAAGAGGTTTTGAATAAAAAAAAAAAAATAATTGGTCTTACTTTTTGGGCACTGTAGCAGATATAAAAAAATATATTTTGTTTGTAAGATTAGTTTTTAATAAACTGTTTTTTTTAGTAAACTTCTTTATTTAGTACTGTTATTACGAGAAGTTGATGAATGATCTTTAATTATATTGTTAAATGTTCAGTTAGTTGCTTTTATGGCTTGAAAAGTCTTTTAAAAATTCATTCATCATTTACTCAATTGTCGAAAAATTTTTTTCTCTTAATATTGTATCGTTATTGAGAACGTAAATCATTACGATATACTATCTTTTAAAAAATTGTTAAGTATTAACCGGAACTCATTTTGTATTATATTTTAGACATCTATTTACATTTTTATACCAAGGGTGGCCAACCCAAATGTTCTTGCGGGCCATTTCGAAACGCGTTCTAACTCCGCGGGCCGCATATATTTCTATATTAGATTTAGACCCACTGTAGACATTTTTTTGGAGAGAAAAATTGAAATATAACGAGGTATTATTTTTGTGTTTACTATTATTCTTACATGTAGACATAGATAATGTAATAATAATGATACTAAACGCATATTGTAAAGAAATATAGAACACTCAAAATGAAAGATAAAAAATATATAAATATGAACGAAATAAAAAAAAAAAATTAATATTTATTTTACTAGTGCGATATTTGTTTCTCTGCTCTTTCCCTTAGCGAACTCCAAACGAACTACAAATCGAACTCCATTCGGGTATTTGTATATCGTAATGGGTGTTGAAGATTAGGGTCCGTTATGTTTGAGCGTGTTTTGTGTCTGGTCAATTTCAGTTTCGAAAAAAAACGATTCGCAGTTGAATCAAAAGCACTAACAACTTACACTAAGAGTCTAGTTTGCTTTGCTATAAACAATCAACTGTGTATGTATTTCTAGGGATGGTCGCTGAGGTCACCTAAAGTGAAACATAGAACCTGGTATATTTGATGTTCCAAGATGCGCGCGCATTATTAGTTCGCAAAATATAATTTAATTATTCCTCGAACTATAATCGCATCAATAAAACAGGCAATATTTATCATATTTTCGCAAGAATATTAATTTAAAATCAAAGTTAATTTTTATAATTTCGGCAGTTCATTTTTGAATACATGGATGCACACATAATGTATTTTTTAATCCGTTGGTTTTCATTATGAAATACACTGTAGTGACAAAAGTCATGGGATACCTCTTAATATCGTGTCGGCCCTCCTTTCGCCCGGCGAAGTGCAGCAACTCGACGTGGCATGGACTCAACAAGTCGTTGGAAGTCTTCTGCAGGAATATTGAGCCATGCTATCTCGATAGACGTCCATAATTGTGAAAGCGTTGATGGTGCAGGATTTTGGGTACGAACAGACCTCTCGATGATGTCCCATAAATGCTCGATGGGATTCATGTCGGGCGATCTAGGTGGCCAGATCATTCGTTGGAATTGTGCAGAATGTTCTTCAAACCAATCGTGAACAGTTGTGGCCCGGTGACATGGCGCATTGTCATCCATAAAAATCCCATCGTTGTTTGGGTACATGAAGTCCATGAATGGCTGCAAGTGATCTCAAGTAGCTGAACATAAGCATTTCCAGTCAATGTTCGGTCCAGTCGCACCAGAGGACCAAGTCCATACCATGAAAAAACAGCCCACACCATTACGGAGCCACCACCAGCTTGAACAGTGCCTTGCTGACAGTTTGGGTCCATGGCTTCGTGGGGTCTGCGCCACACTCGAACCCTACCATCAGCTCTTACCAACTGAAATCGTGACTCATCGGACCAGGCCACGGTTTTCCATTCTTCTAGGGACCAACCGATATGCTCACGTGCCCACGAGAGTCGCTGCAAGCGATGTCGTTCTGTCAGTAAAGGCACTCGAGTCGGTCTGCTGGAATAGCCCAAGAAAGCCAAATTTCTCAGCACAGTTCTAACAGACAAGTCCCTTGTACGTCCCACATTGGTTTCCTGCGGTTATTTGATGCAGTGTTGCTTGTCTGTTAGAATTTGACTCTTTGCAGACGTCGCCGGTCTCGGTCGTTAAGTGAAGGCGGTCGACCACTGTGCTGTCCATGGTGGGGTGTTATGCCTGAAATTTCCTATTCTCGGCACACTCTGGGAATGTTGAATTCCCTAACGATTTCAAAATGGCATGACCCATGCGTCTAGCTTCAACTAACATTCCGCGTTCAAAGTCTGTTAATTCCTGTCGTGCGGTCATCATCACGTCAAAACCTCTTCACATGAATAACTTGAACAGAAATGAAAGCTCTGCGAAAGTACTGCGCATTTATACCTGTTCTACGCGATGCTACTGCCATCTGAAAATTTGCATATTGCTATCCCAAGACTTTTTGTCACTTCAGTGTATATATACTTATAAAAATATGTAATTCAAAATATATTTATACATTTTCCATTATGAAATAAATATATTTTGTAAAAGTGTGATACATCTCACGGGACAGAAATATATTCAAGGCGTGCCGCATGCGGTTGGCCACCCCTGTTTTAAACATAAAGCAATATTAAAGTTGTGAAAAATAAAATAAGGCTTTTCGTGACCAAGTTACAGCAATGCAGCATCAATTTATTGATTTATTATGCTAAAATGAACGGATATTTTTTATTTATTTATTTAAAAACTCTAACAGTAGGATTGATAGAAGTGGCTGTAAAGAAATATTAAAATAAAGTGAGAAACAACACTTTCTCATTTTATTATACGTGATAAATAAATTAACAATGGCTAACTATAAATATAAGTTAATAACTATAATTTAGAGTAGTATTTAGGTGGAGGATCATTAAATTAGTTTTTGGCTGAAAACAGAATGTCGCAAAAAAAAAAAAAAAAAAAAAAAAAAAAAAAAATTCGTTTTTTAATATTCTTTTATATTATAATACAAGTCAATTTTTTTTTTAGATTTTTGTTATTATCACTGTTTATTTATTTATTGTATTTTTTTTTTTACAATGTTGCAAGTACTAAAGTCATTTTTTATTTAATTTTGAGTTCTTTAGATTATTGTTGCGTATTCTTCCCAAGATCTTTTATTACATTTATAAAAGTAACAAAATATATACTTTATACAGTGTTTTTTTTTTTTCATTGATGCTTAGGATCGTTAGAAATTATTCACTTCGATCAAAATAATCGTTAATAATTCAAAATAATCGTGATCCAAAAAAGATTTGAGAACAATCAAATTTGATTATTGTGTGCTACCTGTTTTGGATTGGTTTGATTTGTTACTGTACGGTCATCTTGTGCACACTTTAGGCTAAACAGACCAGGACCTACAATTTAAAGTGGATTTCGAACCACTCACAAACAATCATGCCCCAGCCAGGATTCGAACCTGAAGCCTGTGGTACCAAACCCACTCCCTCCCCCAGAGGAGGAATTTCATCTTTACTTTTATTTTTTCACGCACCATTTTACAATCTACGGATTATAGTATCCGCAAGCGGCGTAGGTGCAAAAACTTTCGATTCGGGTTTCGAACTGAGATCCCTTAGGACTGAAACCCAATGCATTTAGATCATTATTTTAATAAATGAAATGACTGACTCTTGCTGTGTATGTGGCCAATTGACTAGTGGCCAATTTGTTTGTGAATGGTTCAGAATCCACTTTAAACTGTAGGTCCCGGTCTGTTTAGGCCTCGTGTGCACAAGATGACCGTAGAGCGACACACCCAAACCAAACTTTGTGTGTATTATCATATTTTCTGCAAAATGTCAAACTAATTGGAAAATTCGTGCGAGTTTTAGGTAAGTTCGGATTCACCTGTCGAATTGAGAGGTTAATCAACTATCCAAAAGCAATTTAAATATTAACAAACAAAATATTTTTTAAAAATTTTCATTTTTTCAAATAAGCCATTAAACCAGTAAAATTTACTAAACCTTTCGTAATGGGAGCAGTGGACAGATGCCGCTCCCTAGGACTGCAGAGAGGAGATAAAAATAACGCCTTACCTCCCCGATCTCTTTGTCGTATTTTCGATAATCGTATTGCGTTGCGCTTTCCATCGAAAATAATAATAATAATAATAAAAACCCGGCTTGGAAAGCGTTTGTGAGTGATGCTCACGGCTCAATCATTCAAGTGTAGGCTCGAGCTGTCACTCAATAGCAGAGCATCAGCAAGAATCAGACCTTTGCTAAACATACTACTACTGAGAAATGAGCGACATAATTAGGTACAATAGAGATGATAATAAATAGCAGTAATACATTACAGTGATAAACATTTTTGTATATTTTCAATCAATCAATCACCAATACTAATAAACGTGTCATGAAATATATTAAAAATCACACTACAACTTAAACAAATAGAAAATATTTATGCGATTCAACATACTTAAAAAACAATTCCTAGATCTCTATAAAGGTACAATGTTTTAATAATAAAATCGGTTTGATACGTATAAATATCGATATATTTAACCATAAACCATAATATTTAAACAAAACAGATAAAAGTCTTCAAATAACGTTACCTAAAAACATAAATGCCAATAAAACCAACTTTAAAATAAAACAAACAGCCAAATAAAACCGAAAAATCAAAAACATCGACACAGTACATTTTTTTTTTTTCACCACCGAATTTGATACACCTTCTTAAAAATAAACAAACACCAAACCGCGCAGGGACACTTCAATAGATAAACAACTGAAGAACGAAAGAGAAATAAAAAGTCGAAACCGAAAACGTTTAAATCTCCGTTTGGACAGCCCTTCTTATAAAAAAGCAGCAAAGAACAAAATAAAAAGTCAAAAAAAAAAGTTCAAGAAAATAAATAAAACACCGACGCAACAACAGGCGATCTTTACTTTCATCCGCGATTTAACAAAACCTCAATAAAAAAAAAAAAAACTCCCACTAAAAATAAAGTGAATAAAACGTGTAGTACTTATAAAAAAAAAAAAAAAAAAAAAAAACTTTTTCCGCTATAAAATCCTTTTCAATCCTGTATCAATTCCAAGTTAAACATCCGCGCCCCTAGTAACATGTCGGGGGACGCAGACGTTGAAGAAGGGGGAAGAGAGAAGTAAAAGTAATTCAAAAGGTCAACCTAAAGCCACTTCAACGCTTTTAAATTGGTTTAAAGGGAAATCGTTTCAACATCACTTCAAAATCTCTAAGAGTCGAGTTTTTTATTTCAATTTATTCTTTTTTTCTTTCTTTTCTTTTTCTTTTATTTTTTTTTAAATCTCTTCATGAAATTTTTCTTTCTATTTTGGGGTAGGAAAGTGGGGTGCGGCATGTGTTTTTTTATCCCCCTCCCTTTTTTTTTTTTTCGTTTTGTTTTTTTATTCGCATCAGACTGTTGCTTGCATTCTTTAAAATTCTTTTTTATTCGATGGATAGGTTTTATTTTTTTTTTTTTTTTTATACGTGTTTTGAATTCTTTATTTTTTTCTGTGGGGTTTTTTTTTTTTTTTTTTTTTTTTTTTCTTTCTTTCTTTTTATTTATTTTTTATTTAGTGTTTTATTTCTTTTTAGCGTATTGTCGTCGGATATTGAGTCGGATAACTGACATTAAAAAAAAAAAAAAAAATTTTTGTCACTGGTGGGGTTTGGACTTTAATAGCAGATTAAATGGGAATTTTTTTCTCTCATTATTTCGTGTTAACCGTTTTGGTATGAGAGCAAATAAAGTCGAGAGTTAAGAAGGAACTATTTTAATTTAATCTATACTTGCGAAATTCTTCGCGAGAGTTCTCTTAATTGAGTTTAAAATCGTGAGGAATGCTGTTTTACCCAAATTTTACCTTGTTTAGTTTCTGGAATGTTGAAGAAGAAAAAAAAAAATATGAAAAAAAAAAAAAATTCTTCGGAAACTTTAGAGAACTTTAGCTTTGTTTTAATTATGTCTTTGATTTCCTTTCTTTCTTTTTTTTTCTATTAGAAAGGATGACATAGAAACACAATTTTGTATTTAATTAAGAGAATTAGTGTTTAAATATTATTACTTTTCTTCCTGGCAACAGAGATGTATTCAGACTTAGACTTGTGTTTCTTATAAGCAAAAAAGGTGACTCAATTTACAATGAGTGTATCGTTAAAATGCAACCTTTCTACTGATAGAAGATTCGAAAAGTAAGTTTTTTTTTTTTTTTTTTTTTTTAGGTTTGTTTTAAATATCGATACTTTAGTTAATTTATACTTAGTAATAAAGTGTGCTTAATGTAGCTTTAAGAGTTGAGATTAAATTTTTAACTGAAGATCTTTAACAAGTTGTAAATCAAATCTTTCATTCATTATTTTGTATCGAATAGCACTAACAAAATATTTAATACTGATTAAATATTTAAAAGCATAGAAAAATAGAGAAAGCATCTCTTTTGCTAATGAAAGAAATTGTTTTACAAGAAAAAAAAAATGCTCTTATTAAAGTGCGTGTGAAAAAGTCTTGAAATTCAGTTTTTGGAACTGAGGAAGTAGTGTCACTGGAGTGTTTAGTACTTTGTACAAAAAGCAATTGATCCTTCAAGTTGTGTTGAAAAAAAAAGCAAGATATTTAAAAATCATTTTGAATAGAACATAAAACGGAAATTCACAATACGAAATCTCTCGCATATAGTTTTTACATTTTAAAGACTGCATAACAAATTCTTCAAATTGATTGGAATTCGATTCAAATTGATTGGATTCTATTGATTCAAATTGATTCTATTCGATTCAAATTGATGGGATTCTATTCGATTCATATTGATGGGATTCTATTCGATTCATAATGATTGATTCTATTCGATTCATATTGATGGGATTCTATTCGATTCATATTGATTGGATTCTATTCGATTCATATTGATTGGATTCTATTCGATTCAAATTGATTCATTCGAAAATTCAAGTATAAAAGATTCGGTTATTAATTTCGAATTTTGGTTTGTCTCCTGTGTGGTCATTTTTTGTACACTTTTGACTAATTAGATCGGGACCTACAGTTTAACTTGGATTCCGAACCACTCATAAAACATCCATAGCAGAGGCTAGAGTGCTAGACAATTGGCCATCAGGCCGCTATAACTAATCTAGAAGGATCTAGTTTTGATACGAAAAAAGCATAATGTTGTTAAGTTAGATAGTATAAAGAACACACAGTAATTCCTATTTCGAGTTTGTGAACTTTTCAGTATAAACATTGCTATAAAAAAGGAGGAGATTCGAAGAATAAAAGATTCGTAGTTTAAATGATTAAGGTTATTAATTCGTGATTAATCTAATACAATACGAAAAAAGCATAAGTCATAATGTTGTTAAGTTAGATAAAAATAATCTTTGGTTAGTGTAAGTCGTGAATAAGTTGTAATTTAAACAGATGCGACAGATCTTTTTTTCTTTACCATTTGTTAACAACCGTAACGTAAATGATAAATCGGATTAGTTGGTGCAGCTGTATAAACTAGATCAATCTGGTGTAGAAAAAGGTTCGCTGTACTAGTGTTTCGCTGTAATTTTTTTTTTTTTTTTTACGTAATAATAAATAATAATAGGAAAAAAATTGTATTTCATTGTGCAAAACTCTTAATGCGGAATGAAAACCATGTCTTGGAACACATAAATTTGAGATTTCTGTAGAAAATCTTTTAAAGCACCATTAAAAAGATGCACTTAGAACAGGGGTGGCCAACCCGCGGTCCGCCTTGGGTATTTTTGCGGCGCGTGAGATTTATTACACTTTTACAATATATATATCTATTTTACAATTGTCAAAGTAGTGAAAATCAATGTATTAAAAATTACATTATGTGTGTATCCCTATATTCAAAAATGAACTGTCGAAATGACGAGAAAAAAATTCACTTTGATTTCAAAATAATATTCTTGCACAAATATCGTACTAATAAAATAAATATTTTTTAAGGATTTCATTTATTTATTTCATTTACTATATATTTATATATTTCATTTTTAGTGTTATAAATTTCTTTACAATGTGCGTTTAGTATCATTATTATTATGCTATCTATGTCTGCATTTAATAATAATAGTAAGCACAAAAATAATAGCTCATTGTGTTTCCATTTTCACACCAAAAAAATGTCTATAGCGGGTCTAAATCTAATAGGGGGAGATATATAATTTTGTATGCAAGAACATTTGGGTTGGCCATCCCTGATTTAGAAGGAGGTTTTTCTTACGGGTGACTCAATTTAAACGTGTTTCATGAAATGCTACATTAAAATCATCTTATTGATAAAGAATGATTTTATTAAAGAAACTACAAGTATAAATATTCTTTAAAAATACTTTGTTCCAGTAAATCTACGGTTCCCTGCATTCCTGTAATTGGGAAAAATTTTGTTTTTTTTTACGAGTTTTATAAATTAAGGAAACAAACTGAAGATTATTTAAAAAATTTTCTGGAGCAGCCTGGAAAATAGGGAATAAATAAACTTGGTTCGAAACTCGGCAAAAGGATGCCGATCTGAAAATTTCTGGAAAGTTCTATCCAGAGATGTGCAAGTCACTTTTCTGTTGGGGTCGGAAGATGGGTAGATGTCTCTCTGGTAGTATTCATTTAAAACTGCGATCGCAAAAATGTTGGTACAATGTTGTAAGGACCGTGCCAGCGTACCGTCCTATGAAAGGCTGAATCTGCTACATATCTACTGTTGTCGTATAAACTGAGTTGCCTTAAACTGAGTTCTGCTGAATGGCTTTATTGATAAACAAACAAACTTGATTTCACTTGACTTGACAGACCTGAGATAATTCATCACTAAAAGGCACATATATAATAGATTCAACGCTATTCAGGACCCAACGGAGCCTCCCAATACTGCAATCAATTTTGTTATACGTTTTGGAACAAATATCTCTCAAGGATGGCTTTTGGAAGATCCTACTAAAAGACTAAGGATCTATAACTATAGAAAGATTATGGACTTAGACCTATAGAAAGATTATGGACTTGGACCTTTAGAAAGATTATGGACTTGGACCTTTAGAAAGATTATGGACTTGGACCTTTAGAAAGATTATGGACTCGTACCTTTAGAAAGATTATGGACTCCTACCTTTAGAAAGATTATGGACTCATACCTTTAGAAAGATTATGGGCTTAGATCTATGGATTCATCATTGTCATTTCATAGACATCAAAAGTTTCACTTCGAATTCGCTTGTCAGGTTTCGAATTTAAGTATCTGAGTTCGAAATCCTAACCTGCTGCCCTCCATGATGCTGCTGTTCTCGTTGATATCTAGAAAAACTCTTTTGACTTTTTGTCTAGCAAGTATCAAGTAAAAAAGGATACGAAAGAAAAAAATCCTCTGAAAAGTCCTTTATGAGATTTTAAAGCATTCTAATCGTACTTTTTTTTAAAAACTTTCTTTACAATTAAAATGGCATTTTTTTAAGTGAATCCTGCAAGGCAATACTGGTGGTAATGGGGTTTTTCTAAAGAAGAAAGATTTTAACATCTGTCGAAAAATCAAATAAAAACTACTCTAAAAACAAAAGTCTTCTTCGACTTCGTCAATTAAATCAGTGAAACTTCTAGTAAACTTCGAAAATAAAAAAAAAGGGGGAAAAAAAGGAGATAAAAAAAAAAAAATCTGAACTTCGACACTTTTATGTGGAGAACCAATACTGAAAATTATATCTCACACCACTTTTTAGAACAATTTTCTCCCCACTCGTAACTTTTTTTTTTAGAACTTTATTCTTTCTTTCTTTCTTTTTTAAAGAAGGTTTGGCATCGGCCGTTGGCAAATGCCACCACAAAGAAAAAAAGCCCTTTTCTTTCCTGATTTTTTTTTTTTTTTTCGAATCAATTTTTATTTCACACTGTAATTTTCTTTCATTTCTTCCAAGATTTTTTCCTTTTTTTTCTCTGCCCCCCCCTTTTCCCCGATCTTAGCGTGCGGTTAAAGGTGTCGATTTATCCAGCGGCTTCAAATGTCAAACAAAGAAATCTCGGTTTGAAATAAGTAAGAGAAATAAGTGAAAAAAAAAAAGTTAAGAAAGAGATAAAGGAAATGAAAGACAACTTGAAAGATTTTGATCCTCGTGGGGTTATAGCGGACCACTAGAAAACGAATAATAGAGATATACACTTGAAATCGTGATGGCCGACTGAAAATTGAGCCGAAACATAAATCAAGACAAAGGAGAAGAAATGATGGCTTTGTATATCTATATTAAATGTTAGCTATCTATAAAAGTTCCAATACAAGTTTTTGTTATCTGCTGTAACTCTTTTTTCTCGATATTGCCCGGTTATTCATTGCTTTTTTCTTTCAAGTTTTTATTTTCCAATTTTCTTGGGCAAGATTTCGAGTAAATAAAAGTAGAACGACGAGGCTTAACAGCGCGCAGCTTAAAATAAACAGAGAAGTTTTTCCGAAAAGAAATTGGGAAGTTAAGATTGCCTGTTAAAACTCCGGCTTTTTTTCCATTTTTATTTTTCCTCCTTTTAGTTTGTTTTGAGATCTGATAGGAAGTTTGTATTAAGTTGGTAGTTTGCTGTAGTTTTCATTTTATTTTATTCCTTTTTTTCTTCTCCTTATTGATTTCATTTCGTGATACCTCTTGTGTTTATCTTGATACTTTTCGAATTTTATCTCGACCGCCAACTTCTCAAATTGTTTTTAGATGAGGTTTTAAGAGTTTCTCTGTTTACTTTGAGTTTAAAACATTAATCGGGTTTGAAGTTTCTTCCAAGTATATTAATAGACTTTCTATTGGATTTCTCCTTCCTTGTGGGAGATGAATCCTTTTGATACCAACAAAGAGAGATTATAGTTGCTTTTTCCTTCAATTGTTAAAAATGAATGTCCCGATATTTATTCCCAAAATATTCTCTATGTCCTAAAAATTCCCGCAAGATTTGAGTTCCACAACATAATAAAAAAATGAATAGTGTGGAATATTTGTTAATGAAAGAGCTGATTTCCCTTCAAAATGCACCTTTAGACTTGGTATTCGGGAGGGGGGTCGTCGGGGACAAAAAAAATCGTCTTGTATTCTTTATTAAAGGCATTACTTTTTGCGCATCCTATTTATTTGGCAGGATTTCGATACCTTTTAGCAATTTCAATTTGCTTTTCAGCCAGTTGTAAAAAAAAATTATAATAATTATATTTATTCCCCAAAATGTTCTCTTCATATTTTTAGCAACATTTTAATAAATACTTCTTTTCATTGGCCAAACAGCCCCATGGTAGGCCAAGGCAGATTCTCTCTCTGGATCTCTGGCAGATTTCGAGACAGGAATTGTCGTTCTTTTTACGGGGTAGGATTGTCAGCCCTACGCCCAAAAGTGCTATTAAATTGGGACTTTCGGTTCAAAGTGGATTCCGAGCCAATACAAGCATCCGTGTCTCCGACGGGACTCCTACCCGAAGCCTGTGGCACTGAAAGCCAGAACGCTGGTCACTCAATTATCCAGCCGTTTTAATAAATATTAAGTTAGTTGTTACTGATCTGAATCCAAAAATATATTACAGTAACATGTAATATTACTTTTTAGAATAAATTATTACATTAACAAGGCACGTATAATTTAACATTTAGATTTCTTATAGTTATTAGAAAAAGGAGGAAATTTATTACGAAATATGTTAAAAAATCTGTATACTTACTAAAAAGTAGAATATTTCTGAATACAGTTCTGTTTTTTTTTTTTTTTCAGGGGGGGGGGCGCGTCTTTCTACCCACATTGTAACCCGATCCATGCTATTTCGAATAGGGGGATCTTACTGTATTTGTATATTATTATAATTAAATTTGGGGCCTGATGGCGGAATGAAAAAAAAAATTAACTAGATGAGATGGAAAAAAATTAACTAGATGAAATGAAAAAAAAAAATTAACTAGATGAGATGGAAAAAATTAACTAGATGAGATGGAAAAAAATTAACTAGATGAGATGGAAAAAATTAACTAGATGAGATGGAAAAAAAATTAACTAGATGATGGAAAAAAAACTAGATTAACTAGATGAAATGAAAAAATTAACTAGATGAAATGAAAAAAAAAATTAACTAGATGAAATGAAAAAAATTAACTAGATGAAATGAAAAAAAAATTAACTAGATGAAATGAAAAAAATTAACTAGATGAAATGAAAAAAAAATTAACTAGATGAAATGAAAAAAAATTAACTAGATGAGATGAAACAAGTAATATAAAAAAAAAAAAAAAAAATTAAAGTCCATTTTTAATTTTAGTTAATTTTCATTAAATAATTACAATTAATATAAATATGACAGAATCACACTATTAAGTGGATCCTCGACTCAGACTAGAACACAAAATGGAAAAAGAATCTGAAAAAAATTTTTTTCAGCGATCTACACGTTTCGACACTCACGGTATTTATTCCTAAATTTATATCTTGCTAAATATCTTATAGAAGAGAAATTTTTTTTCTCATATATAAAATTAAAATTAATGAATGAATTAATGTTTGAAAAACTGTATTAACATCCAGTGCCATTCACTACAAGTTCAAAAAAATGTATTTGAACTCGAGTGGAGGAATAAAAAGTATTTTATGAACGAATGAAGATTTGAACAAGATATATAAATATATATATAGAGAGAGAGTGTGAACTAATAGTAGGAATTGAAAGAAAAGTTAACTAGATGAGATGAAACAAGTAATAGAAAAAAAAAAACAAAACATTTCTTAAAGTCAATTCCTACTTTTTTTCACTTTATTGCAGAAAGTCCGTTATAAATAATTTTCATTCATTTTTTAAAGTTTAACTGGCGCCATCTATTGGTAGATATATGCAACTTAAATCTAAAAAAAACTAAAAGGAATGAATTAAATTTAATGACTGAATTCATATTTGAGAAAAACTGTATTAACATCCAGTGTCATCCACTACAAGTTGGAAAAAAAAAAAAAAATGTATTTCAACTGGAGTGGATGAATAAGAAGTATTTTATGAAGGATTGAAAATCTAAACAAGATATATATAGGGAGAGTGTGAGCTAATAAAAGGAATCGAAAAAAAATGTCAAAACTGAATTTTTATTGATTACTGATTCATTCTGCATTTTTAATTTGCAATAAACATGTCTCAATAGTTATTCTCAGATCTGACTCGTCTCACATTCGAAATTCCAACTTCTCAACCGAATTGATTTCGTGCCCCCCTTCTGTCCAGTCCCACGGACCCACGTCTCCAGTGTCCACGAGGTAAAGGGAAAAAAAAAAAGGAAAAAAGGGAGAAGAAGGTGGAGAGCCGACGCTCTGCATTTTCTCTCTTTTCCACTTTGCAGAGTTACAGTTCCATCTCTCTCGCTGTGGTGGTGGTGAAGAAGAAGAAGATGATGATGAAGAGAAGGGCTGATAAAATGAGAGAACAAAACGAACGAAGGGAAAGTAGAGAAGATCGTGCGTACGGACCCTGCGCGAAGTCACCGATCAATACTTGTAGGGTTTTGGAAAATTGATATGATATATTACTGACCAGCAGAGAGAGAGGGGGGAGGGCAGGGAGACGGGGGGGGGGAAAGAGAGAGCGGCCACTCTAATTGTAAAGCCCAGGCCGGACTCACGTTGCTCACACGAGGTAGGGTGGGAAGGTCACATCAGAGCGGTCATCGCAGCGTGGGCAATCGGAGAGTGGTTAACTATCATCTCGTTAGCTTAGCAAGACGTACTAGTTTATGGCAGTTAAATCCTCCGCCTTTAAATAGTTTACTAGTTTTACTTTTTAGCAGAAATTTGATATAAATATTAAACTAATTGTATATATATATATCTCAATAGAAAAAGAAAGATTATTATTATATAAGTATACATAAATTCGAAGATAAGATATTGACCATAATATGGGCAGTGAATCACAAAACGGTTAAGAATCATATTGTCAGCTTTGCAAGAAATGATGTACCAGTTTCTGGCAATTGTGTTCTTTTCTTTAAAATCATTTAGTTATGGTAGTTTGTTACTTTTTAGAAAAAAATTTGATACAAATATTAAAAAAATTATCTATATATCAATACAAAAAAAAGCTTATTATTATGTAAATGTGCATAAATTCGAAGTTAAGATATTGACCGCATTAGGGGCAGTATCGTAGGAAGTATTATCTCATTAACTTTAAAAGAAATGGTGTATCAGTTTCTTGTAATTGTATTCTTTTCCTTTAAATCATTTAGTAATTTTATTTTTTAGCACAATTTTTACAAAATTTGAGACAAACATTAAAATAATTATTTATATATATATATATGAATATAAAAATATACTAAAATAGAAAGTAAGATATTCACCGTAACATGGGCAATCAATCGGGGAGTGGTTAAGTATCATCATGTTAGCTTTGCAATAAATAGTGTATGAAGGAGAAAGATCTTACAAATCTCTCTCCTTTGATCGCTTAATAGTTTTTTTTTTTTCTTACCATTGAGTTAAAAAAATTTGACAAAAAAATGAACATTTGACTGAAATCTGGAATGAGTATGATAATGAACATATACAGAGGACTAAAGTAAGATACAGATCGTAACATGGGCAATAAGAGAATGGATGAATACCATCTCGTTACCTTTATCCAAAAATAGTGTACCTTTTTTTGCCATTAAGTCCTTCTCTTTTGAAAATCCTTCTTTTTAAAAATTGTTTTTAGTGATTTTCCTTTTTGACAATTGAGTTACAAAAAAAGCTTATGAAAATTATGCTTTAATTTTTTATTTTAATACGATAATATAATAACGAGTATATCAGTCTACTAGAATGGGAAGATAAGCTACTGATAGTAACATGACAAATCGGACACTGATCAAGTATCTTTTAGGTTAGCTGAAGAAAAACGGTACCAGTAACTGCACCAGTTCCTCGTAATTAAATCCTTCCCTTTAAAATGTTTAGTAGCTTTTTACTTTTTAGCAAAAATATTATACAAATATTAAAGAATTATGTATATTAATACAAAAAAATTTAGGTAAATATACATAAGTTCGCCGATAAGATATTGACTTATTACATTTGACAAAAATTTGAGACAAATATTTCAATATTTCTGCATATTAACACAAAAAAGGAATATGAATATAAAAATAAACTTAAGTGGGAAGATAAGATATTAATCATTAACATGGCCAATCAATCGGGAAGAGGTTAAATGTCGTCTCGTTAGTTCAGCATGAAACGAAGCACTAATTCCTTGCAATTGTGTTCTTTTAATTTAAATCCTTTAGTAGTTTTATATTTTAGCAAAAAATTGATACAAATTTTAAAATAATTTATCATATTAATAGAAAGGGTGATTATTATTATGTAAATATGGAAAAGTTCAAATATAAGATATTGACCCTAATAGGGTCAATCAATCACAGGAAAGGTTAAGAATCATGTCGTTAGCTAAGTAAGAAATGGTGTAGAAGTTTCTTGCAATTGTTATCTTTTCAGTTAAATCATTTAGTAGTTTTACTTTTTAGCAAAAATTTGAAACAAATATTAAAATAATTATCTATATTAACATAAAAAAGAAATAGGAATATAAAAATAGAAGACATTGAGAATAGAAGATATTGATTGTGACATGGTCAATCAATCCGAGGACCATTAATTATCATCTAGCTAGTTTAGCAAGAAGCGGAGTACCGGTTTCTTGCAATTGTGTTCTTTCCCTTTAAATCACGTGATAGTTTTCCTTTTTGATTATTGAGTCAGCAAAAATGTTATCAAACATATGATATAATTTTATATTTTAATTCAATAATAAATATATAAATGTACTAGAGGGTTAAGATAAGATACGATAGATATTGACCGCAACATAAGAAATCGGATACTGATCAAATATCTGGTTAGCTAATTATTTTAATGGAATAATATAATAAAGGATATATAAATCTACTAGAGTGGGACGGTAAAATACTAACTGTAACATGGCGAATAGGATACTGATCAAATATATTTTCTTTAGCGTAGCAAAAAAAGATGTACTTTTTTTTTTTTTTTTTTTTTTTTTTTTTTCCAACTAAACCCTCCTTCTTTAAATAATTTAAGAGTTTTCTTTTTATCAAAAATATTAAAATAATTATTAACATATTAAAATAGTTATTTGTATTAATAAAAAAAAAAAGATAATGAATATGTAAATATACTAAATAGAAAGATCAGATATTGAACTTGCTGTACCAGTTTCTTGCAATTGTGTTCTTCTGCTTTCAATCGTTTAGTGGTATCCCGTTTTGAATATTGGCAAAAATTTCATAAAAAAGTATAATTAGACATCATGCCGTTAGCAAAGGGTGCACCAGTTTCTTGTAATTAAGTCCTTCTCCTTTAAGTCGCTTAGTAGTTTTACTTTTTAATAATTAATTTAGAAAAAGTTTTATAAACATTTTTTTTAAGGATTTTGATTTTTAATACAATAATATGAAAATGAATATATTAATTGATATGCAATTGATAATAAATTTAAATAGGAATACATCGTATTTTAATCTGAATATGCATGATTATTGAAAAATAGAAGTGATTAAGATGCATCATTTTGTTAACTTGACAAGAAATAAACCAGTTACATAGCCTTTACTTACAAGTAATCCTTACCCAGTCCTTTTTATTACTTTTAACTGAAATTTAATTAGTAAAATTAATTAATTTAGTGAAAAAATTAATTTATAATAAATAAGAATGATTTTAGTGAATTTAAATATTTTTGTATTCATGTATAAGTTGCATGAATTTGTCACAAAGAAAATTAAGAAAAGTTTGGTTAAGGTTATGTAATATTTTTTTTTTTTCTTTAAAGCGCCTGGAAAATACTTAGACACTTGTCTTTTATGCCATAAGAAAGGGCTGTACCAATGTTATTCATTTAGCACTACCTAAGGGGTGCGTGAAGCTTGAAGATTAGCTATGGACGCGGAGTAACAACACGGAGCGCGCCACGCAATGCTCTACGATCCTTTAAAGTACATTCCGAACCACTATAAACACCCATATCATCCGACTCTAACCTGAAACCTGTAGTACCGAGCGCCAGAGCCCTAGCCACATGGCCATCAGGCCCCCTAGATTATGTAATATTATCTCGTTCATTTTGGAAGAATTGATAAACGAAGTTTATGGCCGTTTCTTAAAATTAAGTGCAAATCCTATCATTTTTTTAAATTTATTTAAATGGTTTTTTTTTTTCTATCAACTGTTAACATCATTTTGTCACATTGCATTAGTAGTAGTAAAATTAGTAGAACATATAAATATGATTATTATAAATCTCAATATGTATATAGGTTCCTTTACAGTAGGGTTGGAACAATGCATTACATTGATAAAAATGGTCAACTAGACTTTGCAATTCTTCCTTTAAATAAAGTCTATCGTCAATTAACCATTTAAAAGCCTTTTGCGTAAACACCGCACATAGATATCAATCTCATTCGCAGATGCAGCAAAAGGCCCATCTCCTCCAGAAACTGGCTATTCTTTGGACAGATCGGATTCGCATGAACAATTTGAATCAACAATTTATTCACATTAAACAATTCGCACAACAATTTATTCGCAAGCAATTTATTCACGTGTTGTCATAGACGTGTGTGAAAACATGTGAATTATACAATAATTACCAACCATTTTATTTGAATACAAAAATATATTTGTAGAATGCATATTGACAACCACATCGACACGACAAGCCGCTTTGGACGATTCCTACCACTGCGCTAGAATCTTCCTTCTACACGATACTATGCTTACATTTTTCAAGTGAAATAGGGTTTTAACTTTATTTTTTTCTTTCTAATGCAGCTGGCAAACACTGAGACAGCTTGGTCTTGGATGCCTTGAGGCAAGCGCTGCACAGACGTTACTCACTTCGCATTACCCAGGGGCGCGTGTCACTTGAAGATAAGCCACGGATGCGGAGTAACAATGCCCCCGCAACGCTCTACGATCCTATTAGGACCGGGACCTACGGTTTAAAGTGGATTCCGGAACCACTACAAATATCCATGGCACCGTCGGGACTCGAACCCGAAACCTGTGGTACCGGAGTGCCAGAGCGTTAGCCACTCGGCCATTCAGGCCCCGGTTTTAACTTTATAAGTTTTCAAATTGAACATGCAAAAACTGTGAACAGGCTACTCATACGAACAGATTTTGTAAATGTTCAATATGCAATAAACTACAAACATTGAATAAAATGCTTTCATACTATTAAAGCGTTTCCTTATTTTTCTGATCTAAAAGCTGTATCAAATTTGAATCATAATTGTTAAGTAAAATGGCCGCAAATTAAATGACGTTTTTCTGGTTCAGAGACTGATGAAAATTATATTTACATTGACCAAGCATGTTCGACGATACAAATAAAAAAAAGAGCATAAAACATTTCATAAAAAAAAGAAAACTCTGAATTTTATTAAGAATTATTTCGAGCTGAAATAATAAATCGTGACTCGATGTGAATGCCGGTATTTATTCGAGGAAAAAACGCCAACATTTCTTGCAGAGAGAAAGAACGCGTCATGGATTCCGAAATTAAAGCTGTTTGCATTGCTGTAACCATGGTTTTTGTGAAATATCTTATTAGATACAGCGGCCGTTAATTATGTGCTGTATATGTAATCAGTCATCTGTACCTTTAATCTTTAATAATATGTTATAAAACGTATTACAATCAAATTTAAACGAATTGTACTCAAATAAAAAGTAAAAAAAAATCATACAACAGTGTAACTCTTTCGATACCTAATACAACTGAAGGAATTTTATATCAATTTACATTTTCAGAACGTATTTTAAAAACAAATCTATATTTTTCTTCTATTTTATTTAACTGAATTTAACCAAACAGTTTAGACAATTAAAAGCATGTTTAATTTAGAGCTAGATTTAAATCTAAATTCTCAAATACATAAAAATACGACGACCCAAATAATATATTGAAATTTTTAAATTGTTTCGAACTTTTTCTTTTTGTATTGAAACTTATATTCTAATATCCAGCCCGTAATAAATTCTACGAACATGAAATGTAAAATGAACATCAAAACAAATACAAAAAGAAAGAGATAATATCAGAAACGAGAAGACTCGATGTCGATTGTGACAAGGTGTGGAACTACGACTCGCATCGGTAGAGTGGTAGAACTTTCCAGCTTTCTTCCAATGCGACATCCAATGTGGTGCAGTTACTCCTAAATGTATTTTTGGGACGTCAATACTGTCCCGCAATGTCATCAATGTACTGCAATATATATATACTTTCATTAGATGAAACAAGTGTGACACAAAACTCTTGGGTTATCTTTAACAACATTTTCAAATTTTTTTGCTTTGTAAGCAAATGTTATTTTTCATAAATTTCTGAATAATAGAATACAAATAAAATTTAATTTTAAAATAATATTGAAAAGTATATTTACTGGATGTATTACATTTCTTACATATTTTAGTGTATTCTTGATGTGAGGTGAAAAATGTGAAAGCTGCAATAATTAAAAATGGCTGATGCATTTATATTTAATTTAATTTTATATTTAAATCTAAAATTCTAAATTCAAAAAACACTTGATCCACAATCTTCTTGTTCGCAACTAGAGGTATCGACCAGTCAAATCTTTAAATCAGGGATGGTCAACCCAAATGATCTTGCCGACCACTTTGAAACTGCATCCTAACACTGCGGGCAGCCTTTTAGAATTATATATCCCTATATTAGATTTAGTCCCACTATAGACATTTTGTGGAGTAAAAAATGGAAACATAATGAGTTGACATGTAAACATAGATACTATAATAATAATGACACTAAACGCGCACTGTAAAGAAATATATGACTCAAAAAATGAAATATGAAAAATATATAAATACAAATGAAATGAAAAAATGAAATCATTAAAAAAATATATTTGTACTAGTGCGATAGTTGTTATCTAGGGATGGTCGCTGCTTCACTGAGGCCACTTAAAGTGAATCATATAACCTGTTATATTAGGTGTTTCAAAATGCGTGCGTCTCGTGAATCGCAGTATTTAAATCAATTATTCTGCGAATTCATAACTGTAAACTCATAAATAAAACATGCAATATCTGTCATACATTCGCAAAAAATATTGTTTTAAAATCAAAGTTAATTTTCTCTCATCTTTTCGCTAGTTAATTTTTGAATAGATGGATGCACACGTAATGCATTTTTTATTACATTGGGTTTCACTCCTTTGGCCATTATAAAATAAATATATTCTGTAAAAAGTGTGTTCAATCTCAAGGACCGGAAACATATTCAAGGCGGGTTGCGTGCTGTCGCGGGTTGGCCACCCCTGCTTTAAATCGTATCTTGTATTAGGCCAGTTAAAAGGTCAATACACTATTTAATGTTATATTTAAGTATAAAATCTCTAGATTGAAAATGAGACTTGATGGAAAATAATTTGTTCGCAATCTGAGATATGGCCTACAAGAATCGTTAAAATGTGTTTTGCACTAAACCAGTAAAAGCCCATTAATATTTACTTCATATTTAAGTTTAAAATCGCCAGATTCAAGCAACACTCGATGGAAAATAATTTGTTCGCAACCTGCGCTATCGCCGAGCGGAATCGTTAAAAAAGAACACACTTTGTATCAGTCCAGTAGAAAAGGAAAGGGCCTCTGAGCTGGAAGGCGGGCCGGTTTGAAGAAGAATGGAGAGAGACATGCATTAAAGATGACCACCGGTCGCTACATAATGAAGGGACTTGACCAGGAAGTCCGTGGAATGGAGCGATATGAGTGTCTCTCGTTAAAAGCAGTGACGTGGCGTCGTCGCCGGGATGTCTTTTTAAACGGACGCCTTCTTCCATCGCGCCAACCTGCTTTTTGCAATAAAAGGCATCTGGGAGAGTGGAGAAGTGATGGGACGAGAGAGTTTTTAAAGATTAAAGGTTAAATGGAAAAAAAAATGATTAGCGTTTATCTATGGATTCACTCTCGCAATAGATAACCTCTTATATCTCACCTTAGTTAAAAACTAACAGTTTGAAAAGATTGTTTTTCCTCTTGATACATGAACAAATGTCTATGCAAATTTGAGGAAATATTTGGTTTCGACTTCTGATTCGATGTGTTTTTAATATTGCGCCAATAGGAAAGTCTCAGCTATCAATGTCATTATCAGAACAATGTTTTTGTTCTACATTGATTAAGTGGTGCAAAAATTAATCTTCAATGCTATTCTGCTCTTAAAGAAAGTGTAAATTATTTAAATTTATTGTTGATGAAATGGAGAAAGAAAATGCAAGATTTGCATAAGTCTTTATAGAATAATATTTTATTGTACTATTTAAAAATTTGTTTTTCGTTATACAATCTGCAATTAAACTTTCATAAAAAAATATTGTTTTGAGGAAAATCGAACATGGATTGAATTTGTTTATTGTGTTACTTCTCTATCAGTGGTCCAGTTATGATATTTTTCAAATAATAAACAGAAAAAAAATATTAATTGAATTACAGATGGATTCAAGTTGTTCGTGTCCCAGATTTTAAGCAATGATGTTTTCGATTTAAGTTACTTCCACACAACGGTAACAACACATTAAAATTAGGTCATCCTTTTATGCATAATTTTATTAATAGTTAATAAGTCTTCTTTTCCAATCATACAAATATCCAAATTAAAGTTTTTAAAAACTCAAATATGTAACCGAGGTAATTTCCTAATATCAGATGAAAAATTTTCTTTGTTCTTAAATGATTAAATATTATTAAAAAACTAAATCAACTGTGAACACTACTAAACAAAGTTAAATTTCCAGATATTTTCAGTTTTAATAACTGAATATCAAAAACAGTCACGGGTGTGAATGGTATCTTATTTTTTTTTTTTTTTTTGTGTTATCTCTTTCAACCAGCTATATAGCATATTCTATGTTAAATAAAAACATATTCTATGTTAAATTGATCATCCTCACGTGAAAACGTTCTCGATGTAATCGAGACATTCCCTCTCAAGAAACCTAAGCATGCCATAATCCATCACCTATCCTCCCAGACAAGACAAAAGCACTCTAAATTCTTTCTTTTTCTTCTTCTGCCGTCCTGGCCCTAAAAGTGATCTCTTCCATAACATCATCCGAAAACGCATCTCAATCGTCCCGGAATCGCCAATGGTCTCCTCGTCGTCACAGCTGCGAATCTCGTTTGATAGGAACACGCTTCAAAGCTCTCCTCTCTTTTTCCTGGAAGAAAACAGGGAAAAAAAAGAGGAGAAGAGAACAGTGCAGGAATATCGGGCGTCACGTAAAAGCAGTGCCTCCAACGCATGGCTGGCTAATTGCGCGCGCTTCTGAAGAAACAATGGGCGATGGGGCCCCCTCCTCGTGTTGTGAGGATCCTGGGGGTGGGGACAAAGGGTGGGTCCGCGTGATTCGAGTCGAGACAAACAGTGTCGAGCAGGCCCTCAGGGATCCTCTGCTAACTGGCTTTTAGCTAAGGAGAGGGCTGACATGTTTAGGAGATGGGCCACCTTCCCCCTACCCCTTCGTCAGTTCCACCCTTTCTGTTCGAGATCGGCACCTATTTCCATGGTTAAGTGAAAGGGTTCACGTGATGCACCTTTCGGAGTGATTTTATGGACCAGGGTGTTTGCACCTTGTCTGGAGCACTGCCAGGGTTCAAGAGGTTTTTCCCTCAAAAAGAGGATTTTTAAGTTGAATCATTAGGAGGTTATAATCAGGGCTGCCAGTGATTGGGTTTTCCACATCGTCTTAACGTTTTGGGTTCATTCTTTTTTTCAATTCCATCTATTAGCTCACACTCTCCCTATATATATCTTGTTCAAATTTTCAGTCTTTCAAAAAACACTTTAAACTATATAGACTTTACATTTTTTTTTTTTTTTTATATTACTTGTTTATTTAGAAAATTATTGGAAATCTTTTTGTTTTGAGTCTTATTGAAGTAGATACATATATTTTACAATATTAGTCAAATATATGTGTTTGTTATGGGTGTAAGATATATGTGTAATATTAGTAATATATGTGTTTTTGTGTATGGGTGTGCTTGTAGTCTACCAAGAACGAGACAGTTTGTTCTGCAAATTCTCTGTTACGTCTTCTATGGTGTTGTGAGTTTTATTATCACTTATGAACATGATGCTGTCCTGGTTAGGGGTTAGTGACGATATCCGAAAATGTGGGTCAAGCAAATAAAACTCGATTGCAAATTTTGGCGAAAATGGCCAATTAATTCTTGAAATGATTCATGAATAACGTTATTCTGCAGGAATTTTCAGGAGAATTTGGCTTTTCCTTGAAGTGTTTTGTAGTATGGTTTTGAAGCACTTTTCAATTTTAAACATTTGTATATGCAATGGCTATAAGTACTCGTAGCGCGTTGATCAATACCTTCTTTTTGAAGTTTCACATTTATCCCTTTTGGCATTTTCCCGTGCTTATGGAGCTGTAGAGTGCTCCTTATTGAATTTGGAATACTTCATTCTTCATTTATGCCTACAATTTTCGAACTTTGATATATTCTTTTGACTATTGAATGAATAGTGTTTCTTGTAGAATTTGGAGTATTTCATTCTTCATTTATGCTTAGCATTTCTAAACTTTGCTATATTCATTTGGCTATTGAATGGAATAACGTTTCTTGTAGAATTGAATACTTCATTCTTCATTTACGATTGCATTTATCTTACTTTTGCATATTCTTTTAGAGAATCTTGAACAATTCCTTCTTCATGAAGTTCTTGATCTATTCAAGATTGCTATATTCATGTGGCTCTTTGAATTTAGCCATTCTTGTAGTATTCAATCCATTGATTCCTATATCTCTTTAATCTTTTCTAATCAGTATTGGATTCATATAAAACTCATATCTATCACGATTGCAAAATGTTCTTCGGAATTTTGTAATCACTATTAGGTACAAGGCAGTCGTTCTGGGATTGCGGAAAAATTGGGGAAGAGGGAGGACTCTTTCTAACTTTTTTCATTTTCTCGTTAAAAATTAACTTTTTTTATTTTCGTGTTAAAAGTTGGCCTTTTAAACTTTTTTTTTTTTCGCGTTAAATGTTGGCCTTTTAAATTGTTTTTATTTTCGCGTTAAATGCTGGACTTTTAAACTTTTTGTTCTCAATATTGTTAATTTTTTACTTCTTTTTTCTTGTTTTTACAATGCTGCAAATATTAAAGCTCCTTATATTCACTTTTATTTCTTGGGTTTAATGATGCATGGTTTTTGAAAGATGGTTTGGCGGCCTGATGGCCAATTGGCTAACGCTCTGACTTTTGGTACCACAGGTCTTTTGATTTCCAGTCCCGGCGGCGACACGGATGTTTGTGAGTGGTTCGGAATCCACGTTATCCCGGTCTCATTAGCCTAAAGAGCGCAACAAATGACTTTAGAGCGACAAACCAAAGGTGTTTTACTACGTTTATGTTAATGCAGACTTCATATAATACTTTAGTTTTTTTTCATATTGTTTTGAACATAAGTGGTAGGAAGATTATTGGAAATTGAAAACTTTGATTGGGGAGAGGGGTCAAGAAACAAATGTTTAAAAATCATCGCACTAGTTCATTCGGTTTTGTTTTGGAACTTCGTATAAATAAATACAAAACTGCGTTGGTTACTGTTTCTCTGAAGCCACCCCAGTTCATAAGTAGGAAAAGCGAAAAGAAAGAAAAAGAAACAGAGACCTGTTTAACTAACCACCCGTGCTTCAATTTCACATATACACAGCACTCTCTACAGCCCCCCCCAGTGCACCCCCCTCCTCCCCGCAAAAGACTTCGTCGCCTCGGAGCCCTACCCCCATTCTTCCAACACCCTTCACTACTTCATTCCCTTAGAAAAATGGCGGCTTCGGAAAAAAAAAAAAAGACAAAGTAATAGAAGAAGAAAAAAAAGAAAAGAAAGAACTAAGAGAATAGAGGGAATAGCATCGATTGCAAGGACTAACAGAGGCTCGTGAGCGGAGAGCGTTATTTTCTTCCTTCTTTCAGATCCCCCTTGCCCCCCCAAGTTCTTCCAAACCTTTTTTTCTCTCTCTTTTCTTCCCTCTTTTACTCTGTGAACGCCCCCATAAGTCGCTGACCAGAGGAAGATGGGGATAGAAGAAAAAAATAATAGATAAAAAATAACTGAGGGTGGTGGGGATGAGTTAGAATCTAGGATTTTCCTTCTGCGAATAGCATCCTAAGAGGGTGGACGCTTGGCCGAACGTCCAATATGCAAGAGAGCAATTTTTTTCCTTTTGGTTTGGTTTTTTTAGTTTTTCTTTTGCGCCCCGGCAATACATAATGCCCAGCGCCCTTCGCTTGGGCGCAAATATTTTTTCCATCTTAAAGGGATAAAAGGTACGGCGTGGAGTTTCGTGATAGTATTGGTTTGGCATTTCTGCGAAACTAGTTATAAAATGTAAAATAATCTAAAGGATATCGGATTGCTGTTTTCTTTTAATTGGTTGTTTAATTGGTTTTAAATCTTGGCTTGGGAACCGACAACTGATGCTAAACTGAAACCTCATTCCTCAATGACTGGA
The DNA here is from genome assembly GCA_021605095.1 of Caerostris extrusa. Taxonomy (NCBI): domain Eukaryota; kingdom Metazoa; phylum Arthropoda; class Arachnida; order Araneae; family Araneidae; genus Caerostris; species Caerostris extrusa. Next base: position 332,517 of record BPLR01012367.1, on the reverse strand, counting down.
ATGGAACATCGATCAGTTAAATCCAGAAAGTGTCTTTCGTTGGGTTTGGGGGGAGGAGGGGGGTGCAATCCCCCGTTAGGTGTTTTCCTATGTCATCAAGAAATTAAACTTAACGATGAGGCAATGACAAACCTTTGATGAGACTGACTCAGATAGACATATCAGTATCTGTTTACAAATGCTGTCACCTTGACCTGTTCATTTGCCATTATAACTGGAGTTATGTAGCATATACAGCGTTACCAAATAATAAACGAATAATCTAAGGATCGGATTGCTGTTTTTTAAATTGGTTGTTTAATTGTTTTAAAAACTTGGTTTGCAATTAACGCTGAACTGAAAGCTCAGGAGGAAATGTGCACACATCCTTCAGGCCAGAAAGTTCTTCGGTTGGGTTTGAAAGAATGTGGGAGTAGAGTGCTATCTTCCCAATCAGTGTCATTCCAAATTTTTGTGGCATCCAGAAATTCAATTTACGTTGAGGCACTGACTAAGATCACAGATTTAGGCGAACTTTACATTATCAGTTGTTTTCAAGTGCTAATTGCTTTTATCCTGGTCATTCACCATTAAAATAGGAGAATATTTAGTAGTTTCAGCTTTCAACTTCTAATGCTATTTAAAATTAGAATGAACAACACATGGACATTAGTAAGAAATGAAAACTCAATGTTGACGAAATTTTCCATAGTGATGTGGAAAATCTTCAGTCCATCATCAGTCCATTTGACAGCGCCCATCACAAATATAAAAAAGTTACCTTCAGTTTTGTCATGTTTTGAACTCAAAGCTTTCAGTTCGGAACCCCAAAGTGCTAAAGTTAAAGCCACAATATTCCAAGTATTCATTTAGTTAATTGCATAAATCATTAAAATTTTTATTATTACGTCAAATACTGCAAGATTTAAATCCCAGTACAAATTAAGCAACCTCTATCTCCTGCTTTGTGAATGAGAGAAGTTTCTTAAGCTTTAAGCCCGTTGATTAGATAGAAATGGAGTAAGATATATATTTATATATATTATTATTAATTTATTAAAAAAATTAACTTATTAGTTATTTTTTTTAATTAATAAAAATTTATGCATATATATTTTTTTTTATATTATTATTATAATTTTTAAGAAGGTTATAAAAAAATAAACAATAGAAACAAAAACGACTGGAGGGAAAATTTTGACTTAGCGGAGAAACTGCACGATAATTCGGATACAGAACGCGAGATCTTTTTCGATTTTTGAAATCAGAAATGTCGTACTCATAGTTGCTTAAATCATTCAAAACAGAATTATTTATATTCGGAAGGGAATTATAAAAATTTTGTGCAATTTTATAAACAAATTGATTAAAACTTGGGAGGGCAGCAGAAATGAAGACATACTAACTACATTTTTTTACTGCGTTCAAATCACGGGGTCCTATCATACAAGATAGGTTTTATGCATTGCATTAAAGGAAGTGAAGTTATTTTCTACAAGTGATTAAAATGAAGCAGAAATATAAAATTAGAAATTACGAGAAAAGCGAATCCAACTTGATATTAAATGCAATTGTAGTTTTTCTTATTAATATTTATTCATAAATGTGTTTCAATCCCAAAATGATTCAATTCTAAAGAAATAAGGTTGCCAATTAATCATATTAAACTATTAAAATATGTTTGTGATTAAAACATTTAACATTAACATTAACACTAATGTTAACATTGGTGATGTCATAATGTATGTAATCATCCAGAACTTTGATTTATTAAATACGCTTTGATTCATTTAATGAAATTACAGATTGTTGGGAATGTAGTTTTCTTTTAAATATTGCATTTTTAAAATTAAATAAAAAAAATATGTAATACTAAAATTCATATTAATTAGCTTATTCTCAAATTGATTCTTTTAATTCTCTTTTTTTACAATCTTTCATAAAATTTAATAACATTTTTTCATCATAATAAATGCTGTAAATATTCTACCTTTCATAAAATTAATATGACAATGGATATATTCAAAATAATATTTAATATAATATTTTTGTCTAATCAATTATACTTTTATCTGATGAGTTACCAAGAATCATGAAAAAAAGGAGTTAAATTTATAGTTAAATAAGGGCCGTAAATTTTGAATTGATTCAACTTTTTTTTAACATTATCTAAGTTTCATACCAATGCCTATGTTTTACATCAATATCCATGTTTTACAACAATATTAATGATTTACAATAATATCCATTTATGCAGTTTGGAAAATATGGCAGTGATATATTTATAGGTTCAGTAATATTTAATATATTATTTTGTCTAATTAATTATATTTTTTATCTGAATAATCATCAATATCCATGTTTTATAACAATACCCGTGTTTTACAACAATATTCATGTTTTACAATAATATCCATGTATATAATTCGGAAAATAAATTAAACATTTTTCCCTTAAAATTTTCTGAAAACATATTTTCAATTGTTATTTTTCTATTAACATGAAAACGCAGTAAAGTATATTATGCTTAAAAAGAAGCAGATAACAATAGATCCTATTTACCGGTGATAAGCAATCTACATTTACATTTTTTATTAATTTCTTGTAGAAAATTTAGGCTCTGTGCGATAAAAACAATTTAGGTTCAATACATAATAAAAGATTAATTTTTAGTAATCCCTTTGATATCTGATTGTTTATAGAGTATTAAAATAAGAAAATAAACTTTTGCTTTGCTTAAATGCTAAAATGCTTTCGTAGATTACATTTTACTAGCATAGTGACAATCTGTTTAAAATTAAAAAACTATATTTATGAACTGGTATATAACCTAGAAATTTCGCTTTTTTCATTTTTTTATTTTATTTATTTATTTATTTGTGAAATAAAATGAGAGGTATATATATAGTTGCAGGGTAGAAAATTAAGTAAAGGTTGTTTATAGTGCACAATAGACCTGTGCACAGTGAAAATACTTTTACAAAGCCGATAAGAAATTCTAAACATTCAACAAATCAATTTGAAAATTAAATGAAATAACTTGTTTGTTAGCTTTTAAATAATATTTGTATTGAGCAAAAATAAAAATGTCCTCCTTAGATTAAAAAGATGTATTAAAATGATTATGAATTAAATAGTGCAAGTAGAGCTAATTTAGTAAAAATTATATATTTTATCAAAAATTGGTGAAAATGGATATTAAGTGCATTTAATATATATAGTGAATTAAATATTTTTCTGCTAGGAACGACATTAAATGACTTCAATAATTTTTGTGATGAAAAGGGTAGTTTACAATATGAAAATGAATTAAAATTCTTTAGAATTTAGTTTTTAGAAATTATTTCAAATCTTTAGAAATTAAAATTTTTTAGTATTTAATTTTTCAGAAATTAAAATTCTTTTTGTATTTAATTTTTAGAAATTAATGCAATTCTTTAGAAATTAAAATTCTTTAGTATTTAATTTTTTAGAAATTAATTCAATTCCTTAGAAATTAAAATTCTTTAGTAATTAATCTTTTAGAAATTAATTCAATTCTTTAGTATTCAATTTTTTAAAAATTAATTCAACCTTTAGTATTTAATTTTTAGAAATTAATTCAACTTTTAGTATTTAATTTTTTAGAAATTAATTCATTCTTTAATATTTAATTTTTTTGAAATTAATTCAATTCTTTAGAAATTGCAAAAGGCAAAGAAGCAAACTACTTTGGATAATTTCATTGTCAAAATTCACTCAAAATATCTCTATCCCTATTTCGTAATAAATGGATGTTTCATTTTTAGTTAGTATAATTTTAAAAGAAAACAAAATATTTTCTTATGTAATGAATAAAATTGAAACCCTTTCTGTCCCACTATGCCCGTTTTTCGTTAAGCTTTCATAGCGTACTCAATAGGGTGGTCGGCTTGCACCTATCCTAAATCATAAAGTGACTATTAAACTAGTGCATTCCCTCACCATTCAGTCTTAGAATGAAAGAAAGACCCCGTTCAGCATAAAAGGAAAAGACACACGCACAAAAAAGAAGGGGAGAAATAATAGATACCAGCAGAAGAAACATTTCATTCCTTAGCATTCGGCCCTTCCAAATGCTGACACAGCTAAACCTCGTTAATTAAAAAGATACCTAATGCAAGATGGCAACGAGCCTCTTCCGTCCAGCCTGTTGGTCATCGCCTCAAGACTCCCCTCCCTCCCCTCCCGGTCATCTAAGAAGGGGTGGAGAATGCAAGGGGGTGGGTGGGCAACTTCACTAATCCCGGAAACAGTGCGTCTTCCCGAAGCCCCCGTTAATGGGAAATCTTTATAAGAGCGATACAACTTCAGCTTTGCCAAAACAAAAGCCAATTCTTGGGAGAATCACATTCCACGCTTCGAAATGAGCTTTGTCATTCTTGCTTCGGGAGCGCAGCTTCTTTTTCTCCCCCAATATATTACAAGAATGGGTCGATGGCGAAACTCATGTTAAAGCATTACATGGCCGCATACAATCTTTGAATTATTTGTTCTGAAATTTAAACCCATGCGATCCACGGCATGTGTATTAAAATGAGAACATTTAAGAAACTCGATTACGGCCTTGTCTTATTCTTAAAATGTATACGTAGTATATAGGGGCCAGATGGCCGAGTGGCTAGCGCTCTGGTGGTCGGTACTACAGGTTTCGGGTTCGAGTCCCGGCAGTGCCATAGATGTGTGTAGTGGTTCGGAATCCACTTTAAACCGTAGATCCCGTTCTAATAAGACTGTTGGGCGTAGGACCAACAATCCCACCCGCTAAAAAGAAGCATCTCCTGTATCAAAATCTGCCAGTAGACAAACGACCTCGGCCCACCATGAGCCTGTTATGCCAATGTAGAAGAAGAGTATCTTATGGCAAGGGTGAAATAAATATATAGCTTTCTTGTGGGGGTAGTGTTACTCGTGTCCGTAGCTTATCTTCAAGCTGCACGTGCCCCTGGGTATTGCTATCCAAAAGCAATTTAAATATTAATCCAAAAAAAAAGGGGCCTGATCGCCGAGTGGCTAACGCTCAGGCACTCCCGGGTTCGAATCCCGGCTGTTTGTAGTGGTTCGGATCCACTGTAAACCGTAGATCTCAGTCTAACAGGATCGTAGAGCGTTGCCGGGGTAGTTTGACTCTCGTCCGTAACCTATCTTCAAGCTACACGTGCCCCTTGTGTAGTGCTAAATGAGTAACAACAATGCAGCCCTCATTTATGACATAAAGACTAACTGTATCTGTATTGCCAGCTGCATTAGAACAACAACATAAAATAAGTATCATTATTTCTAATAATAAGGCCACCCCAAAAATTTTGAATCATAAATTTTTTTTGAATATAAATCTTTAACATTTAATTTTTAGGATGAGAAAAAAATTGTTAAAAAAAAATAAAAGACTAAAATTATTACTCATTTTTTAAAAATTAAAATACTCCTTTAGTGTTACTGACTATATACATCTAAACTAAAAGCTTCCCATTTTTATTTAATTGTATACTTATTAAACAATAGCACCTGCAATTACAAGTTAATCAATTTCTAATTATTTAAAAAATTATTATCTATTATTTAAAATATAATAATTATAATATAATGCTATAATAATAATAATAACTAACAAATATTATATATTATTATTATTATTATTAGATTTTAGATTTTATTAATTATTGTATATTAATTTAAAAATTATTATTTAAAAATTATTAGGATTTTAAATTTTTTTTTTATAATTTATAAAAAGATCTACTTTTAATATCATTAGTGGCACAACAGCCCCATGGCAGGCCAAAGCCGTCTGCCATCAATTAACAGACTTCTCTGTTAGAATTGAATAGTACTTCTTTTAGTATTTGAAAAATTGCTTTTCATAAAGTTCTAGAGCTATCAAACTTTGGTATATTCCTGAAACTATTGATCTGGCCATATCTTGAGTTATTGAACATTGGTAGAGTCCCTCATAAATTTGTCCAGCAAAACATGTTCACACATGATAAATTGGTATTCGTGAGCGGATTTCAGTTTTTAACTTTGCTCAGATAAGAAATTTATTAAAGTAATACGATAAGGACCATCTTGGGTTACATTATCTTATTTTAAATTTATATAAATAGCGAGAGTCAATCTTAAAATTAAAGTATTCGTAACATCATTATTTGCAATTGCATTTTATCAATTTTATTGAAATGTAATCGTAACGAACCACAAATATTTTCCTATTTAAAGCAAAGTTAATTAAAATTTTAATGGCAGTGGGTGTCCGTTTTTAATTCCTTCCATTAGCTCACTCTCTCCTTATATATATCTTGTTCAAATTTTCAATCGTTCATAAAATGCTTTCTATTCATCCACTCAAGTTCAAATACATTTTTTTTTAGCTTGCAGCGAGTGACACTTGATGTTAATACGGGTTTTTCAGTTCATTAATTCATTCATTAAATTTAATTAATTAATTTTAGTTTTTGCATTTAAGTTGCATGTATCTAATAATAGATGGCGCCAGATGTAAAAGCAAAATTTCAACTTTATTTGTAAAGGACTTTTCTGCAATAGAGTAAAAAAAAAGTAGGAATTGACTTTTAAATTTTTTTTTTTATATTACTTGTTTTTAAAAAGTTGTCTTTTGACTTGTAAAATATGAAAGTTTTTTGTTTTATGTTAATCAAATTTTTATTTTACTTTATCAAAACAAGGATAACAAAGGATAATTTAAATTCTTTAATTTTTTTCATTCATTAAAAAAATTATTTAAATTTATTAAAAAAATTAATTATATTTATTAAATTTTTTAGATATAAATTACAATTTAAAATAAATTTATTTAAAAAATGTAATTTTAATTTATTTAAAAATGGATTATAAATATTGAAAAAATATCCAACCTCATAAATTAGTTGTACAAAAATAATGGAATATGTTTTTCTATTTTTTTTAATTAGATATTCTTTTAATTGTTAAAAAAATACTTTATAAATATTAAAATTCGTATTTGCCCCACTGAGTGAAAATCATTTCAGATTCTTTCAGATGCATTCGTTTGTTTAATTGCAGGGGCGGCCAACCCAAATTATTTTGCGGGCCACTTTGGAAATGCATCCTACCTCCGCGGGGCAAATATAAAATTATATATCCCCCTATTAGATTTAGACCCACTCTAGACATCTTTTGGGTGACAAATTGAAACAGAATGAGTTATTATTTTTGTGTTTACTGTTATTCTTATATGTAAACACCGATAATATAATAATAATGAAACTAAACGCACATTGGAAACATATATAACATTTAAAATGAAATATAAAAAAACATATAAATATAAATGAAATAAAAAAAATGCAATCATTGAAAAAAATTTAGTTTTGTGCCAGATTTTTCAAATTGGAAATTTCTCTGTTGTGACAAAAGTATTATAAAAATATATTTTTGATTCTGATGTTTCTAAAATGTTTTTTTAATTGAATATTGCATTGCAAGTCAACCAGTTCCATGTGGTGATATTCTGGGGCAGACTCGGTTTCAACAGGAAAGGGAGATAAATATATAAAATTTCAAACATTTTGTTATATTTGTCTAACTCCAAGTTACTGAATCGGCTTTCAAAAGCAGCTGTTTTCACTACTTTGGCCATTATAAAATATATTTATTTTGTAAAAGTGTGATAAATATCACTTTCAGCAAGGCGGGTCGCGGGTTGGCCACCCTTGGTTTAAAAAGTGATTTAATTTTGATTTGATTCAATTTTTTTTTTTTTTTTTTTTTGCTACGTTCTCCTTGGAATACGCACTCACAGAATCATTACATTAATAGAACAGGCCTCGAACTCGTGTCAACCCCTTATCCTGAGTATATTCGTGTCTCCCATTTATTTAAAACTTTTCGAAACACGAATTAACTCATTTTCAATTATGAACTAAAACGAGTTATTTCTGCTACTTTGTAATATTGTATAGCAAGCCCGAGTTTTCTCGTGATGTTGTAAGTGTAGCAACAATCATTGTATGGCGATTTCGTGTTGTTTTATAGCCATCGGACACGATGTCCGTCAGTATCCAAGAAAATGGCGAAGACTTATTGAAAATTATGTGTTGCTTACGATCGCCTGAATTAATTTTCCTTCATTTACTTTTTTTTTCAAAATAAGTCAAAGGGAAGAGGGAATAATAATCGTGAGGTTTTGTAAGGAGAGGATTCAACGATTTATAATTCTGATTTCAATATGCATTGTGAAGAACTTAAGTTATACTTGAATTTCTATAATAAAAAAAAATAACTTATTAATCACAATTTTAGCAGTGCATGTTTTTAAAAAAAATTTTTATAATAAAAAAAGTATAAAAATGTGATGAATAAGTTTTTATACTTTTTTTTTATAAAAAATTTAAAAAAAAGTTTATTAATCATAATTTTAACAGTGCATGTTTTTTTTTTAATTTTTTTTATAATAAAAAAGTATAAAAACTTATTCATCACAATTTTAACAGCGTATGGTTTTTAAAGAAAGTTTTTATAATAAAAAAGTATAAAAACTTATTCATCATAATTTTAACAGTGCATGTTTTTTTAATAATAAAGTACAGAAACCATCACAATTTTAAATGCATGTTTTTTTTTTAATTTTAATAAAAAAAACTGTTCTGAAGCAATTTTATATTTGAAAAAAAATCATTAAGGTGTTAAAACTTAACCTCATTTCTTCTAAAAATTTGAAATTATTGTAATGGACTAATATTCATGTATTAATATAAAAATAAGCTTATTTTCTAATTTCTCTTTAGTGTATTAAAAAATTTTTTTACACAAAAAAACAACCATGAAATCAGTGAAATTTCTCTCCACTAAAAGTCATTTTTGTCACTAAACATGCACCTATTTTAATAATTTACTATGATGAGTTACTATAGGGTTAGATATTTTGTTATCATTTTACTGATATCTTTAGAATGATTTAGCATGCAGGCGTGTATGTTTTAATGAATTAGCCTGTTAGACGGGAAATGGGTTTTATCTATTCGCTAACATCTTTTGTTAATGAAAGTGCTTCAATTTTAATGAACTGCTATGATACGTAGTTAGATGTTAAATATTACTTTTCACTAAAATATTTTTTGAATTGGAGCATATCTTATGATGTTTATTGAATTTTTTTTTTTTTTTTTTTTTTGCAATTTTGTATTTTTCTTTTATTTTCGATGTATTTTTAATGGCTGCATTCTGTAAAAAAAAATCAGAAAATAATTTTTAAATTTTAAATTTTTAGAATTAATTCTAAATTTTTTTTTAAAATTTTTTAATTAAAAATGTTTTTTAATTTTTTAAAAATACAATTTTTGCATAAAACACTAGATATTTACAAAATTATTTATCTCAATATTTATCTTCAGAAGTGTCAGTATGCTTTGAATATACGAAATTTATTGAAGGCTATTGTATGTTAGCATCATTTTTAAAAACTCCTACCTAGAGTTATTGAGATAATATTAGATGAACTACTATGATACATTTTTAGATGTTAAATTTTTTCACTAAAAATATTTTGCAAATGGAGCGTATCTTATGTTATTAGATGTGATTGTCTTTTTCTTTTTTTTTCAATCTTGTATTTTTCTTTTATTTTCAATGTCTTTTTATGGCTGTATTCTGTAAAAAAATCAGAAATAAACTTTTCAATAAGACTTTTCTAATCAAGTACAATGTTTCCGTATAAAACACTAGATATTTAAAAATTATTTATCTCATCAATTATCTGTAGAGTATTACCTTTAGAGGTATGCTTTGTATGTATGAAATTTATTGAAAGCGATTGTATGTGAACATCATTTTGAATCTGAAGATATTATATAAATGAAAAGTATGCCAATCAGATAAACCTTTTTTGTTTGTGCAAAGATTTTTTTTTCAAATTGCAGAAATTAGTTGCTGTTTACTAGATTTTATTATGCTTTTAATGCGGCAATAAAAATCCCGACCAATTAGCCAACAGCCAGACTGTCACTGTACCCTGACGTGTCTGTCCTATTGATTGAAGCAAATAGGTTTTTCAATGAAAGGTTTTGCAGATTGTTGTAAGTTCGCCACGCGAAGCCTCGGTGAGTGAGTGTCTGAAAAACCAAATGTTAGTTAATTATTTACAATTACTCGTTGACCGGTGGAGGCAGTATGCACGACATCGTTACCAGCTCCCCTAGTTGGCAGCTGGTAAACGACACGCCTTGGTAGCTGAGGACAATGCATCTGGAAATGATTGAACTGTTTGCAGTGCAAATGGACTAAGTCGGACCGGCTTGATTATCTAGCAGTCTTTTATGAACGGTCGTTGTTTCACATTCACCTATCAGATTTTCAATTAAAACAAACTGTCTTCTTTTGTGTAGATCTTTTAACATGGTAAGTTTCACAAAAGAAATTCTCTCAGTCCTATGAATTAATTTTAAATTTATACAGAGCGCGTGACTAAAAAATAAAGAAGAAATTTTAAGTGTTTTCAGAAGTAAAAGTTTTAACATTTCATAATAAGATGCTTAATCATAGGAAAATAAAACGAACACAAAACCTCCAATTATGTATGTGACACATTAAATAAAACAAATAATTGAAATTTGTGTTTTTTAAGCAGTGACGGATTTAAGTTCGATGGGCCCTATTCCCAAGTTAGTTTGACGCCCTTATATATAATAGTAATAATAATATGAATAATAATAATATTACAAAAATTTAATTTTGAATTCTATTTCAAAGTTATTCTTTGCAATGTTATTAAAAATAGTTATCAATTTCTTTTATTAATCAGATAAGTTGACTCCTTTAATTTGTGTTTCCAAGACCTATTTCTTTACATTTTTGCGATTTTCCAAGTTCTAGAACGATTTTCTAAATGGATCATGGTAATCTTTGAAAATCGCCTCACATTACGTAAAACTATAAAAATTTTATGCGAGATGAAAAAAAATAGTAAAGTTTTGGACAAAGGTATAATTAAATAGGGTGAATTAATATTTTGCGTTATAATGATGAGCAAGCAAATGCTACATTTAGGTTTTTTTGAAGAAAAATGTATGAAAAATCTAACGTCAATAGATAAATGTTATACTTAATGAAAATTTTTTAGTACCTATTTGATAGATATTTTAAATTTTACTTGTTACACGATTAATTATTTTAAAAAACAATTCTACCCTTTAAATATTGGCATCTTAAGGTTGTCAAAGCAAGAAAAGAAGCATTCAAATTCGGTCTTACTGTTGATAAAAAAAAAAAAAATCGATTTCAAATTTTGGCCGCCTAGAAAATTTTGTCGCCCCTAAAAATTTGTCGTCCTAGGCCGGGGCCTCGCGGGCCTAAGCCTAAATCCGTCACTGTTTTTATGATGAATTTTATAATTAAAATGCAAATGAGGCTGAATAATTATGAGTTTAATAATTACAACAATAAAAAACTATTAATAATTAATGAACTTTTATTGCAGTTTAAATAATAATACAAAAAGTCTACTTATATATAGAAATTACATAGAACAATTACGATACATATGTTAAAATACAGACATATGTAACGATACAAATTGTCAATATTAAAATTTTTGGTGGGTATTTTATTTTCTTTTCTCCATCCAAGATTGCCTGATGGTCAATTGACTAGCGTTCTGGTCTTCAGTGCTTCAGGTCAGAATCCTGGTGGTTTGTATTGGTTCGGAATCCATATTAAGCTGTAGCTCGCGGTCCAATTAGCCTAAAGTGTGCAAAAATGAAAGTTGAGCGACAAACCAAAAAAAAAAAAAAAAAAAAAAAAATCCGAGATTGGCACTTTCGAAGAAAACCTTTAATGAATTTTGCATTAAAAGAGATTGAATTATGTCTCTTTATTTGTATGTGTGTTACGCTTATAACCATTTTAAGTATCTGTAAAATGCATTCTCTCGGGCTCGCGGTTGCCATGAATATTTGTAGTTGTTCGGAATTCACTTTAAACTGTAGCTCCTGTCTAATATGACCGTAAAGCGTTGGGCTTAGGACTGGCAACACTACCCAGCAAAAAGAAAGCAGCTCCCATCTCGAAAACTGCCAGCAGTCAAAAGGCCCATCATGCGGCTGTTGCGTCAATGAAGAAGAAAACATGTTCTATCTGTAACTCATGGCTTAGTGTTAACATATGCAGTTAGGATACTCAAGACCTCCTATTCAATCCTAATATTCAGTGAGTGATGAGTTGAGAACTCTTAAAAGTAAGTTTCCTCGTCATTTGCGCGTCATGTGGGAGAAAATCTGGAAAATACCCATAAGGCAGTCCGTCTATCAATGTCGATCAAAACTTGTTTACGAATTAATAACGGAGTTCTTCTAGTATGATGTAATCTTTTAGTTTTTGAGTAATTAAAAGAAGACAAAAAAGAGGACATAAAATTTTTATTATTTAGGATTTACGATCCAGCATTGCCTTTCTTCGAAAACTATCAGAATTGGCAGAAATGGTGTCAGAAAAAAATTCCTGACGAAGATTATTTTGAGGGAAACACCAAGAGAAGGTGAGCTGTTTATTTTTATATCTCTAAGCACTTTGATTTTGTTACAGAAGTACATTACAATAAGCATGCCGCTTGCCGTGGGATAATAAGCTTTTATCCCACTTGATAGACAGCAACATCCAGACCAAGTCCGTGAACCCGTGTGTCTTAAACCGGCGAGTCATGTTAAAGGGTAAAAATGCAGCTTCTTTTTGTCTTTGACCTTGCCGCTCAAAAACTTGGGGCACCCGAAGGGAGAAGTCTGACTTTACCCCACCACGTTATGCCCCATGCACTGAGTCGCTTATTACGAAATGCATGGGCTACAGTGGGACTATTCTAACCCAGACTCACTCGGGGCTAACAATAAACATTGTTATTGTCGATCCTGGACAGAAGTATTGATATGTGTATAAGAGTTAAAATCTTTTAATTAAATTAAAGAAAATTTTAATTTAAAGCATTTCACTTTTTTACACCATTTGTACCACAAAAAGTTTAATAATATCAGCAAATTGATTTAATCAACATTATGCTGGATATTTGAATATTCACAAATATTGTGCAATAAATATTAAGACGAATGAATAATAGTAAGATTAGGTAATAATAATATCCTAACTCCGCGAGCCGTATATAAATTTATATATCCCCATATTAGATTAAGACCCACTATAGAGAATTTCTTGGAGTGAAAAATTGAAACAGAACGAGTTATTATTATTGTGTTTACTATTATTCTTACATGTAAACATAGATAATATAATAATAATGATACGAAACGCACACTGTAAAGACAAATATAATACTAAAAATGAAATACAAAAAATATATAAATATAAACGAAATAAGAAAAAAAGAAATCATTAAAAATATTTATTTTACTAGTGCGATATGTGTTTCTCCACTTTTTCATTTAGCTTTAGCAAATCGATCTCCATTTGGGTATTTGCCCATAGTAATGGGTGTTGCGTCCGTTATGTTTGAGCGTGTTTTGTGTTGAGTCAATTTCATTTTCGGAAAAAAAAAAAATAAAATAAACGATTCGAAGGTGTAAGTTGAACCCCAAGCGCTAACTAAGAGTCTGGTTTGCTTTGCTATCAACAGCAACTGTGCGTATCTGGGGATGGCCACTGAGGTCACTTAAAGTGAAACATAGAATCTGTCATATTAGATGTTCATAAAACAGGCAATATCTGTCCTATATTTGCAAGAATATTAATTTAAAATCAAAGTTAATTTTTTTCGACAGTTAATTTTTGAATATATGGATGCGCACATAATGTATTTTTAAATACATCGGTTTTCACTACTTTGGACCTTATAAAATAAATATTATATATTTTGTAAAAATGTGATAAATAATAAGGCGGGCCGCGGGTTGACCATCCCTGACAATGAGGATGATGAGAAATTTCAAAAGTTAGTTGTTTCATCGTATTGATTTAACTGGAGTGTTATGACAGAGAGCTCGTGATACACTGAATGAAAAATAATAAAAAAGACAAACATTTAATTCAGCTGCCATCTAATTCAACAACTTATTTCAGCATTTTTAAATTTCGTAAGAGTTTTAAAAGGCTTTTGTTTGATTTATGAAAGTAAATATTGTTTAAGCACACAAGTTTAAAATTTTGTGACACGCAACATAATCAACTGAAAACAAATATCTTTTGAAAGTCGCATTCGCGCTTTGAAGGCTTTTTAAAGAAGTTTTAATTTCCACCTAAATTGGAACTTTAAAATTTATTTTAATTGAGAAAAAATTATTTTAAATTAAATCAAACACAAGTTATTTAAATTTGCGTTTGTTTTGAAACAGTTTATCAATAAATTTTTTGCTTTGTTTCATAATACGCTATCATTAAACCAATGCTGCTGTTATTAATTCACAGAGAATAATTGTTTTTTTTACCCTACTTGGTAGACAGCAACGCCTAAACCAAGTCCCAAGAGGGCCTGATGGCCGAGTGGCTGGCACTCTTTCGCTAGCACCACAGGTTTCGGGTTCGAATCCCGCCATGGATGTTCGGAATCCACTTTAAAGTGTAGGTCCCGGTCTATTTAGTCCGCGTGTGCACAAGATGACCGTAGAACGACAAATCAAACCAAACCGAAAACCCGTGTGGTCTCATGGAAGAAGGAAAAGGGATGGTGGCTGCTTCTATTGTGATGGAGCACACATAGGTAGAGTAAGAAGTCTAAATCGCCTTCGTGATACTGAAGAAGAGGACAGTGCTTCCAAGAGGACTTTTAGGAGACACTACCCAGCATTTGCGTATCGTAGGGGAGAAAACCAGGAAAACTCCCGCCAGGTAGTCCGACTCACGAGGCAAGATGCTGAACATTACAAACGCCATCGACTGTCCCCGTTTTTTTTAAAACAGTGTCTGCACCAAAGACATTGTTTCAAAAATTGTGGCGCGTTGCCACTGAGGCACGAGTCGGATACACACAATAATAAATAAATAAAATACAATTCTGAATAAAAATTTAAAAAAATTCTAAATGAAATTCAAATTAAAAAATCTTCTAATGAAATTGAAGTTTATCTTCAAGGAGATAATTTTTTTTTTGCGAAACATCTTTAGTTATACATTTCATATGAAATGTTTTTCCATATATTAAAAAAGCAAACATTACAGAAAGATTCCAAGTTACATAAAATAATGTTTTCAAAATTATCTTATAAAACATATAATATTTTCAGAATTTGTTTTACTTTTCAATTTGCTTGCTTCAATCCTGTCAAAATATTAACAATGTACTCGTTCTTTGGAAGAAAATTGCAATAGGCTGGCCAAAAAAAAAAACAACAACATTGACATTTTCTACTTGAATTGAATTGTTAGAAAATAAAAAATTGTAAAAGTGAATATGTTCAGTTGCTATATACAGACCAATTATTATTTCATATATTTAAATATTTATTGTTAGAATAATTTGTTAATAGTTTTTTTAAATATTTAAAAAAAAAAAAAATTAAACAAAATTCTATTTTTATTAAAATTTATATTCTAAAAACTTTTTAAATTTCTTTACTAAAAATACTAGAGATCGCATCTGAGAGTCATGTGGTTGAAAACTAGGAACCCTTGAACCCTTGTTCATCTGCGATGATCTTACACATGTTCTATAATCGTTACTAATTTTACTCTGTCCTGAAAATGACAGCAAACGCCAACAGCGGATTCTAACCTGATTCCTTCAGCTGGTTGTCTAAGGGAAAACGAATAAAGTTTTATTGTTGTTGTTGTGACTAATCATCAGTGTCCTGCAGTGCGGGACGGACACTTGATGAGTAGTCTACTCATGGAAGCAGAGAAGGGGATGCAGCTTCTGTTGTGATGGGTAGAAGTCTGACTTGGCTCCGTGTCGCTGAAGAAGGAGGGCAGTGCGTTCCGGGACTTTTAGGAGAACTACCCCGCATATGTGTACCATAAGGAAGGAGACCTGTAAAACTCCCAACAGGTAGTTTGACTCACGAGGCAAAATGTTGAACATCCCCGTTGACTCATCCTCAGTGTCCTGCAGGGCGAAGTTGACATCTCATGAGCAGTCTACTCATGGATGGAGAGAAAGGAGACAGCTTCTGTTATATATTATGAGTTAGCTAAATAAATGAATTAAAATTAAATTTTCAATTTAGTTTCAAAACTGAGTTAAAATTAGAGAGTAAGAAATGTATGGAAAAACATGAGGTCACGAAGCGAAATTTTAACAGATATTAAAAATGTCATTCCTATTTTATGAGATGACATGTGATTTTTTTTTTTTTTTTTGCTATTAAATATTTATTTTAAAATTATCAAGTTATATTGCTAATATTTCCCTGTAGTCTTACAAATATTAATTTTAAATGTTTAGCAAAATGTTTCAGATTTAAATATAAATCAGATTTAAATATTAATTTTAAATGTTTCAAGATTTAATCGATGTTTACCAAATCGATTAAATCTTTACCAAAATCGATGCCTTTATTGTGTATTTACCGTTCACTCTATTATTCATATTTACAATGTTGCTCATGATTTAAAGTAAAGTAATTTTATGTTTTAAGGAAAAGATAATTTAGTATGTTAAATGATAAGAGAAGTGTAACTCAATCGCAGGATCTATAATTAACATATTATTATTTTTTTTCATTTAGTAAGAAGCAGTAATATATATATTACTTATAGTTAGTTTAAATGGCGTTATCTTTTTTTAATTGAGGATGATTGTGATTTACAAAGAAAATCTTTTAGGAAGATATTTTTATTGAGGAAAATATCAGATTTATACTTTTTTTCCTCTTTCCTCTTAATTACTTTCTCGTTTTAAAAATGCGTTTTATAACCCTTTTTTTTTTTCACTTTATGAAAAATTATCCGCTACATATTTCCTTACATGTTAAAGAAATCGATTTTATTTTTATAATTGTGACATCATATCACATCACATCATATGATAATAACATAACATGTAAGGAAATATGTAGCGTGATTATATGATTAACATCATATAATCACATCATATTTATGTCAATTGTAGTTCTTTAACTTAGCGTAATAAATTTAGTTTAAAGAAATGAACTAAAAATAAATGAGCAATATATAAAACTAAAATAACTAATGATATAAATATAAAATAAACTGTAAATGAAATGAAGTAAAATTTAAATGTGTCACAATATTGACGCAGAGCCTGATATGTGGTCCAGTCACCCCACTCCTCACATCATCATTGCAATATTTTTCTAGCTCTCGGTGCCACAGGTTTCGAGTTTGAGTCCCGGTAGTGCTATGGATGTTTGTAGTGGTTCGGAAACCACTTTAAACCGTAGGTCCCGGTCTAATATGATGAGCATTGGGCTGACAACCCTACCTCGTAAAAAGTATCATCTACTGTCTAGAAATCTGCTAACAGGCAAACGGCCTTGGAGCACCATGGGGCTATTGCGCCGCTATTGATGATGATGATGAACTTGATCAGATGAAATCCGACGGCGGCATCTAAGCAGAAAGACGGAGAGGTTTTCCAGAAAGAAGGAGACTCAATGGCTATTATGACTAAGTCTCCCGCATCGGCAGTTAGGATGCACAGTGGAAATATTCCTCTCCGCCGCTCGGTATCACAGGTTTCGGATTCGTGTCCCGGCGGTGCCATGGATGTTTGTAGTAGTTCGGAATCGAGTTTAAGCTGTGGGTCCCGTATGGACGTAGAGCGTCACAGAGCCCAATCAGACTCTTCCCCACATGTTTCCCAAACTGTACAGGGGGAACTCAGCTCTAGGCACAGTGATGTGATGTGGTGTGGTGTAGTAGTAGTGGAAATATTTCAGACTTTCTCCCCTTACAACAAGCAAACGCAGAGTAGCTTTCCCGTAAAAGTCTTCGGTCGTCAATGAGCTGTTCGTGTCATACAAGGCCGACAACAGCAAACAAAATCAATCCTACAAAACAATGCATTAATTTTTTTATTGCAATATAATGTCTACGTATACTATTAAAGAGTGTGCTTTTTCACAAAATTCAGAATTAAAATTCTTGGTGTGATGGTGAGTTTTGCTTAGTTTGATTCGAATTCCAGGCACTTTACCCTAATGTGATTTTCTTTTAGAAAAGCAAATATTTACATATATTTACTTATAAAGAGCATTTGCAGAAAATCAAATATTTACACATATGTGTAAACTTATAAAGCTGTACTTGTAGAAAACCAAATATTTAATCACACCCACACTTTATACTCACAAGTAATAGGCAAGTGAGAAATGAACACAGAATAGCATCTAGAAATTGTATGCAAATTTTGTAACGATTCATACCTTTGAACCTTTAATAGGGAGGTTTAAGTAAAAGAAATAATAAAAAATATATATAAAAATGGAAATTTGCTCGGCAAATTTCAACTTATCATGTGTGAACATTCGAGGACGAATGTATAAACCCAGAAATATACCAATATTTAATAATGCAAGATATATATGAAGCAATTGATTGGAATACTACAAGAGTGGTCAAATTCAATAGCCGCAGGAATATAGCAATGTTGAATAGATCAAGAACTTCATGAAGAAGGAATTCTTCAAGAATCTCTAAACGAATATATAAAAATAAGATAAATATAGTCGTTAATGAGGAATGAAGTATTCCAAATTTTACAAGAATCCCTATAACATTCAATAGCAAAAGAATATATCAATGTTTGAACATTGTAGGCGTAAATGAAGAATGAAGTATTCCTAATTCTACCAGAAACGTTATCATATACAATACACAAAAGAATATATCGAAGTTTGAAAATTCCAGCTATAAATGAAGAATAAAGTATTCCAAATGCAATAAGAAGCACTACACAGTTCAATAGACACGTAAAAATGATAAATATAAAAATTTAAGAAGACCTATTACCTATTTCTCCCACAATAACATCTAAAATATAATTTTTAAAATTTTGTGAAATTTTACACTCCTCTCGAAAACAAGAGGCGAAAAATATCTCATTAAATATTAGTACATAATATTATCTATAAATATTTAACGAAATTTCACAACCGAGAGCCCGTTTTCGATCGGAATTTTCCTTTGAAAAGTTGGTCCTCGCCGCTAAAGTTGCAGTATCAGTCGCTTTTCCAAAATGGGCTAATTAAGTCTCTTCCCCGTTCCGAAAACTCATTACATTTTGTTTCAAAATTGAAATTTTCGTTTAGATGAAATCACTGACTTCAGTGTCTTCTGCAGCGGAGCGTAATGACGATATTATAGAGGGTTACTTAATCGAGGGCGTTATTGGATTTCAATTAATTTGAAACTAGCTCAGCACCACTTTGTGTTCGCCCCAATTCAATCTGCCACTCAACGCTGCGCTAAGGTGCGTCCAATCGTGTCTCCAGATAAAGTTGCGCTGCAGGTAGCTTCGATACTGTTTTCGAAGAAATGATGCCCTTTTCCTTGGAAATTCAAGTTTATATTTAATATACAGCAATGAGATGAACTGAGTAATGAGGATTGCTTTAATTTACCTCCAGTCCTACAACAACCCATTCGGTTTGTACAAGTCGTTCGATGTCGTCACAGTGTTTATTAAAAGTTCTCTGTTCCAATCAAATATATTTCAAATTTTGGCTAAGTATGTGATTATTATTATTGGCCCAGTGCGCCCATAAAAGCATTCATTAAAAATACATTTGAAGACAAATTTCATATTCAGTGGATGGGTATTGAAAGTTTGCATGTTGCCCGGTATTTCGAAATTTTCAACTCATTTGAATCTATATTACATATCCAATTAATACTGTATGAATTTCTCTTTAAGTTGATAGTGTGATATCGTTGAGCAATTTCTATCTTATTATCGTGACTTCTTTCAGAAAGTTAAAATGGGATTTGCAGAAAATGCTTTATGTTAATCTATTTTTAATTTATTGCAAGATGAAATGAGATGAAAGATTATGGATGCAGTATTTTCTACATTTTGCTAAGCAGTACTTTTTACATCAGTCACTACTTTATAAAAGCATCAGCTACTATATTATGATATTATAAGAAAATCAGCCATTATATTCTAAGAGGATCAGCCATTATATAAAAGAATCAGCCACTTCATTATAAGAACATCAGCTACTACACTATAAGAACATCAGCTGCTACATTATAAGAACATCAGCTGCTACATTATAACATCAGCCATTATGTTATAAATAGGATCGGCCATTATATTAAAAGAGAAACAACCATTATATTGAAAGAACATTAGCTGTTACGTTATAAGGAAATTAGTCATAACATTATAACATCAGCCATTATATTATAAGAGGATTGGTTATTATATCAAAAGAGTAACAGCCATTCTATTGTAAGAACATTAGCTGCTACGTTATAAGAAAATTAACACTTAACATCATAACATCAACCATTGTATAATAGCAGGATTGGCTATTATATAATAACAGAATCGGCCATTATATAATAGCAGGATCAGCCACCACATTAAAGAACATTAGCTGCTGTATTATAAGAACAATAACTGCTACATTATAAGATGATCAGCCATTATAAGAGAATACTTAATAATTAACGATTGAAGAGGATACGCCATCAATTATAAGAACATTAGCTGCTACATTATAACATCAGAAATTATATTACAAGAACATCAGGCATTATAAGAAAATCAGCCACTATATCATGACCGATTAATTCCTCAACCAATTTGAGTTCGTATACAAATCCTATGCTTTTTTGTTGACATTACTTTCATGTACTACAAAATGTGCATAAACGGATTTTTTTAAAATTATGCAATCTTTTCATCATTTCAGGGATATTTTATTATATAATAAGGTTTGTCATTCATATCAAGTAACCAAGAATAGGATACGACTTTATATCCAAAAGCCTGTTTTAGTCTTTCTCTTTGTACTTCATATTTAGTGTATTGGAATAAAATATGTTCCTCGGTTTCAGGTATTTTGCATTTTGAGCATAGTGGAGAAGGCGTTAATCCAAATCTATTGAATCTGACTTTAGAAGGATAGGTTTTGGGGCGAAATCTTGAAATTAGTACTTCTTCTCTTCTATTGATAGGTAAGAGACGATGAGTTGGTATGATACTATTTAAATGCAACAGATCCCGTGTGTATTTTCCTTTGTTCCATTGTTCCTCTGAGGTTTTAAACGTTGTCTGTTTTCTATGGTAGGCGATGTCTTCCAGTGAAATCCAATTTAAAATCATTGTATCCGACGCGGATTTTGCTAAGAAGTCTGCTTGTTCATTTTCTTGTATGACAACGTGGCCTGGAGTTCAGACGAATTGTAAGGATAAAAATTGAGTTCAAGTTTTGCTTGATATGATTTCCAAAAAGCTTCATAACTCGTGTGGATTTAAAATTACAATTTTGGGGAGCTCGAAGGGCAGAGAGACTATCTGATAAAATAATGTAAAGATGTGATTCGAGTACATATGTGGAAATTGATAAAACCTGTGCGAGAGTTTCACCTGTAAAAATAACTATTGTGATTTGAGATCTTCCCAGAGGAATTTTCTTGAGAGAAAAAACTAATGCAAGAAATTGTTTGGTCGGAGTTTTGGATGCATCAGTTACTAAAATGATTTTATTTTTCCAATTTTCCTCTTCTTACTGTTCAAAAATATTCTTAATTATATGATGTGGTAGTTGCTTGGTTTGGAAGGGAGTTCATGGTAAATGTAAGTGTGACTTACATTTCAAGATATAAAAATCACTTTTGATGTAGAAGAAGCCAGACAATGATAAGTAAATATCCTTCGTCATGTCCGTAGAGTATACAAACTCATTGAAAGGCACCCTGTAAGGCAGTCCAGTGCTGTGCAGCATAGGTGGAGGTAAAAGAACCAATTCCAAAGAACGACGCACTAGAAAGCACTTTCTGTGTTTTTTACAAAGCCTTCATGACAAATGTGACACTCCTAGGTAAGAGTCTGGTTATTCAATCGAATAGTCTAAGTGTAACTGCCTGCGGTCTCAAAATAAGCCTCCCCGCAGGCTCTCATGAGCAACTCATTTTATAACGCAACACACTCTCTTTTATTGCTGTTTTTGTCATAGTCAAACAGCAAGAGTGGTTGCATTACTGAAACAAAAAAATCTAATGGACAGACCAGGAAGGGGGAAGGGAAGGAAGAAGGGAAAAAAAAAAAAAGAGAAGGTACGGACGCAGTTAAAAGAAAGGAAAAATCTTTCACGTGCCCGGAATACCCGCTCAGCTCTCGAGGAGAGACATAAAGTCCGGGCCGCAATTTATGAGCCACGAAGCGTTTTACGTAGATGTTTACGTTTATAACGGCAAAAATTTTATTGGTGCCTCTTAATGGACTCGCTGATGAAAGTTTCAACGTTGATAGAATAATGCCGAGGGCCTTCGCTTCATTAAATGAAAATGTTTCACCTTCTCTGAGTCGAATGGCTGATGAAATTGGAACAGTGTGTTAAATTGCGCACCCCGTTTCTTGTTGTTGTTCGTGGTGTTAGTATTTCAATATGTTTCTGCACGTTGTGCTACGTTATTCTAAAATAAGAGGTGCCAACCCGCATGTGACCTACCTTGAACATTTTTCCACAACCGTGAGATTTATCACACTTTTAAAAAAATATATTTATTTTAGAATGGCCCAAGTAATGAAAACCAATGCCTTAAAAAAACATTATTTTTATATCCATATTAAACTTAAAATCCGTATTAAACTTAAAATTCATATTCAATTTTAAAATCCATATTAAACTTAAAATTTAACTTTGATTTGAAACAATATTTTTGCGAATATACTACTGTCCCCAAAAAGTAAGACCAATTATTTTTTTTTCAAAAACTCTTTATTTATTCTTCCAAATTTATTTCATCGCCTTCACAGTAATCCCCTCCGGATACAATGCACTTATGCCAATTTTCTTTTCCCAATCGGCATCCAAAATTTTTTCCAAATCCAATCTCACAAAAAGTCATCGGCAGGGATGGCCTTCAAAGCACGCGCCGATTCACGTTGAATCTCTTCAATCGACTCAAAACGGTGTCCCCGGAGTCTTTTGAGTTTAGGAAATAGCCAGAAGTCTCACGGTGTGAATACGGTGGTTGTGTAACCATATGGGTTTCATTTGTGGTGAAAAAGTCACGAAGAATCAATGCAGTATGAGTAGTGCCAATCAAGATTTGAGGCGTTTGGGACCCAAAACATCTTCTAAAATAGAATTTTGGAATTCCAGCCTCATCAGCAATGTCTCTAATTGTAAATCGACGTTTGCAAGCACCCAATCTTTAATTTTTTGGACGTGAGCTACGTCGGTTGAGGTGGACGTTCGACCAGAGGGCTCTTCGTCTTCAACGCGTTCTCTGTCTTTTTTAACTATTTATACAACTTGTAAACATTTCTTTCCGATATAGGAATGCTCACCGAATGCCTTCTGCAACATTCTATACGTTTCCGCAAACAAAATTGAATGCAAGTTCTTTACTCAATGAATTCAGACATTTTAAAAATCGCTGGAATCAGTTTTAGCGTCCCACAAAGCCAAGCGTATCTCAAACACTGATGCATATTTTGATGTCAAATTTCACATAGATGTCAAGGATAGGGCCAGTAACCTAAAAAGAAAAAAAAATGAAATCCCATAAGCCTCCGGAATTTTAAATTGAAAATTGCTCTTACTTTTTGGACACATTAGTATATTAAACTTAAAATCCATATTAAACTTTAAAATCCATATTAATCATAAAAATTAACTTTGATTTTAAAATAACATTCTTGCGAATATATGACAGATATTTCCTGTTTTATTGATGTGTTCCCATAATAATTAAATTATATTCTGCGAACTCATGATACTCGCGTATCTTGGAACATCTAATATAACAGGTTGTAATATGAATATAAAAATGTCTATAGTGGGTCGAAGTCTAATATGGGTATATATAATTTTATAGGCTGCCTTCGGAGTTAGGATGCATTTCCAAAACGACCCTCAAGATCCTGTTCTAAAAAGATTCATCCGATTTCAAATTTTTAAAAGTTGCTATACAAAGTGAGCAGCAATACATGAAACGCCAAAGCATTAGAAAAAGCTGTTTTATATCGTTTTATTTTCCTTTAGTCACCTTGTCTTTGTTTCTTTTTTTTTAAGGTCTTGTCCTTTTTAGTCTTTTTGTCACAAATGTATCGCATAATTTGTAAATATATTGCGACGATATGAAAACCTACCGAATATTCACATGTTCTAATGTATAATTCTAAACGTTAAGGCTGGTTATCTGAATTCTTCTCCCAAAAAAATACTTCTGATTATTTTGGAAATTATACAACCTGTGAATATTCTGAGAAACAAGAGGAGTTATTTAGTATCATCAATAACATTCATATTGAAGGGTGATGATTAATAGACAAGATGCAAATGCAAGATTATGTTTGTTGATTCAGCTTGAGTTTAACAATCACCCATATTGAACAATGTACCATGTAACAATGGGGATTTACAATTGTGAGTTTAATATTTTTACTTAATATAAACTTGTTTTGCAGGTACGAATTTCTTTGATAACTTCGTCAAATTTTTATGTCATTTGTAATCAGGCCACTGTGATGTGTCACAATTGCATTTGTATTGAAAAACCAAAACGCCAAAGATTTTTTCCTTCTCTAGCGTTATGTCTATCTTTAGGTTTAATTTTTCTAAACCTTATTCAAATCTTTCAAATAGATCGAGCTAACTTTCTGTATACCATAGAAGACCCGTCTTACCTTGTGTTTAATATCATTTATTTTACTCATTAATCACTCTTATCCTACGTTGACTACTGAAGTTTAATTAAGCCTAAACACCTTATTTTCCTACAATGGGAACTGGCTCCAAGCCATCACTCATGATTATGAATTCTGCTGTCCAATCTGTTGCATATTAACTTCATGCTTTTCGAGCCAGAAATCTATCGAAACTTCACAAACCTTGGTATCGACACTTTGTCCCCCCTTTCCTTTCCAAATCCTCTTCTGTCTCTCCTTTACTCAATCTTTCTCTCTCTCTTTCATCTTTGAGGTGACGATATTGGAAATCAATATGCCGGCTATATTTTCACAGGTTCCTCCGCGAAAACAAAGTGACCGTAGCTTTCCAATAATCAGCAAGAAAGAAAGAAAAAAATGGGGGAGGGGGATGCGTCCGCCAATTTCGCAATTTTCTTCTGCTCGGTGCATAACATTTCTTTATTTGAAATTACTTAATCTTGCAGTGGGGCGTCTGCTTTTTTGCCAGAGCTAATATTTTCCCCGACAAGCATAAAATTTCTTTAGCTTCAAACGCTGTGTCGATGTGCGTGGAGTGGCCATTGATTATTTGATGACTAGAAGTACAAAATTTGATATACTTTTTAAATTCCTACTATTAGTTCACACTCTCCCCTCTATATATTTATATTATCTTGTTCACATTTTCAATCGTTCATGAAATACTTTTTAGTCATCCACTCACGTTCAAATACATTTTTTTAAACTTGTAGTGGATGACATTTTATGTGAATATAGTTACAGTACTCTCCCTATATATATATATATCTTGTTCAAATTTTCCTACTTCCATAAAATACTTTTTAATCATCCACTCAAGTTCAAATACATTTTTTTTAACTTGTAGGGGGTGACACTGGATGTTAATACAGTTACAGTACTCTCCCTATATATATTTATATATCTTGTTCAAATTTTCAATCGTTCATAAAACACTTTTTATTCATTCACTCGAGTTCAAATACATTTTTTTTGAACTTGTAGTGGATGACACGTGATGTTAATACAGTTTTTTTCAAATATTAATTCATTCATTAAATTTAATTCATTAATTTTAATTTCATAAGGGAGAAAAAAATTTCTCTTCTATACGATACTTAGCAGGATATAAATTTAGGGATCAATACCGTCAGTGGCGAAGTGTGTAGATCGCTGGAAAAAAATTCTTTTTCTGATTCTTTTTCATACTGGGTTCTCGTCTGAGTCAAGGAGGGAACAAAATGGAAAAAATAATTCTTTGTTGACCTAAGTAGGAATTGACTATAATTTTTTTTATATTAATTATTATTAATATTTAAGAAATTGTTTTGCTTTTACTTCGAAATTATAGCGTTTGAAATGTCTTTGGTTTCGTAACTCAGGGAGACTGAAAATTTCCGTAACCATGCTAAGAATGGGCTCTACAAATCCGTAAATCAGAAAGTCCTTTCACCAGATTCGAGGAAATGGGAAGAGGATGCCAGTACTCCAGATATTGTTTCTTTTAGAGCTTCACTTGTGGCCTAGTGTAATGGGATCATCGGTATAAGGCCTTAGTGTACGACTCGTGGCTCAGTGAAGCACAGCTGCAAGGCATTTTAGAGCTGTGGAGGCATTTTAGAGCTCTATAGGCTTGTGGCCTATAGAGAGCATGAGTGTAACTGGTGCTAGATGCCATTCCACTGGCAACCATTTGTTGGAGAAACGAGCAGTATCGATGGTGAGCATATGTAAAAACCCTCTCATCGACAGTCGGACTCCCTGGTAGTAGTTATCTGGGTTTTCTCACATAAAACAGCAAATTCTAGTTCAGTTGTCCCTAAAAACCCGTTGTCATTGTCCTCCCCTCATCACTCTTCGGTTGGTTGCTCATAGTATATATAAATAGAACAACAAGTCATAGATCTAAAAACAAATCTCCTTGAAGTTTTCCTGTAGTAAATACACTGCTCAAAACTTCCCTTTGTGGCACACAAATAAGAGGCAATTCCCCTAAAATCCTCTGAGAAGAAAATAATATTGCTTCTCTAAATTCCTAATGGCCTTTTCCTGGCCTTTTGTACCACAGGCTACAGGTTCGAATCCTGGCGGTGGCGTGGATGTTTTGTGAAAGGTTCGAATCCCCTTTAAACTGTACATCCCGGTCTACTTAGCCCTCGTGTGCACAAGATGACCGTAGAGCAACAAACCAAACTAAATCTTAATCTCTAACTTCCTTCGATCATCAAAATTTTAGCATAAAGTAGAAGGGAAAAGAAACTTAATACAGAAATGAATGTGGCGCATTTTATTTATTTTTTAAATAAAAAAAAAAAAAAGAATAAAAAAAAAGGCATCTTGAATGGGAAAAA
The DNA here is from genome assembly GCA_021605095.1 of Caerostris extrusa. Classification (NCBI taxonomy): domain Eukaryota; kingdom Metazoa; phylum Arthropoda; class Arachnida; order Araneae; family Araneidae; genus Caerostris; species Caerostris extrusa. The sequence goes on along the minus strand of BPLR01012367.1, from coordinate 305,406 downwards.
AAAAAAAATTCTTCAAACTTACATGCTTTCCTGAAATATAAAAATACATAAATATAAACGAAAAAAAAATTATATCATTAAACAATATTTATTTTTTACTAGTGCGATATTTACTTCTCCACTCTTTTTTCACTGAGCTTTTGCAAATCGATCTCAATCTGGGTATTTGCACATCGTAATGGGTGTTGCAGGTGAGCATCTGTTATGTTTGAGCGTGTTTTGTGTTGGGTCCATTTCATTTTCGAAAAACGATCCGCAGGAGTCAATTGAACCAAAAGAACTAACAACTTTTTGTGTCGGATTTTTCAAAATGGAAACATAGAACCTGCTATATTAGATGTCCCAAGAAGCGCGCGCATCCTGAGTTTCGCTGAATATAATTTAATGATTCTGTGAACTCATAACTGTGAACTCATCTATAAAACAGGCAATATCTGTCCTATATTCGCAAGAATATTATTTTAAAAGGAAGGATAATTTTTCTCCTAATTTCGGCAGCTCATGTTTGAATAGATGGATGCACACATAATGTATTTTTAATACATTGGTTTTCACTATTTTCGCCATTATAAAATAAATATATTTTGTAAAAATGTGATAAATCCCATGGGCCGCGGGTTGGCCACTCTTGGTTTAACTATTTTCAAAATGTATTTTTTTACTGGAATTCCTCAATATTTTAGAGTAAGAAACAATAAAAATCCCTTAGAGCTATTGGACCACATCTTAGTCAAAATTAAAAAAAAAAAAAGCATTTAAAATAAAAAAATTATGTATACTTCATTCAGCGTATTCATAAAAGATTTATTCAATGTTGAATCATTACAGACATGTTTTAAATCCACATAGAAAGATTAAAAGGCAAAAAACGGAGCATGAAAATCCCACATCAATTAATTCGCCCAAAATAAGGCACAGAAAGAGAGAGAATTGCGACCTTTTTTTTTCCCCCGGCATACATATCCATCATCGGTCAGTCCACCGCCATCATTTATTGGCCTTGGCAGATATCATTAACCCGGGCATCATTAGGAAATACCGTGGAAGTTATTAATTTATACAAAAGAATGTTGTGACGCCGTAATTTGTATCTCTGCCAATCACCCCGGAGTGCGTTATTAGATCATTTGGGCGCGCTGGATGGGTGCATTTTGAGGAGTTGACACCGGCGCTGATCGATACCGCCTCGGACCACCCGGATGTCTTTGCAAAGGAGCGTATTTAGCGACGGACGGACACTTCAATAATGGAGAGAGTGGATTGGATCACTTGAAAAGCGGATCGATTTTCTTTACCCTGTCCCCCATTTACTAACACCTTTTAAATAGAGCGAAATTAAGAGTTTTAAATAAAGTGTCTCATTTTTTAACGATGAAACTGTTTATTAGGATTCTTTAGTTCACGTCAATCGACGATAGTGCTGAATAATGACAAATCGGACGGATTCAAAAAGAGCGGCGTCATAGGGTTTGAAAATGTCGTTTACGAGTAATTTTAATTGTAACAAAAATTATTTTAATTTTAAATAATTAATAATATTAAAAGAAAAACTAGATGGGGAAAAAAAACTCCGAAACCTCCAAAATCTTCAGATATTTGCCTTGGGAAGTGTTCCATATTTTAATCACGAAATTGTGAATGTAGCAAGCCTCCCTTTATGTAATCCGGATAAAGTTGAATCTGCCATTGTCAATTCAAAATACCTATCATCATCGTCAGTGGCGCAACAGCCTCATGGTGGGCTAAGACTGTCTACCTACTGGCAGACGTTTGGACAGAAGATGTTTAATTTTTACGGAATAAGGTTGCCAAGCCTTGCGGCCAACGCTCTACAGTCATATTAGACCATGGGGCCTGGTGGCTAGCGCTCTGGCTCTCGGTATCACAGGTATCAGATTCAAATCCCGGCTGTGCCATGGATGTTTGTAGTGGTTCGAATCCACTTTAAGCTGTAGGTCCCGGTCTCATAGAACCGTGCAGCGGCACAGCACCCAATCAGATTTCTTCTCACCCACATTATTCCCAAACTGTATAGGGGCAACTCAGATCTAGGCACAGTGATGTGGTGTAGTTGTAGTGGTGGTCTCATTAGCCTAAAGTGTGCAACAAAATGATCGTAGAGCGACAAGCTAAAATTCGAATTTAATAACCAAATATTTGAAACTAAAATCTTCAATTCTTCGAATCTTCTTTTTTTTTTTTGTCTAGCAATGTTTTTACCGCTCTAAGGCACAGTGATGCGTTGTTGTGTAGTAGTCATATTAGATCGGGACCAATGGTTTAAAGTGGATTCGAACCTCTACAAACATCCATGGCACCAACGTACTCGAACCCGAAACCTGTAGCACCGAGCGCCAGAGCGTTAGTCACTCTGCCATCAGTATCCCAAAATATCAATAGCATTGGAAAATAACATTGGACCGTTTAAATTATGTTATTTTCGTCTTCAACGACACATTTTCCGAACCACTAACAGAGTTTTAAAAAAATCTTTACAAGTGGTCTCACTTCTGTGACGTTTAGAGCAGAGCTCTGGAGCCATTAAAACAAGCCTCTGCGAGACCAATCAATCTTTCCATAAAAATTTACAGCAATCATCCCACCAAATCGCCATTCATCATTCGATACATTTTCGCCCAATCGCCCAGCGGACAGATCACGGCCGGCTATTTTTTAATTCCATCCTTTACGTGGATTGTCATTGCTGCACAACGAAATAACATAAAAACAAAAAAGTACAATCAGCAAAAGAAAAAAAAAAAAAAAAAAAAACTGCTAAATTTTCGACTTTCGAGAGCACCCACTGAAATCTAAAAGGGGGAGGGGGAAAGGACGAGCAAAAAATGTGACATCACTTCAGTCGATTGGGCAAAATTGCAATTGTAACTGCAATTCGGAAATAAATTGCGGTTGTAATTTCGAAAACGCCACCATGAGTAATGCTGTAGAGTCTTTGATTTATACTTCACAAACTTTCAACGTTATAACTTCTCATTTTTCCTCATCTTTTACACATTAGTTTAATCTCCAGTTATTCTGTGGTCATCGAATATTTTTTTTGTTTTTTTGCTTTCACTTTTCTATTTATATATGTTTCACTCGAAAACTTTTTCTGGCTATTTACGTACAATCGAAACGGTAATACGTTTGGAAGTAAAAGATGTAAGTCGATGATTTTGAAAATGTATTTTATTCATATTCTAAATGGAGAGAATATATATATTTTTTCCAATTCCTACTATTAGTTCACACTCTCCCTATATATATTTATATATCGTGTTCAAATGTTCAATCGTTCATAAAATACTTTTTATTCATCTTCTCAACTTCAAATACGTTTTTTTTAAACTTGTAGTGGATGACACTGGATGTTAATGCAGTTTTTGTCGAATATTAATTCAATCATTAAATTTAATTAATTAATTAATTTTTTTTCAGATTTACGTTGCATGTATCTTCCAATAGATGGCGCCAGATAAACTTAAAAAAAAATGAATGAAAATTATTTATAAAGGACTTTCTGCAATAGAGTGAAAAAAAGTAGGAAGTGACTTTAAATTTTCTTTTTTTTTTTTATATTACTTGTTTTAGATAATATCTGTAATAAATTTGAAGTGACAGAGAACACATTATCATTTGAGTTTTTGTGATAAATATTAAATTCAGAAAAGTTTAAACGCCTACTTTAAAAAAAAATTAACAAGATCTTTAACATAAAAAGTTTCTCATTTTTTTTTTTTTTTTTTATAATTAAAAATATTTTACTTAAAGTAAATAGCAAATATTACAAAACTAGGATAATCCCACAAAATATTTTTCCAATGGAACCATGAATATTTTAATAATCATAAATTTAATGTTTTTTTTTAACTGGAAAAATAATTTATCGAATAATTTTGAGATTTAAATAAAATTATGCTTTAGATATGTGACTTAAGGAAACTATGTCAGAATTTATAGTCTCTATAACTTTAATTTAAAGTAAATTTAAAAAAATATATTTTAATTTAAATTGTTGAAAGATAAACAAATATGGCCATATTGGCCTACATTGGCCAAATATGGCCTATATTGTTTATAATAAGAACCAAAAATTTAGAAATGCATTTCAAGTTCCTATAATGATGACTTTTTATTTAAAAAACAAGTAATATATAAAAAGAAAATTTAAGTCAATTCCTACTTTTTTTCACTCTATTGCAGATAAAGTCCTTTATAAATAATTTTTATCCATTTTTTAAGTTTATCTGGCGCCCTCTATTGGTAGATATATGCAACTTAAATCTAAAAAAAAAAAAAAATTAATTAATTAATTAAATTTAATGAATGAATTAAAATTTGAAAAACTATATTAACAACACGTGTCATCCACTACAAGTTTAAATAAAATGTATTTGAACTCGAGTGGTAGAATCAAAAGTGTTTTATGAACGATTGAAAATTTGAACAAGATATATATAGGGAGAGTGTGAGCTAATAGTAGGAATTGAAAAAAAAAGCCATCTTCTAAGTCTTAAAATTGTATATTTAAAGAAAGCTTTAGAATAAATGGTAAAAGCAGATGCAACCAGTTTTGTTCCAACAGCACTTACACCACATTTCGCTCCTACACCTCAACTGCAGGGAACGACACAAGATCCATTTTTTATGAGTCTGATATAACCATGACAGTCTAGTAAAAAAGAAATTCATTCCCTTGCACTAAAACAGCAGAAATAATGAAAAAAATAAAGGGGGTAAAGTTATAATAATAATAAATAATAAAAAAAAAAAAAACCTCTTGTCTGTACAAATGTAATTGGGGTAAAAGTAGAACCACTAAAACAATCACGTAGTTATCAATCTGGTAGTCGCCAAAAAACAATTGAAATAATAATAACGAAAGAACGTGGCAGTCGGTGGGGATGAATAAAAAAAAAAAAAAAGAGAGAACAGAGACAGATAAAAAAAAAAAGCATGCCCCACCCTAATAATTTGTAGAATAGGCTGGCATCATGCTCAGTAGTGTATAAAGACAGACGATTTCAATTGCATAGTGGGCAAACCAGAGGGCGCAAGCGTTGAATCCCTTGCAGAAAAGGATACATCACATGGTTAAACCATCTGTCTTGTCTGCAATGGTTATGCACCGAGTAGAAGTGTTGGAAGAAAAATCGTTTGCAGCCGCGGAAACAAAGGAAGGTAGGGAAGAGGGGGTGCAGGGGGCCGGGCAAAAGCAGTCAGTCTTTGTGAAATATAAGAGAGGATCGGTTATTGATTTTCTTTCTCTGGTTGCGAATCTCATAAGCATTTAATAAAGTACACAGAAGAAATGGCGGAGGGGGGGACATTGACCTGCCAAGGACAAAATGATTTTTTTATTGAAGGCTGACACTTTCCCTTGCGACTTTTAAGTAGGCATTGTAATTGGTGTGTGTATTTTTGGTAATTCATACTCGTCGTAGGTTTAAAATTTCTTGTAACATTAAAAAAATGTTGACATTTCTGAATTTTCATTCAATAGTTTCAATTCGATTTCATCAAAAATTATCAAAAATGGTAATTATGATTCGAATCTCATGATTCGAAATCATCAAATCAAAGTTTTTAATTTTAAAGGAAGTTTTAAATATCTGCTGGCAGTATTAGAAGTTCAAATGTCTGGATATTTTTCATTTTTTTTTTTTTTCCAACTTAATTTGACGCACTGCAGTTTTTAGCACAAAAATTTACACTTCCTGGTAGCTTTAGTATAGGCTAGAATTGTAAAGAAATTTTCAGTTTCTCTCACTAAGGGCAAAGATGTATACTTTTAGGCACCAGTGTCCTATATATTTTACAATCATATTAACACATCACAGTTTTAAACCAAAGTTTTATATTAAAGTAGTAAAAATTTCTGAGTATTTTCAGTTATTTTGACTCATCAAAATTTTTAATTTTGAAAATTTTTAATTTTTTCAAAATTTTTAATTGCTTTTAGTTATATTCATGCAAGAGAACGTTTGCTCGCACGAATATGCCGATCCGAAGATAGTCAGCACTCCAAATGCCAACTTCTTCACCTCACTGTCGCAATCTGAAGACTATTCCATGCGTCCAATATAAGTGCCTCAACTCGCGGCATTTCTTTTAAAGCTGTCCACTTTTGTTGCGTTACGTACATACATTTCTGGACCTCCAACTCTTCCAACTTGCTTTTCAACTCCACAAAGCTTTACTTTTTAAATCGAACAACTGCATTTCAAGAGATCCAGTATCAATTCCAAATGGCTCAATGCCGATTTCGTTACTATTTGTGTTCAGAGGATTTACTATGAATGCTAGAGTGGTTTTGCTGGTTTTGAATTGCTCAAATCTGTCAGCAAATTCGTCTATAGTTTTTTTTATAACTGTGCTGAAGTACCTCGTGTCAACAGTTGCACTGGTTTTATCGCGATATTGCATTAGAAATTGAAAATGAAGTAATTTACCGCTCTGAATATCTTCTGCAAAAGAATTAATTTTTCTTCAAAACAAACCAATTCTTCTACCAAAACATAGGCTGAGTTTCCATTTCCTTGCAGTTTTTTTTTTTTTTTTGATAAAATAAATAATATTTGCTTATGGAACTAAAGAGCCGCAGTTTCACCCAAAGAGCCGCATGTGGCTCGCGAGCCGCGGGTTGCCGACCCTGCTCCAGGGGAAAGGGTGAGGCGTGGAAAAAAAGATAATATTGAACACAATAAGCACACTCCTTCGAAAACAATAACATTAAAATTTGTGCTTATCAAAATGGTGTTCATTCATTTAGTCATTACGTTTATCAAAATGTTATTCCAAGTTATTTTGTTCTTCATTTTCCTTAACATTATTTAATGCTTATGTATAAGGAATAGGTCGCTCTCTACTTTCAACCTACTTCCTTTTCGGAGTCGCTACCCATAGTTTGAGAACTATGCCTATTTAACCTATTAGCCTATTTAGAACCCCGAAATTCTTCCCAAAAAGCATCACTTTCTTTTTTTTTTTTTTCCTCTCACATCTAAAGAGATAATAAGCTGAAGTTAAGGACGTTTCCTTGGAAAATCGCAGTCTGATGGCCAGCGCTCTGGTCGTTGGTATCACAGGCTTCAGGTTCGAATCATGGCATGGGTGCTTGTTGATGGTTCGCAATCCACATTAAACTGTAGATCCCGGACTAATTAACGTAAAGTGTGCATAAAATAACCGTAGAGCGATAAACCAAACCTTGGAAAATCTGTCAATCATTTCATAAATTTCAAAATCCATCTAACGTAAACAACCTTGCACAGTGTAAAAAAATTATTATTTATATAAATAATGTTTAAACTCAAAAATTGTGTTATATTAAATTAGTTTTGACCATCAAAATAATATTTTTAGACCATCTATAGGAAAAAACCAACAAGTTAATAATAATCGAATTTTGAAAACAAAGGGGAAAAAAAAGTAGTATTTCAAATCAAATTTCTTATCTTTCATTTTTCCCGTAAAATGCTTGGTGGAGCGAAACAGATTAGATCGGTTCAAATAATATCCGGTGTTTTTCGGTCTCCTCGCTGTTCGAAAGACAATAAAGAGGTAACAGATGTATTACTTTGAGAGTAAATGCGGCTGAAAAATTTAATCCAAAGCCGAAAACTATATTTGAGAAGTGCTTATCGCGGAAAAGATTGTTTTGTTAGAAAAGCGTGATTGAAAATCCAGAGTTTGATTTCAGTTTCTTCTTCTTCTCTTTCTTTTCTTTTCTTTTTCTGAATGAACTTTCTCGTGTTACACAGGAAAAGTTTATTTAACTTTAGTATTGTTTGGAGTACTTTTAACTTGAGCATTGAAAGGAACTACTTGAAGAAAAATGTTATCTAACAAGACAAGTACAAATGATTTTTAACGATGAAATGTTTAAAAATTAGTTACATTTTGTGCAATTAAACTGTAAATATTATGATACAATGGTACGATAAAAAAAGATTTATTTACACTAAGAAACATTACAGTTTTACTTTTTTACCCGTTCAAATGATTTTTAACGATGAAATATTTACAAATTAGTTAATTTTGTGGAATTAAACTGTAAATATTACAGTACAATGGTACAATAAAAAAGATTTATTTACATTCTAAGAAACAGTATAATTTTAATTTTTAACTCATGCAAATTTTAATTTTTGCCTGTTCAAATTATTTTTAACGATGAAATATTGATAAATTAATTACATTTTATTAATTACATTTTATTAATTACATTTTATTTTTACTGTAAATATTATAGTACAATGGTACAGTAAAAAAAAAAAGATTTATTTACATTCTAAAAAACATTACAAGTTTAATTTTTATCTTTTCAAATGATTTTCATTGATAAAATATTTACAACTTAGTTACTTTTAGGGAATTAAATTGTAAACATTATAGTACAATGGTACAATAAAAAAAGATTTATTTACATTCTAAAAAAACATTACAAGTTTAATTTTTACCTGTTGAAATGACAAACCTGTTGAAACCTGTTTTACCTGTTGAAATATTTACAAATTAGTTACATTTTGTGGAATTAAATTGTGCACATTATAGTAAAAACTGTATAATTAAAAAATTATTTACATTCTAAGAAACATTACGATTTTAACTTTTATCTTAGGAAAATTTTGTTTCTGTAGAGTATTAAAGTACCTAAAAGAGTAAATGACAAGTACATGAAACCATTTTTTTTATTCTTGCATCAATACTGATAAGGAAATACTTCTTAAGTTTTTCAAAAGAACCTTTATTTCATTGCAACAATATGGCATACATGTTGTCTTTATCAAAAATCCTTTCAGTTGCCTCTAAAATATATCTTATCAATTTCATGAGCATATTCAAGATCATCGAAATAAATATTTATATGACAATTGATATAAATAATCACAATTATCTCTTATCAGGATATCACAAGGGTTACCTCATAATAATATCCCAAATTATGATATCAAAGTAGAAAACATTATCACTTGATGTAAATTCAATTTGTTGTTGTTACCTATAACTTGATAGCTCAATCCATACATATTTGGCCACTCACCATAGTAACAAAAAGGACATGTAAACAAATGAAATTACAAAAGGAAAAGACCAGACATTCTTAACAAAAACGACCCAAAGCCTTAATAACAGTTAAAAATGAGTTAAATGTTCTAAAATTTAAAAACGCTGCAAGCAACCTCATAAAAAGTCCATTTGATCAGAACACGTTTTCACTGGCCCTCCAGTAAAGAGTACACACATCACCCTTCTGTTGTAAGCTACGAGTCCAATCCTGGGCAAACAAGTAAATGGGTCCTGTTCATTTTCTCTGTCTTGCATAAAACACATATATAAGTATACAAAAAATGTATCTCTTTATATAAAAAAAAATCAGATACAGAATGGGAGGTTTTATTTTTTTTACTATAGCTTACTATATATTTTTATATTTAACTACTATATATACATATACAAAGAAGCAATACAGTTATAATAAATACAAAATTTTGTATTTACTCGCGTCCATAGCATATCTTCAAGCTACACGTGCCTCCTGAGTAGTGCTCAATGAGTAGCAGCGGTGCAGCCCTTGCTTATGGCATAAAAGATGCCTCTGTATCGCCAGCTGCATTAGAACAACAACAACAAACTTTTACATTTAATGTGATTGATATCAATAATTCTGATTTCAATAATCTTACAATGACGATATTCAAACGAATAACGATATTTTAACGACAATATACAGTTTGCTAAAGATAAGTACCGTAGATTTTTTTTTTTTCTTATAAAATATTAATAAAAACTAATTCATAGTTGAAATAGCCCATTCATAATTTTCATTGAATTTTATTATTGACGTAACGTTTTTGTATCATTTATTATCAAAAGAACCCTGGAAGCATGTAGATTGTTCAGATCTTCATCTTCATTGGCGCAACAACCCTTTCGTGGTGCAAGGCCGTCTGCCTATTGGCAGGTTCCGTAACGTGAGATGTTTTCATTTTTACGGGGTACATTTGTCAGCCCAACGCTCTACAGTCATATTAGACCAGTAGATACGGTTTAAAGTGAATTTCGAACCACTACAAACATCCATGACACCACCGGGACTGTAATATAAGAGCCATTCACTCAACCATCAAGCCCGTCACTATTATATTAAGCTGCCTGATAGCCAATTGGCTAACATTCTGGCCTTTGGTGCCGCAGGCAACAGGCTTGAATCCTGGCGGTGGCACGGATGTTTGTGAGTGGTTCGGAATCCCCTTTCAGCGGTAGGTCCCTGATTGTATAGCCCTTGTATGCACAAGATAACCATAGAACAACAAATCAAATCAAACCTGATCGATGCATATCGTACATTCAGATAGCATTCTATAAAACATAATTTGTGTTAAAAAATGCTATTTATTATTCCGTTTTTTTTAATAAAAATGTTGAACACTATATGATAATTCATTTAAAGAATTCGTTTTTAAAATAAAGATTCATTTAAAATAATTTGTAAGCTTTGAAAGTTTTTTTTTTTTTTTTAAAAACATAATTTAAAAAGTCACTAATACACCTAGTAGAAGATTTAGAGGAAATAAAAAAAAAGCTCCATAAATGAAATTCAAAATGCCAAATTTGAAATGCGCAAGAAGATGTTTCTCCTCGTGCGTAATTTAAGGCAGGAATAAATGTGTAATTTACTTAACCTAGAATATTACACACATTCTTTTTTCCTCGGGCAGCTGTGTTTGATCAGTGACAAAGAATAAAACTCGCGCAGATTGTTAGAAGCTCAAATACGAGTACTTTCTCCGGTGCTTCCTCGCTCATTTTCGGTAAGAAACTCCAAAAATCGCGAAACGAATATAAAAAGTAGCGTTTATTAAGTTGGAACTGAATTTAGGGACACAATCGTAATCAATTTGTAATGATCTTTCAAAAATAATGTTAAAAATAGGATTATTTTTTAAATAAATTAATATTATCAAGCTTTCACATGCTAGAGACCCTCTGACTTCTGGATGAATATCAGACTGAACAGAAGGAATAAAAATACAAACCTTCACATTTGATAGGATTAGTCATAAATCATTCTGATTTCATTCAATAAAGATATTTAAACAAATAAATTAACAATAAATATATAATTTGATAATGATAAAAGTTTTTTACGCTTTGATTCCTCATCTGCAATTATCAATGTTACTTTCAATTCCTTCTTAACTATCTAACTTACCCCCTATCATGGTGAGCCCATGGTGAGCCAAGGCCGTCCGCTTACTGGCAGGTTTCGAAACATGATAGGTTGTCAACCCAACGTTCTGCAGTCATATTAGACCGGGTCTTACTGTTTAAAGTAGATTCTGAACCACTACAAATATCCATGGCACCGCCTGGGCTCTAACCTAACGTATGACATCGCTAGAAAGTTTTTGGTGTTGTTACTTATCCCACTTGGTAGATATCTAATCTAGATCAAGCCCACGAACCCGTGTGGACTCATGGTTGAAGGGGAAAGAAGCAGCTTCTGTTGTGATGGAGCACCCATAGGTTGAAGTCTGACATTTGCTCCGTAATGCTCTTTACAGTCATAGGAGACCGGGACCTGGCTTAAAGTTTCCGAACCACTACAAACATCCATGGCACCGTCGGGAACCCGAAACCTGTGGTATCGATCGCCAGCCACTCGACCATTCAAATCCACCGCTAGAATGCTAGCCACTAGATCATGAGGCCCCTTCAATTCTTTACAGTTAATAATAATTTAAAGCAGGAATGAAGAAGGCAGATATCAATGCAAAAATACCGACAGGCATTTGCGTTGAAATCAGTCACGTGACTGAATTGTGGTTTCTTCCAACTAATTGGATCCTATACAAAAATTTAAAAATATATTTTGTTAGTTTGTTGGTCATACAAATCCTTATATTCACAAGCTATTGAGTAGGCTGTAAATTATTATGACAATGAGGGTGTCATTACAGACATTTGGTTTCTGAGCGACAGCCGAAGTTCTATTCAGCACCTTGCTGAAGGGTCGAAGCATGCTAATGGAGCTATAGTGTTCAGCTTTTGGGTTATTTGAGTGACCATCATAATAATATATTTTTTTCAGTAAGTTCCTCACATGTAAGTGCTTACGGCAAAGAGATTGCAGATGAGCTGGCCAAGGTAGGTAGTCTTAAAAACTCTATTTATGGTGGCTGCCTCTCTTTCTCGAAACTTGCCTCTAGGGTCCAATTAGTTATTAAATTAGCCCTCCCATACATGAGTGGTATGATTGTAACCATCCTGGTGCTGCTTTAATTGGGGCTGGTAGTAGATCCGAACAGACGGCTCTTTTCTTTACTCCGTAGTGGTCATCTTCGTGCTCAACGTCATGTTTGGGCCTTAAATTTTATATATACTCTTTGCCCAAAATGTAGCTTGACTCAAACAACTCCTGCCCTTATCTTGGCTTGCATTTGTTGCCAGAAGTCTGACATTGGGGTACTTCTCAACTTAAGTATTTTTGTAATGCATATATATTATAATATATTGATGTAATATATATACATTGATTTTTTTTTTTTTTATAAGTCTGAACTGATAATATTTGATTTTGTGTAATAACCCTACTTTATAAATGCAATAACAGAGTATAAATCACCATCCTAAATAATGGAGCTCAAGAATAGCTTTAGATAATAATATGAATAAATTCGTTAGTATCTGGGGAAGAAAACTGCAATTTATTAAATAACGTTAAAACATAATTCAGTGACTTGTTTTGCTCGCACGGAAATATTTTGCTGTGAATTGTGGATAAAATATTTTCAAAATCAATAGACGTGTTCCTTACACTCCCATACGCTTTTTTACGAGAGTAGCAGGGCTGGAGCAATAAAAAATAAGAAGCGAATCGACTCAACTTTCGCCAACAAATTAGGACTTAATCTTCCGTCCCAATTTGATGGCCAAAATATATGAAACGAAACTCTAATTCATTGGATCTTAATCAAGATTCCGCCCATCTCTAAGGAGTACGCGAAAGATTTTAGGGGTTTGTGAAGTTTTCATTTTAGGTAATCGGTCTCTGTATTACGTACAAAAATCCTTTGTTTGATAAACATTTATAGTTTGCGGGAATTTTATTTTTTTAATTTTGCTAAGATGATCTTTTAAGAAGACGGTCGAAATGACTGGAAAGAGATTCGTGGCTTTCAACTTGGTTAAAAAGTTTATCTATGTTCCTAATTCCATTAGTAATAGGATCCTTGGAATAAAAAAGGGCTCAAGAATTCCCGGTCTAATTTTATTATTTAATTTACTAGAATTGAATGATATCAGAAGTTGGAAAGGCAAATGAATTCCCTATTTGATAAAATATTTATTGTTGTATCAAGATTTAAAAAAAAAAAAAAAAAAAAAAACAACTTCATATGGATTTCAAAAACTTTACTTATTTTCATCACTAATAAACATCTTTTTAGTATAAGCATTTAGTATATATATATTGTTTAGTTTGGTTTGTCGCTCTACGGTCATCTTGTGCACACATTAGGCTAAACAGACCGGGACCTACAGTTTAAAAGTGGATCTCGAACCCCTCTCACAAACATCCATGACGCCGCCAGGATTCGAACCTGAAGCCTGGGATACAAAAGGCCAGAGCCACTAGCCACTTGGCCACCCGGCCGCTGTTTTGTATAACAGATTTCAGAATAGTTAATGATTGAGACTAATCACTTTTTAATTTTCTGTGTTTGGTTCTGAAATAATTCTTCTTCATTGGCGCAACAGCCCCATAGTGGTACAAGGCCGTCTGCCTGCTGACAGATTTCGTGACAGGGGATGCTTCTTTTTACAGGGTAGGGTTCACAGTCCCACGCTGCACAGTCCTATTAAACCGAGACCTATGGTTTAAAGTGAACTCCAAACATCCATCGGAACTCGATCCCGGTACCTGTATCACCGAGCGCCAGAGCACTAGTCACTCATCAGGCTCCGAGCAATTAATCTGCGATAAAAACCATTTTCATATTTTTCACAACTCATTTCTGTCAATTATTATTATTTTACAAAGTAAATACAGGACACCAGATTTTTCCTTTTAAGATTTTCTCTAATAAAATTGTGAAAAATATGTTTTAAATGTCTCTGTAAGTGGTTGAAGATGTGTTGAAATCAATAACTACGTTCACTCATAAGTCAATAAAGCATTGTAATGTAGAAGAGTATAGTTTTTGTATGCAGTCAGCCAGATAACCCGTACTCGATTGATCGGCCTGATGGCTAGTTGGCCAGCGCTCTGGCCTTTGGTACCACAGGCTTCCAGTTCGAATCCTGGTGGTGGCATGGATGTTTGGGAGTGGTTCGGATCCACTTTAAACTATAGGGCCTGTTTAGCCCTCGTGTGCTCAAGATGACGGTAGAGCGATAAACTAAACCAAAAAAATTGTGATAAATATGTTTTAAATGTCCGTGCATGTGATTGTAGAAGTGCTGAAATCAATAGTTATGTTCATTCATAAATCAATGAAGCATTATAATGTAGAGGAGTATAGCTTTTGTATGTAGTCAGTCAGATTATGGAGAATTGTAAATAAATTTATAAAGTTTATCCTGGTGGCACTACTAGTTCAACATATATTTTTATCTACAATATAAGTTCAAAATACATATATACACATATCATATGTAATTGAGTATGTTAATAATAATTCATCTAAATTTAAAAGTATGCAAAATATTTCCTTCGCATTACCCGTAATGCCAGATTGTCCTGCATCCATGATGCCCTTAACCCCAAAAGCGGTTCCAGATATCTTTCACTTTCTTGTCCGACTCCTTATTTAATGCCGATGCTCGGAGAAGAAAAGTTAATGGATTATGTAAGGACATTAGGCATGCCGGTACAGAAGCCAGTCAGGATAAACACAAATAACATCGAGTGCGTCTGTGTTCCGGTGGCAAAAAGTGCGCCCGCAGGACCCAACATCTTTCTTTTGTATAAATAATGCCACCCCGTTTGACACAGAGTGGATTTATTTGCACCGAGATGCACACACACGCCGAAAAAAAAAAGGGGTAAGAAAGAAAGGAGGGAGGGGTGGAGGGAGAGGTTTGATGAATTATTCCGATCTGAAGCAACTCCCGCGTCGTGTAGTATTTAAGACGCCCCCTTTGCCCGAGATGGGATGTTGCATTATCAAGTACTTATCATGAGCTTGTTTGTTTTTGAAAAAAAGTTCACATAGTACTACATGGTGATTCATTCAAATCACAGCCATGTTATTCGTTTACAACCTCTTAATAAAGGACAGATGCAAAAAATATGCATCAAGTTAGAATGATAAGGGGTTAGTTTTGCAAAACTATTTTATCGAAACAAATATTGTAATTAATAAATAAATAATATTCTAAATGTTCAAAATAAGCACTGCGATTTAAAAACGAGAATCTAAATATTCAAAACATACATTGTAATTTACAAACGACATTCTAAATATATAAAGCAAACATTTTAATTTACAAATAATATTGTAAATGTTCAAAAAAACATTGCGGTTAATAAAGGGCATTCAAAATATTGAAAACAAACACTTTAATTAAAAAAATAATGTTGTAAAATGCTTCTATGTAAAAATGCTCTAATGTAAAATGCTCATGTTAAAATCTGGACATTTCGAATCCATAGTGCAACGTCCTGGAATAGGAGAACATTCGGTCAAGTGTTTAAAATCTGAACATAGATTAAGCAGTGACAATTTTCAAAGTTGTTGAGTGAATTAGCAAACGTGTCTCAACCCATATTGAAAAAAAAACACTCATCAAGTTATTGAAACTACATTGAATATTATAGTAAGTATTTTCATTTAATTATTTTAACGTCTTAAAACCTACGGAATTAAAAATCAAAATCACCATTTACTATCACCTTGAGCCCCTAAATTATATATTAAAAAACTATTTACAGTACAGTAATGTATAACTTAATATTTTATTGTAACGATACATCTAGTCATTAGATTTGGTTATGTGACCCTAGTAAAGTCAAGTTTCTTTAAAAAATGTTTGCAAGTTAATGGTCCGTGCAGTACCATTTTTACAGCATTTACCTTTAAAAAATATCAGCTAATTTTGTTCATGCGGAAAATTTCACTTTGTCCAGATTAAATTTAGCCTGCTGATTACCATATTTTTGTCCGCCGAGCATGAAATTCTACAGCAAATGTGACTTCTGCATGCATTTCCAATGAAAATTAACAACCTTTTAAATGCATTGAAAGGTTAAAAATAAAAAGATAAAAACGAAGTGGTTTGAAAACCATTTTTGATGCTTATAAATAATCTCCAAAGCGCCTGCTCTCCATTTTTCCACAATGGAGCTTCTCATTATTAGAGTCATCAAATCACAAACTGGGGAATTTAAATTCATTAAGATCAGCCCTCGTGCTTTTAACAAACCAGTCAACTAAAAAGAATAAAGAAAAAATCTATCGCTTCTCATTCATGAAGTAAATCACGTACTCTCTGCCGGAAAGATGATAAATACCAGTTCTGGGGACACCCTAAAAATCTCAGTGGGGCGTTTCACAACTATCGTGATTTCTAAACGTAACAAGCCAGTGAAGATTTTTAGAAATATATCGGCGGACGATGCCATTCATCAACCACTGCCCTCCCCCCTCTTTACTCAGGCCTAATAACCACTGTGAAACCGATTGGGCCTGCCCCTAACAAGGCGTCAAAAAAGATTGAAATAAATGTAATTATGGATCCACCACCGCAAACATTACTCATTGGGGAATCAAGATGGCGGCGGTCAGCCATCTTGTTAAGGAGCACTCGTTATCATTATGATTGCTACAGGAATTTTCCCTGTGTGTTCCGACTCGCAAAACAAGCGAGGCATGTACGCGTTAAAATTTAATTACCAAGACTTGGAATCGAGGAAAACGACAAAAGTATATTTTGGACGAAATACCCATTATTTATTAATCCTTCCCGGCCAAGGGCTTAATTTATTATAGTGGTCCCTCCGAAGAAGGGCAAAGCTGGAACTTTTAAATTTATCGGCGGCATTAAGTATTGGCATCACGCCGAGCCATTATGAAAGAATACAATGAATTCCAACTTGAAGACAGGCCAAAACACGACGGTCGTTTGCAACTTGCACACACATACTGGCAGCTTCGAAAATGAGTTTTGATTTATTAACTCTCAGTTTGAACCGTGATATTGAATTTGCACTAAAACGGATTAAAATTATCTGCCCTCCGCCCCCACCCCCTTTCATTCTTTTTTTTTTCTCTTCGCTTACTTCACAGCGCAGACGAAGTGCTATTATTCAAAAATAATTGAAGGCCTCTCGGATATTCGAATATTCTTTTTTTTTTTTTTCTCTGTTTCCCGCCACGGAACATCAGTTAAAAGTACACTTGCAACAGGGGTGCTGTTCTGTAAGTATTCCGCGATTCGAATCAGTACGTGATGAAGTTTGAATAATCTCAATGAATTCAAGGCAGAGAAATTCAGTCCATTTATTTTCTTAAGAAAATGATAGTATTTTTCCAAGAACTTCTGGAAGTTTTTGAAAGGAGCAACAGTTTTGTTGAATCTTTTGATTAAAAATGAAATCTATCCATCCTCTAATTATATCCAAGAACCGAAAAATGGTTCTTACTTTGTTTTGATGTTTCACAGGTAAAATCCAATTAGCTATTCACAAATCATCAACTATTTTACTCGTCTTTAATTTAGTTTGGGCATCCTATTACTTATAATAATCTATTAAAATATTCAATTAGCTATAATCTGATTAAATTTTTATGCTTAATACTTTTAAGTACTCATTATGTTACTACTTAAATAACCATTAACTTCAGAAGTTTTTGAAATGAGCAATATCTTTGTGGATATTCTGATCAAAAATGAAATCTATCATTCCTCTAATTATGTCAAGAAATAGAAAATAGCTCATAATTTGATTTAAAGAATTAATTTTTCACAAATGGATGAACAAAAATGAAACAAAAAGTTAATTAAATATTGATGAATCGTTGTCAAATTTTACTCATCATTTAATCTAATTTGTATGTAACATCTTCAACCGACCCTCCACTGGCAAACTTTCTGGTTCATATGCAAAATTTTCAATGGACCGTCCAAGAGCAACATTTTCAATGGACCATCCACATGCAACATTTCTGGTCCATGTGCAACATTTCTGGTCTATATGCAAAATTGTCAATGGACCATCCACGAGCAACATTTTCAATGGACCTTCCACATGCAACATTTTCAATGGACCTTCCACATGCAACATTTTCAATGAACCATCCACATGCAACATTTTCAATGGACCTTCCACATGCAACATTTTCAATGAACCATCCACATGCAACATTTTCAATGGATCATCCAGGAGCAGCATTTTCAATGGACCTTCCACATGCAACATTTTCAATGGACCATCCACATGCAACATTTTCAATGGACCATCCAATGCAGCATTTTCAATGGACCTTCCACATGCAACATTTTCAATGGACCATCCAAGAGCAACATTTTCAATGGACCTTCCACATGCAACATTTTCAATGGACCCTCCCCATGCAGCATTTTCAATGGACCATCCATGCAACATTTCTGAACCACGTGCAGCATTTTTAATGTGCTAACCATCCCCTTGAGCAAGAAATCATATCCGGCGTATGACGTTGTCTACTGCTGACTTTCTGTACCACTGTCACATCATCAACATACACACCATAGAGTAGTAAGCCGGGGTTGCCAGTTTGGGGCAAAAATAATCATCTCGCGATCATATACATCATATGACTTTTAATATGTGCAATGATATCTTGGAGATATTATTGCATATACTCTTTGCTCTTTACAGTTGCTCTTTTGTTCTTCCTACTCTTTGCTCTCACGCATTCCTCTTTACAGTTGCTCCTTGCTCTTTCTAATCTTTGCTTTTACGCATAGCTCTTTTCTCTTTCTACTCTTTGCTGTTATGCATTGCTCTTTACAGATGCTCTTTACCCTTTCTACTCTTTGTTCTTACGCATTGCACTTTACAGTTGGCTGTTGATGTGAAGGGGAAACAAGACATAAGACTATAAAACAACTGTTTTTAAAAGAAATGGTTCATTTTTTTTTTAGCTGTAAATAAATGTAAATTGAATTTTTCTAAATATTTAGTATTTATATTCTATTAATAAATGTCCTTGCATAATATTTTCCCCTCCAAATTGATTAAGAAATTAAATACTCATTTTTATGAACATATACCGCTTTGTAAAATTTCTACAAAATGAACAGAGTTATAAACAAAATAACAATTTGTATTTGTTTATCTTTAGCAAGCACATAATGAGACAAATGTATAACTTGAGGAGAAGAATTTCCGGCGTTACTTGGAATGTACAGAATCGCTTCGTAACGCGGCCTTGTATATATACATACATACACATACATATGCATATACATATGAATATGCATACACATACATATGCATATACATATGAATATGCATACACATACATATACATATACATATACATATGAATATGCATACACATACATATACATATGCATATGAATATGCATACACATACACATATACATATGAATATGCATACACATACACATACATATGAATATACATACACATACATATACATATACATACATACACAAGCATATACATATACATACATACATGCACATACATATACATATACATACATACATATGCATATACATATACATACATACATATGCATATACACATACATACATACATACATACATACATACATACATACATACGTATACATACATTATACTCGCACATCATATCCCATGCGGCCTGGTAACCAATTGGCTAGCGCTCTGGCCTTTGGTTTCACAGGCTTCAGGTTCGAATCCTGGCGGTGGCATGGATGTTTGTTGGAGTTCGGAATTCACTTTAAACTGTAGATTCCGGTCTGTTTAGCCCTCTTGTGCACAAGATGACCGTAGAGCGACGCACCAAACCAAATCGCCTCATAACATGTTTACGTTTTCTAACTAAATGCCTGCTGAGAAAAGAAGCCAAATGGCGATACATTCCCAATTCTAGTGAGAAAAGTATCAGAAATGTCTGTCTCAAATTGCTGTTCCTTTAAATCAGTCACATATGCCGCCAAATAGGGTATGGGGGCATATGTGACTGATTTAATGGAGGGTCCTCCATTTTATTACTACTCAATAGATTTAAGGTTCTCTCACAGCCAAAAGTCACCCAAGATTGATGCTGAATAACTAGAAAAACTATCAAAATTGTGAAAAATTTCGAATAGGAAAAAATAAAATAAATTTCTAATCATCTGTGGCGACTGCTGTTGTTTATTTTCAATTTTTCCTGATACCTTTCGCACTCTGTATACAAAATTTGGTTCTATTCCGATCATTACTTTGAGTCACATATGCCGCCAAACAGGGAAAGCTATTTTATGGCAACCCTGCGTATTTAGAAGAGGGAAAAAAATTATCTAACGAAGCAATTAAAAAAAGTATTTTGATGCGATCACTAACATCCAAAAAAATATGTAAAATCTTTTTATAAGAAATTGCTGAATAATGATGAGATTTTTTTTTTTTTTTTTTCAAATTTTTAACTTGATTCTTTGCTTAAGTGGCAATGAATTAACTCAATCAATGGCCTTGTTTGAATAAAAAATGCAAGCTGATCCATTAAAACATCTACCACTTTATTTGTTTATTTATTTTTTTAATAAATTGCAACAAAAATATGAAGAATGATACAATTTTTTTTATTCTTCTGTGCAAATTATACAATGTTTATAAAACTTTTTTTTTTTGTAAGATGGTATTCATTCAATATTTTTGATAAATTTTGTATTCTCATTCAGTAATTTGGTACACGCTCTTTCACAACCAAGAATGAATTTCTTGTGTTATTGAAGATTTGTATTTGCTAGAAAAAAAGTAAATTTGTTTAATTGTAAATTTATTGCAGGATTTTGCTGTTATTTATTGAATATTTATGAGAGAAAAACAGCAGGCTTTAAGTGTATCACTCTGTAATATCAATGTATCTTCCTGTATACACGCAAATGATGAAATTCCATTGTGTTAATTCCATTCCTTCCTCCTACGCACTGACAACAGCACGTCCTGTTACATTCAGTAGAAATGGTTAGTAGGCCTACAGCAGACTTGTCTCACCAGACAAGAAGTACAGCATACCTTGTGGTACCGCTGAGAAACGTTTAGTTTCAAGTCTCTTATCCCGAGAGGAAATATATTTAGCACAATCCTGTGCTTTAGTTGGCCTACAGACTCTAGCCTGCGCGTAGCCGAGTATCGGGTTTTTACTTAGAAATGGAGTCCTACCACGAATCCATTACTATATGTCTGTAAATGTGTTAAATATTGAATTTTTATGTGCGTGGCGTTTGTGCTTGTGTAAATAAAGGTGTGAGTTCTTAAACTTGTGCCTCAAGTATCTCATCCCAACCACACAATTACAATCTGGTTGCCCAACTTGCATGCTACAGTTGTCAAATGTGTAAAATCTGCATTTCTAAATGCATATAATATATAATGCATATAATATATTTTGTAATTGGTGTCTAGAAATGAATTCATGTAACATCATTTTTCTTCCCTGTAAGAAATGTCTTTTATGAATAAATTCTGAAATGTACAACTTAAAATTTATTTTGATAATTCGTAATAAAAATATATAATGTTTGAAACTATTTGTTGTTCATATATTTAGTAAAATAGTAATATATATATATTAGTAAAATAGATATTGTAGCGTGCAGGTTGGGTAGCCAGATTGTTAATTGAGTGTGGGAGAACTCACAGTTTTATTTATACGAGCACAAACACCACATACATACAATTAGAAACATACAATATTTAGCAGTTTAAAAACAGATATTTATAGATTCATGGAAAGACTTCCACTAATATTTAAAAAAAACAGATATTTATAGATTCCACTTCTAGGCCGAAATCTCGAAACTCGGCTACGCGCAGATTGCGCGAAATATACTACCTCTCCCGGGTAGAGTCTGTATGCCAACTAATGCAAAGGGTTGGGCTAAATATATGTCTTCTCGGGATGACAGACTTTAAACTAAACGTTTCTCAGCGGAAGTGCAGGTTGCGTTGTACTTTTCCTTGGGTGAGAGTCTAGAGAACGACTGACCATTTCTCCTAAACCCCACAAGGGCTTCTTGCCAGTACGTAGGAGGAAGCACGGTTACACAATACACTTTTAGAATAAAAACTTAACTTAATTTATACACGTTAAAATAAATACGAAAAAAAAATTTCTTATGTGTTTTTACCATTTTTATATTGGTTAAAATATGCAACTTAATGAAGATTTTTGTAAAGATTGTCATTCGAAATATTTTTGAACAGAAATCTCATTAATCCCTGTTTAGAATGTTTAGAATAATAAAATTTTACTTTTATAGTTATCAAAAACAATTTCTCCTACAAATCCATAACTTTTTATAAGACAGAATTTATTATTTAACTATAATATCGAATCCTTTTCGCATTTTATTTTCAATAAGCCTATTTTTATTAATTAAATCCAAAAATGTGTTGTTGGATTACTGTATAAATTTAATCAAATGTGTATTTTTAAAATATTTTGATGAAATCTGGAATAGCCTCTTGTTCAATGGGTTCAATTCAAAGCTTGTTACCTAAGTTCTGCTTTAACTTTAAATTTTTATTTCTAATTTAAGTTTTCTCTGCCAGGATAGTTACGATAAATCCATAAGCCTGAAAATCTTTCCATTAGGCTTCAAGGGGGAGGACATGCAACATAGTTACTACGCCTTTGGAGTAGTAATTCTAATTTGTGGTTTCAGTTTAGAAAGCCTCTTGGTAATGTTGAATCTGATTTATGAGGTGATTCCCCGGTCACAGGACAAATTTTCAGGGATGCTACAGCTTACTAAAGCATACATTTTTGGTATGAGGATGGGGTCGGAAATGACATGTTGAGGTACGAACACACTTTCAAACGTATTTCTCACAATGCCGATGTTTGCTTTAGTTAGGGGTGGGGATAGATGCGGCTATCTCAAAGATGGTGGATTGAAAGGAATGATACCTGTCACGTGATAAATTGATACCTGTCATGTGACGAATTGATACCTGCCACGTAACGAATTGTTAACTGCCACCTCTGATTGGCAACCCGATTCAACTCTATTTTATTCTTGTTCTGTGTTTGCAATTGTGACTTCATTTACGAGACTGTGGTTGACTCAAATGAGGACCTCTTCGCTCGACTCTCCACAGCGGCTGCGAAGTTCTTACCATCTTTGGAATTGTTCGCCAATCACACCTTCGACGCTACCAAGCATGCATAACTGTGAGTGGCCGTCCTTTAATCATTTATTGTAAACAAAAGAAGAATCATTTATTGAATCAAGAAGCCCTTTGCAATGATGTTGCAAATAAACAATGTTTTCTTTTCGTGTCTCATTTTTTTGTGCTCGCTCCTTAGCGCGTCACTTCCGACCGTACTTTCCTATACGAAAAAATGTATGTATACGAAATGTAATGTTACGAAAATGTATTTTTTAATAAGCTGTAACCCTCCATAAAGTCTTTCGTATGACCGTTGAGTCACCCTATATACTTAACTTCCCAAAATTAATTGATTATTCTAATACACACCTTTGAAAACAAAATTAGATTCATTTAAACATTTAAAATGTTTTTAAAGCAATTTAAAAAAAAACTTAACTACTGATCACTTTAAATTAGAAATACAAAAACTTAACTTCTATTTAAAAAATGTGATTCGATTATTAGCTTCCATAACAAAATGACCAAACTTTCAAAAAAAAAAAAACAACACATTGCTTCAAATCATTTTAACAAAAAAAAAAAAAAAAAAGTAAGAAATTGAGTTAAGCCATCACGTTTTATACATTATGAACTGGATCAATTTCCACAAAACTTTCTTCACTTCTTTAATTGCCTCTCTCTCTCCTCTTAAAAATACGTTCTCAAAAAAAAAAAATAAATAAATAAATAAATAAATGATCAAAAACTGAAACGATCAACGACAACAACAACAACAAAAGAAAAAAAAAAACGACAAAGTTGTTTGGCTCCACTTTTAATAAGTTTCTAAAATAATAATAACAAAAAAAACTTTCTTTATTTTTGAATCACCATCAACTAGCAATATCAAATTTCTTGAGAAAATAATGGCAACACGAAGTTACAGAAAGACAAATAATAATAAAAAAAAAAATATAATAATAACAAATAAATAAAAATAATTCTTTCATTTTGCAGCAAAAGTTGGTTTTTCAAACAATGGATACTGGGGGGGACCTTTTATACAATTGATTCCCCAATGATTTCAAGTCCTAACTTCTTCATAGCGAGTCATAACGTTTTTATTATTACACTTTTAACGGCCCTTTCGCTCTCCACAGGCCACGTGGGTTCTAGGTATTATTATGCCCTACCCCCAACCCCCACCCTACAATGTTCTCTCCCCACCCTGTGCTGAAATTCTCTCTTTCACTCTTTTTTTTTTTTTCTTCCCCCCACCCCTACCTTCCTTTCGATTTCTGTGTAGAGGCTGTTTATCGTTGGATATCAAGAGCACTTGGTTCTGAGGGTTATAAAAGCGTGCTTTGCGTTTGCTTGGAGTTAGGGGTGGGGACAGAGGTGGCCATCTAGAAAGATGGAGGCCTGAAAGGAACGGGGGGAATTTGTTTCCGTTTTATAAATGGATGTAAAGTATGGAAATATAGCCTTTAAAAAGAAAATGAGATTTAACTAGTGGCTTCAAAGTTGATTTTATCTTCTATTTTTTATCAGTTTCGGTAAATATTTCTCGATTTATAATAATTTTTATTTTATTTCTTCTATTTTGACTTGGTTATGAAAAATAATTAAAAATAGAATAATAATTTTAATCTGCATTTTATCTACAACAAAATGGCAGAGTGGCTAGCTTTCTGGTGTTCGGTACCACAGGTTTCGAGTTCGAGTCCCGGCGGTGGCATGGATTTTTGTAGTGGTTCGGAATCCACGTTAACCCGTAGGTCCCGGTCTAACAGGATCGTAGAGCGTTGCGGGGGCCAATGTTACTCCGCGTCCATAGCTTATCTTCAAGCTACGCGCACCTCTGTGTAGTGACAAGTGAGTAACATCGGTGCAGTGCTTGCCTCAAGAAAACTGTCTAAGTGTTTGCCGGCTGCACTAGAACAATAAAAAAAATATTCAATGTTTTCTCAAAGAAAATTTAATACATTAGGGCATGCATAATAAAATACAATAACGATTATTATAAAACATAAATGTAATAAAATATGGTATATGGTAGATCTATACATTAGATAAATGAAATGTATAAAATGAGTTTTTATATTTTTGCCCGTCGTTTATATATATGTGTTGCTTGTCTGTTAGAATTTACGACTCTTCGCAGACGTCGCCGGTCTCGGTCGTTAAGTGAAGGCGGTCGACCACGTGCTGGACTCCATGGTGGGATGTTATGCCTGAAATTGAGCTATTCTCGGCATACTCTGGGAATGTTGATGGTGCAGGATTCCGATAACGATTTCCGAAATGGCATGACCCATGTCGGGCGAGCTTCAACTAACATTCCGTTGTTCAAATGTCTGTTAAACCAATCCCGTCGTGCGGTCATCATTGTCACGTCAAAACCTCTTGTTTGGGTAATAATGAATGGCTGAAATGAAAGCTCTGAACATAAGCATTTATACCTGTTCTCCAGTCGCGATGCTAGCATGTCCATGACATGAAAAACAGCCCATACCATTACGGAGCCACCCCAGACTTTTTGTCACTTCAGTGTATTTATTCACGTATTTTTTCGTGGACGTCGTTAAGAATTTTCTTTCTTAATTTTTAACTGAAAATGAAATTTAACTAGTGGCTTCAAAATTGATTTCCATTTTTTTTTTATTAATTTCGATAAATATTTCTCGATTTACGAATTTTTTTAAATTTTATTTCTATTATTTTTATTTAGTTTTTGAAAAATAATTAAAAATAGAACAGACAATTTTTGTATCTGTATTTTTCTGCGAACTAAAAATTTTTTACTCTAAGTTAGTGGTTCTTAAGTTTTAGACGTCGCCGGTCTCACAAAGGGAGCCACTGGCTGAAAAAATGGTAGGATATTATGCCTTTTTAACTTTTTTTTTGTTAAAGTTAACCTTTTAAATTTTATGATAATAATAGATTTTTTTTTCTTTTCTCAATTATTATTATTTACAATATATTTAGTAAGTTTCTTTTACTTATTTTCCTTCTGGTAATTATTCAATGTTTTCAAAACCTCTTTAATACATTAGGACATGCATAATAAAATACAATAACATTATCATTAAACATGAAAATATTAAAATATAGAACACAAATAACACAAAATAAAACGCACAATGAGTTCTTATATTTTTCCCCCATCGTTTTTATATATTTTTGCATATATTTTTTTGTGGACGTCGTTAGAATTTTCTTTTTCAATTCCTTCTATTAGATCACACTCTCCCTATATATATCTTGTTCACATTTTCAATCGTTCATAAAATACTTTTTATTCATCCACTCTAGTTCAAATACATTTTTTTGAACTTGTAATGGATGACACTGGATGTTAATACAATTTTTTTGAAATAGTAATTCATTAATTAAATTTAAATAAATAATTTAATTTTTTTAGGTTTAAGTTGCATATATCTACCAATAGATGGCGCCAGATAAACTTAAAAAATGGATGAAAATTATTTATAAAGGACTTTCTGCAATAGAGTGAAAAAAAGAAGGAATTGACATTAATTTTTTTTTTTTTTTTTGTATATTACTTGTTTAATTTGAAAAGGCATCAGGATACTAAAAACTTACAAGTAAAAGTTCCATTTGTTGTGATGATCGAAAAGCATTTTTTTTTTAATTAAAAAATGGTGGCATTAATCATTAATCATTAAGAAATCATCAATAAGTTCATAATAAAGCTTAATGTAAAAATAATACATTCAGCATTAATATGAACTTAATGATGATAAAAAGCTGAAAGTAAAAATAATCCATTCAGTATTATGAACTTAATGATAAAAAAAAAAAAAAAAAAAAAATATTGATCTAAATAAAAATTAAAAAATTCATTCAGCATTATCATTAAATTCATAATAATGCTGAATGCAAAAAAAAAAAAATTAAAAAATATTGATCTAAATATATTAATGTCGATAGAATATTTAATTTAAGAAAAGATGTAAATCTTTTTTAGAGGTATTATTTTAAATATGAAAATTTGAATGGTTATTATTATTATTATTATTATTGTTCTATTATTTATTTATATAATTATATATTATGTTATTATTTATTATTATTATTACTTAATTATTGTTATTATGCATTTCTTTTGCTTAACTTAGATATCTTAAGTCCTGAGTGCAAGAAAATTCTGCTAATACTTTCCAGATGTCAGGGATGAGGATTGAGTAATAGAGAGAGAAAGAAATGAAATGAGTCCCTTTTAATGTTTCTATATTTTGCACCCTTGCGGTAAGACCTTTGAGAATCTTTGAGGTCTTCTTCAAAAGATATGTTTGAAAGTATTCTGCACAATATAATTTTATAAAATTTAAAATGGGCTGAATTTAAGCTTTAAAATATCTCAGACGGAAAATTTTAGGTCATATCTTTTTAAAAAGAGACCTCAAAGATTATTTTAGATCTCACCACAAGTGAGTAATGTAGATAAATCATTAAAATAGATTTTGAATAAATCTATTTTAATTATAATCTGTTTAATGATAATATTTAAAGTCTATAAATAGTATCATTAAACAGATTATAATTCATAATCAATAATCAATTTAATAGTGGAATTTGTATCCATTGTAAGTTTTTTAAATAGCTTTTAGTAATTAATAGCATTAATAATTTTTTAATGGAAGCTATTTAAAAACTTTGGTAAAAATTATGAATTAAATAAAGTTTCTTCATGTGCTTAATGTAAATTGCAAAAAAAGTGATAAAAGCATATGTTTTGTTGGTTTAAAATATACAGGGAGATTATAATTAAAGTCCCACTTTCAAAATGTTGTCAAAAAAACCACTCGTCACAATGAGTTCAAATTGGAACTGAAGATACTCTAAGAAGGGGAAAATGGTACAGTATCAAAAATATTCTAAAGTGTATTAACAGAGGCGCTGTAAGCGGCATAAAGAAAATAAATTCGATTGTCAGTGATATTTTACTCGAAATTACGAGTTTTTGGTATGAGTTGCACCTTCAACCAACTGTAGTGTTCAATGTGCTTGATTGTTTGGTTTTTTTGACGAATAAAATGACTTCCAGATCATTTAACAGTTGTGACATTGTTATAGTAGAAAGCCCATCCACCATGACAAAGTAATAGACAATTGGATGGGAAAAATGGTAGAACTTTTTTTGATGTCATACCTTTTCTTTTCTTTCTTTTTTTTTTTTTTTGAAGTATCTTCAGTTCCAATTTGAACTCATTGTGACGAGTGGTTCTTTTTTTACAGCATGGTGAAAGTGGGACTTTAATTATAATCACCATGTACTTACATAAATATATTAAAGCAATAAAAGAATTTTTAATAAAAATATATTATACTTTTTATAAAAATACATTTTATTATTATTAAATTGATTATAATTCATAATCAATAATCAATTTAACACTATTTTTTAATGGAGACTATTTAAAGGTATTAATAAGCATGCATAATCGATAAGCATAATTGATAAGTATTAATAGCTATTTAAAAGTATTAATAATTAAACACAATTTTTTCAATTGCTTAATGTAAATTGGAAAAGAAAATTGATAAAAATACTCGTTTTGATGGTTTTAAAAATATACTTAAATTTCATAGATTTATATTTGGAGGAAGAAGGGAGCATCTCTGAGATAGACAGAGAAATGAAAAAAAAAAAAAAAACTTGCTTCTGTTTGTTAATTCATGAAATGAAACGATGCTTTAAAAGAAAAGGGTCGATTAATCAGCATTTATTTGAAATTATTAACAGATTTAAATCTCTTCAAAATTTTGTGAAATATTTATTGTTTTTTAAAAATGCATTTTCGATGCTGAAAATAAATGCAGGACTGCCAAAACGCATGCCTGGATTTTAAATATAATTTTGTAATCAATTCAATAAATTGTAATCAATATAATGTTGAAATATACAAGGAAATAAAACAGAAAAGACGTTTTTTTTTTTTAAATATTCGTATCGTTGAAACATTTTAAGCTTAAAATTCCTTAATGTTTTTTTTTTTTGTGTGTGTAAAGCACATTTTCTGCAGCTGATAAAAAATAGCTTCCAATGTAAAAAACTGAAAAGTAGTTGGCTTATAAAATATTAAAACAAATGTAAAAATCAGAATAGAAAATTAAATTTTTTTGTAAGTATTATTATATAGAAGTAAATAAAACAAAAATCGTAAAAATTAAATGTTTTGGAATACATTTTTTTTGTGTGTGTAAAATATCAGTTCTGATTTTAAAAAAAAAAATTTTGAAGAACTAAACTTGAACATTATAATTAAAGATTCTAATTTTAAAAATTATACAGTGCTAGTATACAGTATCTGAAAATTAAATACTGAATTAAAAATTTAATATAATTATTCTTTGATATTATACCTGGTCAAGATTTGAAATTTCCATTTTTACTATAATAGTGAATATTAGCAATATTACTTTCATAAATTATGTTTCCTTTGATGCTGAAAAAGAAAACTATTTTAGATCCTTTGCAATTTTTTGTGAAGTTTCAGATGTAATTCAGGCTGTATTATGTAGTATAAGTATAAGTATGTACTACTTTATAAGTTTGTTTTATAAGTATTAATATTTTTAAAAATATAAAATATATGTGATAGTGAAATATGTGTATACATTGAAAATAAGACAAATACTTTCAATTAGAACAGTTCAATTTTACTCTATTACTTTTGTGTTCATTAAATAGGGTCCTTTCTGCAACACCAAAATTGTTTGCTAACTCTTTTGATAATTTAGTAACACTGTTTCTTTCAAATTTCACTATTTTTTTTCAAGTTTGCTCCATTTTATGTACATAACACAGTCCTGAAAAAAAAATATTTCCGAAATTATTTTTATTATTAATGACTGATATTTATGTTATGTGCTGATTCCAAAATGAAATCCTTTTCTTTTCCTAAGGTATTTTTCACAAAGAAATTACATATGTTGATACGATTATCTAAAATCATAAAATTAGAACACATATAAATATTTCTCCTTAATTTGCGAGCTATGTGATTGAATGTTTTCGTTATTTTTCCCGTAATAAGCACCCCAAAAAACCGATACAGCAGCATTAAATCAATAGTATCAAGTTCGGCTCATATATATAATATAGGTGCCGTTTTCTTTCGAAGTGGTGCAAGTCCATTTTTGACACAAAAGTTTGTTAATGGTATCAATGAATGCAATCTGCTATGAGCTTTTTAGCTATAAACAGTTCTAAAAAAATCCTTCAAAATGTTCATCATTTTGTCAATATACGTTTACGTATTAAATAACGTTACAAATACAACTACTTTGAAAGTGGTGAAAGTCCACTTTCTGCAAAAAGACATAACATTTAATTCAAAAACTAGACAACATAATTTTTCTGCTTTATTTTTATTTTATATGTGCAACACTGTTCCTGACATAAAAATATTCGTTCGTTCACTGGACTACTGTTCAAAAATTTTCTCATAATTATAAAAATTAAAAACTGCACATATTAATAACAAATAATTAAAGTGGCATTATCTGAAGAAATATTGAAATAAAACCTTTTTATTATTATTATTATTTTTTAATGTTTTTATAAATTTCATAAAAAATTTGTTTGATTCAATTAAAAATCCCATATTTAATATTTCATAAATGCATGATTATCACATTTTGTTAACTTTGAAAGTGGTATCAGTCCATTTGAGGTCATCCAAAGTATAAACTTCTTATAACTGATACTTTTAAAAAAAGAATTATTATTTACCCATTTTTAAACTTAAATCAATTTAATATTTGAAAAACATAAGATGAGCGTAAACGTATACCACAGTATCATTCAAATCAAGTCCTTAAATATCACCCTATAATAAATATTTGGACTTGCATCATTCTCAATAAAAAATTGGCTCATATATATATATGCTTATAAAAATTAGAACATTCAGATGATGCTTAAAAGCTTTATTACAGTTACTTTTAAGCATTATTTAAGAATAGTGACTTCTGCTATATCAAATATTATTATTGCAATTTGAATTGCATTAATTAAACATTATCATCAATAGCACGACAGCCCAGAGTGGGCCAAGGTTTTCCTTTGAAGAGATCTCCATGCATTCCTCTGGGTGATAAGGGTCCTCCAATTCTTAACGCCTAGTACAGCAAACTCCTTATCTGCATCTATCCATCGCAACCTGGGTCATTCTCTTTCTTTTTGTCCTTGTGGCCTTGCCAAAACGAGCCTTTTACAGGCTTTAAGTCATTCATTCTAGGTATATGATACCCAGTTCAATCTATTGATCCTAATAAATTTCATAATATCTGTATCTTTATAGCATTTATATATTTCTGCGTTGTACCATCTTCTCCAACAATCACTTTCTTTAACACCTAAAAATAGCCTTTCAAATTTTCTGCTCAACTATACCCAAATGGGCCTCATCAGGTCTTGCCAAAGTCCAAGTTTCAGAACTATAGACCAAAATAAGTCTGATAAGAGAATAGCATTCATTACGATATTTAAATATTCATGCAAATCTATTTTTCTTTTAAATCAGGTTTGAAACTAATTTTTAAAAAAAATCATTTTTTAATTTGTATTTTGTATTTTCTTTGAAATTATTTTTCAGTACCATTCCAAACATGCACTGCAATTCAATTGAAATTGTTCTTTGTAGATGTGTTTCTTAAATTCATAATAATATATAAATATAATATTTGAACATATCAGTTCATAAGAATCTTGAAATTAAAAGAAACATGGCGTGCATTTTTACGAGTTCAATCCCGTGTGAGTCATAAAAATTTCGGGTGGCGAGCCATACTCGCACAGGCAGCTGAACCCTTAAAGATAATTATATTCTAGTTCCAATATGTTACTCTCGTTCCCCCCTCTCATGCTCTGAATGTCTAAACTCCCCCACAGTATCATCCGTTGCCATGGAAACCCCATTCTTTTTCCACTAGTTTGGAATTACTGAAGATGGGGGGAGGGGAGGAGGTGGGAGGGGGAAGAAGCGACCCACTGTGTCGATACTTTCTGGTCATTCCCTCATGTTTTTATACTGCTACAAATACGTGATAACAATAGAGCTCAGACTCCAGCCTAGAGACTCCAGCTTTTTTCGACGAATCTGGTCTGGAAAAAAAAAAAAGTGGTCTATAACGATGATGCTTACAAATATATGTGCTTGTGTTTTGTAAATATCCTCGACAGTACAGAGAGATATTGCATTTTTAATATTGATGAATAGAATTTCGTTTGATAAATAATTTGTATTAGATTTAAAAACATAAAATACATTTTATATATGCATCAAATGATTGGAAACATTACCACTTATCGTGTAGTCCTGGCATAGGTGCAAACTGACATAATAATTTGTATTAAATTTATAAACATAAAATACATTTTATATATGCATCAAATGATTGGAAACTTACCTTCTCGTGTAGTCCTGGCATAGGTGCAAACTGACATAATAATTTGTATTAAATTTATAAACATAAATACATTATATATGCATAAATGACTGGAAACTTTACCGCTTCTCTTGTAGTCCTGGCAAGCTGGTAAATGGCTACCACCCATGGGGATAATACCCATTAACCTCCTCAACTTAATAATATTAAGTCATAATTTATAGTAGACTGCTTAAAATGTTGGTAAGGTAAAACATTGTAGTTTCTTAACTTAAAATGATACTCAAAATAAAAGATACTTAATTCAAATAAAAGTAAGGTAAGAAAATGATAATCAAAAATTAAAAAGAAAAAGAATTAAGTAAAAAGCAACCGATACAATTAGGGACCATTTGTAGGTAGAAGCTATAGTGATTGCTGGAAAGGAGCACAAATCAGAAATTCTTTAAAAAAAATAATAAATAAAAAAAGAACCTTAGTAGAACCAAAAAAAATTCTGGTGCTTGATTATTTTTAATTTTTTAATTTTTTATTTTCAATGTTTTTACAATTTTTATAATTTTTTTTTTGAAATGAAAGAATTCTAAATGAAATTTAATCGAAAACTAATATACCTCCCGGTGAATTGAACTCACAGTCTTTGGAATCCTGGTGTAGCATTTTAAATTTAAATAAAATGATTTTAATCATTCGAAATACTATTTATTACCAAATATTTTTGAAAATCCATGCAGTGATTAAGTTCATTATCTTTTATCACATTTACGCGTAAAACTACATTATTTAAAATTAGCAAGATTGTTAAAGTAAACATTTTCATTTTTGATAATGTATGTCTTATTTGATAATCTTCCAGTTCGTTACAGAATTATGTGACATATTGAAGCAATCAATATTAAAATATTGAAAGGAAATTCAAAGAATAAACAATTTGTTTTTATTATTGAATCGTTTGTAAATGGAAAGACTACTTTCATACTTGTTTCATTTTATTCTGAATTAAATTGTTTCTAAACATTTATAAATCAGATTATTTTCTGTTTCAGAGAATTTTCGCCTCGTAAACTTTTTGAATTTCAAGAAAATTCGTGTAACATCAGTAATTCCATTTAGAATTGTATTGTAAGAAATAAAAAAATTTTAGAAATATTTTGAACTATAAATTTAAAAAAATAATGTTATTCATCCAAATCAAGCATTATAAAATGGTCTTTAACTTCAAACAGAAATCCGAATTGTTTTAAGATTTTTGTATTTAATGAAAAAGTATGTTACATGGAAATTAAAAAGCTTATGTGATACTGTAATGTTTGCTTCTTTTTGCGCCAGGAACACTAGCACAGAGAAAAATCATTTACTAGCAGTAAACAAAGCATAAAAATAACATTTATTTATTAGCTTTATTATCATATAAATAAATTATCGTGTTCCCAAGACCCAAATTATAGCTTAATTTGCATTTCATTTCAGTTGATTTTTAATGTAGTGTGAAAAGATATGCAAGTCTTAAAAATCAACTCAATTTTAAATACAGAACATTGACATATCCGTCATGAAAATTGATAACAATATTCTAGAAATATTCGATGAAAGACACTACTTCAAGCAATTACAACTCAAAAGGATTTTTTTAATATTTTATTGCATAAATTTTTATATTAAGGGTCTTAAATACTCAAAGATGTAAATTTCAATTTCAATTTTAAATTTTTCAGTATTAAAATAAAATTTTTGAAATTGAAAAATTCTTTGAATTTCCAAACTTCGATTCATTTATTATTAGACCGTGAATAAATAAAGGTTTACTTTAAAGAATTTTAGAATATTGAAAACATTTTATTTTAAAAATACTAATAACTTTTGTTTTGTTACAATAAAATAACAAATCTAAAAATCAGCGCCATTTCTAATGCCTACTAACAATGCCAAAAACTAGGAATTTTCGTTCCAGCTAGTTGAGAAAATAATAAACTCGATAAAGATGGAAACCGAAAGTTTTCTATAATATTTCTAATACAATACGCAAATGCGGTGCACTTACATGTAGAAGTGCATGATAAGACATTGACAACAAAGTAGTGTCCTTTTCCACAACAATATAGCAATAATCATTGACTATGCATTGAGAAGTGCCTCACACTCGATGAAAGAGATTTATGAAATCATTCATTGTTACTTATTATTTAAAAATCATGTAGTAAAATCGAAATACTAAATTGAATAGCATCCTCTTCTTGAAAATTTTAATGGTACTTTCCTAATAAAAGATTTTTTTTTTTTTTTTTTTTTTTTTTTTGCACAAACAACTAGTTATTTCTTTAACCATACGATATTCTAACTAACATGATTATTTGGCTACTATTAACTATTAACTATCAATCTATCTAACTCTCATCAAGGAAAACATATGACTTGACTTATGGCCCCACAACAATCTTATCTTACTTTATTAATTAGATTCATTAATTTGTTAACAATACAATGCTAAACAGTCTAGATTATCTATCTTAGAAAAATAAAAATTTTCCAAATCCTGCAATATTTCTTAACTAAAACTATGAAAAGCAAATCAATTGTGCTTTTAAAATTTTTTAAATCATTATCTTTTTTTGAATGGCTGTAGACAAAAAAAAAAAAAAAAAAAAAAAAAAAAAAAAAAGGAAGAACAAAGTTTAACTAAGTATACAAATTGAATTTTTTTGTTTTTATTTCACTTACATTTTTTTTTCATGAAGGGGTATTTTTAGTCAGTAAGAAATTGTTTGTTTTTTAACGAGTTTTTTTCTTTCCAAAATTTTTAAAAATAAATACATTTTTTTTCTTGGAAATATAAAAAGTGAACTAAAATTTATCAAAAAAAAAAAAAAAAAAAAGATTTAATTTGAATTGTTAATCACCAAATTTGATTAAAGCATAACAAAAAAAAAAAACCATTTAAAGCATTACAAAAAATATTTTGCTTAGATTGAAAACATTTTTTTTTTCACCAGATAATTCCTGTTTATACTCATTATCTCATTATAGAAAAGAACAAAATCATAAATGTATCTTTAAGGTTGGAAATATATCTTTTTATTAAAAAAAAAAAAAAAAAAAAAAAGCATGATAATGACAAATCTGGAAAAAAGTAGTCCGATTTGTTTTTTTGCACAATAATTGATTGAAAGTTATAAAAAAAAAAAAAAATAAACCCTATTTTTTGATGCAACTTAAATATAAATATTATTTAATCCGTCTATAAATCATTCCTAGACGCATGCGCATTAGAAAAGAATATATTTATAAATATACTTGGGACCAAATCATTAGGAAAAGAATAGAAATAATAAATATGAATTAAAAAGAAATTCCTTTTTTTTTTATTTCATGCAACACTCATTTCCTCAAAATAATTTCCAAAATTTATTCCAACAGAATTCTAATCGAAAAAAAAAAGTTCTTTATTTCCAGGGGAGAGAAATATCAGAGATGATGTATACATTTCAATATTCCCAAATCCATATTGGGAAGAGGTTCATTTCCTGGATTTCGGCGGACATCATTAACGCCTGGACAGTGGTCACCTTCGTCCACCGACCATTCTTCATTTCATTCTAAGACACCACTGTGGGATGACCCCCTTCGTTCCCCCTGAAAGACTTCCCCCCCTGCTTTTCTAATGGAGGGCTGAGTCGCATTTCGGGGAGGTGGTGGGGCTTTACTACATGAGTCAGCCTTTTCCAGGTGAATGCTGCTCTCCCCCCCCTCCCCCATTCCTTCGTTCTAGTGGACCGTCCATCGGTCACTCGCAGCCCTGATACTCTAGGACACTTTATAGAAAAATCCCTCCCCCTTCGAATGCCATCCCTCTCCACTTTCCGTAGCCATGGCAACGGACAATCTAGTGGACGTTACTGACGGTCATTTCTTCTACGGAGGAACAGGGTTGCTGGAATTTCGAACGGAGGGAAGAAATTGGCAATCCACTTTT
Organism: Caerostris extrusa; assembly: GCA_021605095.1. Taxonomy (NCBI): domain Eukaryota; kingdom Metazoa; phylum Arthropoda; class Arachnida; order Araneae; family Araneidae; genus Caerostris; species Caerostris extrusa. The sequence goes on along the minus strand of BPLR01012367.1, from coordinate 268,709 downwards.
TGTTGATGGCCGCCTGGATTTTTCTTTCTCTGGCTATCGCGAAAATTTTATTTATTATTTTTATTTATTTCACTAAATCGTTTCAATTAAAAAATTTTGATAAATGTACTTTTATGTTCTTAATTTTCTTGGATGAAATGCAGAAAAATTAAAATTCACTCTTTCAGCTAAATATTTAAATAAAAAAAAATGCTGAAATCTGATCGGTAAATTTCAACTTATCATGCCTGAACATTCGAGAATGGATAAATAAACTCGGGAATATGCCAATGTTTTATAATGCACGAGATATAGGAAGGAATTGATTTTAATACTACAGGAATGGCCAAATTCAAATAGCCACATGAATATAGCAATGTTGAATAGATGAAGAACTTCGCGAAGAATGAATTGTTCAAGAATCTCTAAAAGAATATACAAAAGTAAGATAAATGTAGTCGTAAATGAAGAATGAAGTATTCCCAATTCTACAAGAAACATTATCACATACAATACCCAAAAGATCATATCAAAGTGTGAATATTCTAGGTATAATTGAATGAAGTATTCCGAAGTTTACAAGAATCCCTATCACATTCCATAGCCAAGAGAATATATCAAAGTTTGAAAAATATAGGCATAGATGAAGAAAGAAGTATTCCAAATACAATAAGAAGCACTATGCAGCTCAATAGGCATGGGAAAATGCCAAAAGTGATAAATGCGAAACTTCAAGAAGAAGGAATAGATCAAAGCACTACAGTACTTATAGCCATTGGATATACAAATGTTTCAAATCCCAACCCAAAACATGAAAAGTTATTCAAAACCATATTATAAAACATTTCAAACAAAAGCCAAATACTAACTTTTGGATGGAATATATCTTAGGGGATAGGTAAAAAAAGTAATACAACTATAAAAATAAAATAAATAAAAAAAGTGATGCGATTCCACAAATATAAGTCGCTTTTTAATGTAGTAGCATTCAAATCATTGAGTTCCATCTTAAAAGTTTATTTTCACTTACCTAATTTTAATTTGAATTTTATACTTAAATTAAGTCAATAAATGCTACGATTTCTATTTAAAATGCAGGTAAAAGCAATATTTAAAAATGGGTGATAGCAAAATTTCAAAATCAAAGGAAGCAAAGAATTAAAAATTCGTAAAAGCACAAAATTAAAAATTGATGGAAAAATTTCTAATCAAACACTAAGAAAGCATTTACAGTTGGTAATTTATTCTTTTTATGCATCTTTTTATTTTCCTGTAAAATATTTAAATAGCTTTTTTTTATTGCAGACTTGATTAAATTACGACAATTTGCAATTTTGTTCTATGTAACATGTAAATTAAATTGCACGAACTAAAATATATTAATCATAATTTGATGCTTCTAATGCATCATTTTTATTTTTGATCAACAAACTTTATCATAGGTTTTTAATATTAAATGCAACATTGAACTTTTTTTAAAAAATTATGTTCTAAATAATGAATGCGATGTTAAGTATCTGAAATTTTTATCAAATAGTTAATTTTTATTTATTGATTAAACCTAACAGTCTTGAAAATTACTAATTTTTCTTATTTTATTATCTGACATGTTTAGATCCGCTAAATTTTTTTCGCGTATTATTCAAAATTACAATGATAGCTAACACGTTTACTATAAAAGAAAAATTATAAGAGTTTCTAATAGTTAATAAAATATATGAATAATTAATAATTTTTATTAATAAATTATGAATAATTATTTTCTCTTCTTTTATACATTACTAAAGTTGTCTAATATATGAAATATTATTAAATTATTTATACTAAAAATTACGTAATAATTATCCTTTCAGCTAGTACTTGAAAACATAAATGAAATTCTCCTAATTTCTGCTCTCTACAGTCTAACAGTTATTTTTTTTTAATTTTTAATTATTTTATTATTATTAATATTTATTTTATTTTTTTTTTCAGAAGAATAATTTTATTAGAAATTTGTAGATGGAATATGTTTTATAGAAGGGAAAACAAATAGTCATTGAAAGTTGAAGTACGAAAATTGATAGAATTAGTACATTAATTTATGACAGAAAAATATTTTTTATAAGTTTTTCTGGTAGAAACTATACCGTTACTTCTTATAATTAGAATACAAAGGATAAAATAAATCAATTATGCAATAAATTTTTGTTAGGGTGACTTTAAATGTCAATTGAAACTTTATAATTGAATTTATTTAATGTACTTTTACCTGAGAGTTGACATCAAATCTAAATATCAGCAATTAAAATTTTCATAAATAAAATGATTAATTTCGACATATTTATTAAGTTATTTTGTTCACTTTTCTTCCTCAGAAAAATTGAGTCGACTTTAGTTGTCGAGTTAACAAATTGTTAGTGTAATAAATTAAAAATAATTTCAATAATTCCGCAACGAAATGTGTATCATTTTGTAGGATATATTTCTGACTGCATGAAAATAAATGTTTTTAAATTAATCTTTTAAGAATTTAAAAAAAATATATTAAAATATTAATTTTAATAAAAGACATATTAGTAATTAATTTTAAGATTGATATAAATAATCAGGATTGCTTAGGATGGAAGTAAGGGATTTCATATTGAAACTTTTTTAATTTATAGATGTGATGGATATAATTTATATGTTTTTTAATTTCAAACGAAGCTTCATTAAATATACAAAATACGATATGAAATATAAAATTTCAGTATAGGATCACCTCTGAGGCTACCTTTGCAGATGAGAAATGGTTGTTTTTCTTCATTTATGATGATTTTCGTGTTCAAACTTTCCAATTAAAAGTGGATTTTCACTGGATACTAAAATCTCATGTCGTAGAACGCCAGGCAGTTAGAAGCCTGATTGAACTGGAGATCATGTTTCCTATTGGGTGTGAGATTTTAGTATTCAATGGATACCCACCTTAAATGCAGCACAATTCAAAATTCAACAAGCGACGTTGAAAATTCTTGTGTCTTTATTGGGAATGGACACGATAAATTCGATGGCTTCCGTAGAATCATTGGGAGGAGGGGGGAGGGGGAGGGGGAGGGGGGAGGGTGCTAGCCTCCCAGATACCGTTCATAAGAGTGTCAGCTCCAAATTGCAATGGCAGGAAAATGGAATGAGACCTGCTCAATGCTGAATCTTTTATAAATATCAAGAATCAATCATTATTAAATCTTACATCTTGATATTGATCTATCGGGATGTTAAATCTCAAATCTTGATATTAAATCAAATAACGACATTAGTCAATTGATATAAAAATCTTGAATCTTAATATTAATTAATCAATATTAAATCTTACATCTTGGTACGGATCAATCGATATTAAATCTCAAATCTTGATATTAGTTCATTGATACACAATTTTCAATCTTAATATTAAGTGATCAATATTAAGTCTTGCATATTGATATTGATCAATCGATATTAAATCTCAGATCTTGATATTAAATGAATTAATGGTATTAGTCACTTGATATAAAATCTTGAATCTTAATACTAAGTAATCAATATTAAATCTTACATATTGATATTAATTAATCGATATTAAATCAAATATTGGTATTAAATCTCAAATTAATTAATCGATACTAAATGATAAATTTATATTAATTCAATCGATATCGAAGTAAATCTCGATATTAGTCAATTAATATCAAATCTTGAAATTTTGTTATTAATTAATGGATATTAAACCAAATATTGATATTAACAAATCGATATTAAATCTTAATATCCTAGACTATTTTCCAAATATAAAAGCTGAAAGCTTCTCAATACTTTAAACATATATTCAAATACAATGAAACATAAAAGCAACTGATTCTTTAATATGTGGAGTAAAGATTGTCACTTAGATTCCAATATGTGGATATATGAAATATCTATTGCAGAAAAGTATTAAATATATATATTATATTTAATCATTTTATTTTTTATATTTTATACAGTTAATGAGAAAAATTACTAACTCTAATTTTATTATTAGGATATAAGTTTTTATTTATTAAGGATCATATTTATTGGCATTTAAAAGATATGAAATATTTCTTTCCAAATAAAACTTTAGTAATAATTCTTACTCAGATTTTCTTTTCTGTTTCAATAAAAATTTTACCTATTTTTTTCATATTTAAAATTTAGAATTATTATTTTAATTATTTTATTATTAATTTACTAGAATGTTATGAGAATATTTCAAAAGTTTTCAGCCAGTTGTTTTCTTAAACCAAATAACTAGATACATAAAATATATATATATATATATATTAAGAGGATTTTTAAAAATCAATATCTCAATAAAATTGTATGTTTGGTTTCCAAATTTAGGAAAGTTTTTTTATTAAAAGTCGACCATTCTTATATTGGAAATTTTTCGAGGCATTTTCAATATTGTTAGAGAAACCAAACGCCATACTTTTTTGGTGAAAAAACTATTATGAGAAATAAAGTTATAAAGAGGTGTTTTTGGGTTGATGGTGTTTTTGGTTGGGCGATTACCCAACTCGTTATAAAGAGGTGTTTTTTTAAATTTATATATATAATAATTTGCAAGCAGATTGGTTTAAGCCAATAATAATAATGTTTAATATTATCTGGTGTATATTTTTGTGTTGTGTTTTATTTGCTTATAACTTTTTAATAAAACACCACACAAACATACAATAGTTATTCTATTGATTTTAGAATCATCAAGACTATTATTTTATCGGGTGTGTAGTTGAAAATCTCGAATAAATTGTCACTATTTACTCTTTAATTAAACAGAACCTTATTTTGTGCCTGGCACCATCTGGTGGAGCAATCGCCTCATATATAATTTTTTTCCTTTGGAAAATTTCTTAAATATTTTTTTTTTTTTGTTCTAATGCAGTGGCAATAAAGAGACACTTAATCTTCATGGCATAAGCAATGGTTGCAACTGTTACCATTTAGCATTACCCAGGGCGAGCTTGTAGCTCGAAGATAGACAGACGCGAGTAACACTACTCCTGCAACGCTCTACGATCATATTAGACAGGGACCTACGGTTTAAAGTGGATTCGAACCGCTTTAAAGCATCCATGGCACCGCCGGGACTCGAACCCGAAACCTGTGGTACCGAGCGCTAGAGCGCTAGCCACTAGCCCATTCAAGCCTAAATTTCTCAAAATTAAACTGCAATTTTTTAGAATTCGTGCGATTGTAATCGTCTTAATAAATATGATGTTTGTTTGAAATTTTCAATTGCATGCGCTTATTTATATTTCATTTTTTAAATTATTTTGATTTAGAAGTAGTTATTCAGCGTCATTTTTCCTTTACCATTTACCGTCATATTTCATCGATATTACTGTGTCCAAAAAGTAAGACCCATTTCCAATTCAAAATTCCCGGGCTTATGAAATTTCAATTTTCTTTTCTTTTTTAGGTTGCTGGCACTGTCCTTGACATCTGTGAGAAATTTGACGTCGAAATATTCATTAGTGTTTGAGTTACGCTTGACTTTGTGAGACGCTGAAACGGATTCCGGCGATTTTTGAAGTGTCTGAATTCATTGAGCTAAGAACTTGCATTCAATTTGTTTGCGGAAACGTATAGAATGTTGCAGAAGGCATACGGTGAGCATTCCTATTTCGGAAAGAAGTATTTAGAAGTGGTATAAACAGTTCAAAGAAGGCAGAGAACGCGTTGAAGATGAAGAGCTCTCTGGTCCACCACCAACCTCAACCGACGAAGCTCACGTCCAAAAAATGAACAATTTGGTGCTTGAAACAGTCAATTTACAATGAGAGACCTTTGCTGATGACGTTGGAATTTCGAAAGGATCGGTCAATTCCATTGTCGGTCTCAAACACGTCAAATCTCGATTGGTACCGAAAGCACTGAATTCGCCAGCTCACAATGCATCTTTTTTTCTTTCGAAAATTTCTTAAAATTAAAATAGTAAATTTTTAAAATTCATGCGATTGTAATCTTTTTAATAAACATATTGTTTGTTTCAAATTTTCAATTACTTATTTATATTTTATTTTTTTTTAATTATTTTTATTTATATCTTATGCAGTGTCATTTTTCCTTTACCATTTACCATCATAATTCACCAATATGTTTATCCTGATAAATTTTACCGAAACTAAAAAAATGTTTTGTTTTATGCGATATTCTGCTAGTAAATCTTTTGAGATCTGCTGATCAACTGATCCGAAAATCAAAGACTGTTCTTGCTTGTTCACTTGAAATCTCAATCCAGTTCGCTCAGCGTCTTAGAGGAAGGAGTTAAATTAAAATCTTTCCCATTTGAAGCGATTAATTTCCCATTACAGTAACCCTTCTCATCTCGTTGCTCGGAGAAGATGAATGGACAGTAATTCCAAAACACGCGGATTATTGGATTTGGCGTCGGGGGGTTGGGGATTGGGGGTGGGGAGAGAAAGAGAAGAGAGAGAGAGAAAGCGGAGAGAGCGTACATTGTAAGAAGAAAGTGGCAGTAAAAACAGCTCCCCCTTTTAAATAAATATTCTGTCGACTGTTTTAACATTTGTGTCTCTCGTTGCTGTCTGCTAAAAGGATCTAAGAATGGACGTCACATTGCGAAATGATGTCTTCTTATTTATTTAATTATTGTTTTTATTTTACTGAATAAAATGTTTAAAATTGAATGTAATAAAGATCATAGATCAACTGGTTGAAAACCAAACATAATTACATCATGTCGTCATTGTTTATGTTATATTTGTTTTCGCTAATTTGTTTATCGTTCATTCAATTTTATTTAACAATAGATCATTTACATAATAAAAGAAAGTTCAAATAATGATAATCAATCATTTCATTTCAGTTTCTTTTCAAGGTTAAATAAACTTTATTTATTTATTTATGTGACGTTTTTCAGTAAATTTATTTAAAAATATTTATTTTTAGGGGCGTGATGGCCGTGTGGATGGCCGCTCTGGCGTTTGGTGTCACAGGTTTCGGGTTCGTGTCCGGGCGGTGCCATGGATGTTTGTAGTGGTTCGGAATCCACTTTAAGCCGTAGGTCTCGGTCTAATAGGACCGTAGAGCGTTGTGGGGGTAGTGTTACTCGTGCCCATAGCCTATCTTCAAGCTACACGTGCCCCCTGGGTAGTGCCTGGTTGCCAGCTGCATTAGAACAATAACAGCATTTATTTTTAGGATTGAGAAAAGCAGAGATGATGATTTCAATTAGAATATCTGTAAAGAAAATATATTAATAAAGCTGAGTACAATATTATCATTGCACAATTTTTAATTAAATCAAATTACTGTTCAAAAAGACGTATTCTGTAACTGATTTAAGTTGAATGCCAAATACATTATAGCAATATCTTATTCCATCTTTATACTTACACTTATACGTAGCTGACGAGCTTGCCTTTTTCTCCCTCTCAAGCCCATCAGTAAAATGCGTGTATGTGTTCAGACAAGATCACATCCCACTTTAGGGCCGATTGTTTATGTTAAATGTTTAGTATTTCAATGAATCAGTGTTTTTCTTATCAACTTTTTATATTTCTTATCTTTAAATTTTATTTTCAGGCCTGCTTGGATTTCTGCCTGTGTTCGTTCTTCTTTCACTGGCGCAACAGACCCATGGTGTGCCAAGGACGTCTGCCTATTGACAGATTTCGAGATGTTTTCTTTTTAGGGGTAGGGTTGTCAGCCCCACGCCCAGCACTCCTATTAGACTGAGATATACGGTTTAAAGAGGATTCCGAACCGCTACAAATATCCATGGCACCGCCTGGACACGAACCCGAAGCCTGTGGCACCGAGCGCTTTTGGTTTATTTCCATTAAACATTTATATATAAGCGATGATCTAGCAAAAGAGAATACTTAATTTTATTTTTTATTTTGTTGACATAATTTTTTTAGAAAAAAAAATTAAATTTTAATTTTTTTTTGTGCAATACTCTTTTATTTTATGTATGGAATTTCGACTTCAGATACCTATTCTATGACTTTTAGTTTAGTATGATTTACTGAACTTACATAAACGGTTACGCTTTATTTTATTGTCCCCCACCCCCAAACCAAAATTCTGGGTGCTTGCCAGATTGAACTAAATGATTTTAAATTTATGAATGTAGATATGCATTTTTGGTATTTTTGCTTAAAACTAATGTTTTTCTAATGCAGAGACGGTTAATCTTTATGCCATAAGCAAGGGCTGTACCGCTGTTACTAATTCAGTACTACCCAGGGGATGTGAAGCTCGTGTAGTTTGAAGATATGCTACGGACGCGAGTAACACTACCCGCAGAACGCTCTACGATCTCATTAGACCGGGACCTCAAACCCGAAGACTGTGGTACCTTGCGCTAGATCGTTAGCCACTCAGCAATCAGGCCCACTTATATATATATATATATATATATATATATATATATATATATATATATATATATATATATATATATATATATATATATATATATATATATATATATATATATATATATATATATATATATATATATATATATGACGAACAATCCATTCACGCCGTGACAATCAAAGAAAAAATACCAGTTAAAATTACATCAATATAAACAGATGGGTGGCAAACTGATCTATTTATTTATTTTTTTTAATTATAGACTTATACCAGTTTCCTAGTAACCATCACATATATTCTAACATGAGTATAGAGAAACAAAATGAGAATCGATCGCAGAAAATTGGGTCCTATAATTTATTCATACCTAAACGGACACCCTAAACATACCTGAAGTGCTTTCTACGTCCCTCTCCCAGAAACACGTCCAACTGCAAGACCCATTTTAAATCCCCGCTGCTAACTTCCCGACACACACAAACAAAATAAATAAATAAAAAGTACGACCACGTATTCCACATGAAAGGAAGCGGAGGGTTTTCTTTCACCGACCCCTAGACAGGGGCGGGGGTGGTAAAAGAGAGAGAAAAAAAAAAATCCCAGATGTTTTTGCGGCCGCATTGCGGCTGTCTGGAAATCCATTGACACGTGCCCAGCACACCCAAATCGCGGGTAATTACGTGTGAAAATCCTCGCCGACAATGAGGTCGGCCAACCCTCCTTTTTGCACGTATTGTTCAAACTCGAAGCTTGACAAATGGCCCTTGTGGAAGAGCGATGCGACTGGAACAACATTGTGAATCCATCGCAAACTTATTATGAACCTCCCGCTTAAAAGCAAAGACTTCCCTCTGTAGCATGCATGCGAGGACTATATTGTATTACAACTATTTTATCAAGGTGGGTTTAATCCGGGAAGTTTGTCATTTTTCAGATGGCTTTGTGCACTCTGTGTTCGCGGATGAATAGGGAAATTCCATCTTACAATTACTCAATTTGTGGTCATGAAAAAAAAATCGCAATGTGTGGGATGTATTTTTGGATTCGTGTTTCACGCCCGGCAGGTTTTTGGGGTATCCTATTTATAAGAAAATGAAAGCAGCGATCAGTATGAATATATTTTTTCTTTTTGTTTTTTGCTTGGTAGCATTTATTTATTGCTTTGCCAGCTGAAATCAAACTAAATCATTTCAAATCTGAACTAATACTAAAAATCAATTAAACTAAAGGCTGAACATTAAAAAGGAAAGCCAATAGCTAAGAATTATAATAATAATAATAATAACCAATATCAAACTAACAAACTAATATAACAAATAATGGTTAAGGATTGCTCGCAAGATGGGACTCAAAGACCCGTTTTGCCATTAAGGTGCGAGCTGCAAGTCCATTTTGCCAGCAAAATGATAGCAATGAATCCCTTTCATCAGTAGAACAAAAAACAAAAAATTTTCCAGTAAAATAAAGTTTACGCGCTCCTTTTTTTTTCCAGCAAAATGAAAGCCACTAATCCTTTTTGCGAGTCAAACAAAGACCGTGAACTCCTTTCTCAGAATAATATATTTTTAATACGTAAAATAATTTAATATAAAAGAATTGTATTGAAAAGTAATAATAATAAATAATAGTACAAATTGGGACCTCATAGCTGAGAGACTAGTCTTCGGTGTCACAGGTTTCGCTTTCGAGTTCCTGCAGTGCCATGGATGCTTGTAGGACTTGCTTGTTTTCTTGTTCGGACATTAAACTGTAGATCCCGGCCTAATACGACTGCTGGGCGTAGGGCTGATAAACTCCACCCCATAAAAAGAAAACATCTCCTGTCTCGAAATCGGCCAGTAGGCAGACGGTCTTGGCCCACTTGGCCCACCACACCAAAAAAGGAGAATGGGTTTGGTATATCACTATATGATCATCTTGTGCACACGAGGGCTAAACAGACCAGGACCTACTGTTTAAAGTGGATTCAAAACCACCAACAAACATCCATGCCACCGCCAGGATTCGAACCTGGAGCCTGTGATACCAAAAGAAAGCACTAGCCAATTGGACATCAGGCCGTCCAATAAAGAAGAAGAATGGTACAGATTAATATGTCTTCTCAGATAGCAACAATAAAATTTTTAATAACATTACATAATTTAAATTTTATTATTGAAAATGTTATTCAAATAGAAACTAATCTATCTGGTGCATTTAGTAATCATATATACAACTAGCACTATTATAATGTATGTATTTCATTCATAAGAGAATAATAGCACTTAATTAAGTCACTGTGAATAAACATAACTTTTTTTTTTTTTCATTTAAGTTAAAGATCTCTTTAAAAATAGATCCCTCACCCCCATGTGGATTCGTAGATACCTAGTGGAAGACACCTGGTTATAGATAAACCATGTGCATACATCAACCTTCAGTACCAGCCCATCTCGCACTGTGTTGTTATTTAGCTTTGACAAATAACACGATTCATAATGTTTATAGAAATACACACGCAAATAGCAAAATCCATAAGAAGTTAAAATACACAAATCAGTAAACAACAAGGAGAATTGATTATGGACTTCGTTTAACCAATTTGTGAAACTGAGCTAATAAAACAGGACACAACTTTGGCATTGATATTTTAGCTAAGGAAGTTTATTTTTAAACAAATGTTTAAAACAATTCTGGTAACTATTTTTATTATTGTTTTGAATGGCATTGATGTTTTAGCTAATTTAGATGGGCCTGATGGCCGAGTGAATAACGCTCAGACGGACGATGCCAAAAGTTTCGTGTTCTATTCCCGGCGGTACTATGGATGTGTTTAATGGTTCGAAATCCACTTTAAATCGTAAGTCCGGTCTCATATGACTACTACTACACAACATTACTGTGCCTAGAGCTGAGTTTCCCCTTTACAGATTGGGAATGATGTGGATGGGAAGTCTTTGGGCTCTATGACGCTCTACGGTCATATGAGACGGGACCTGAGGCTGAAAGTGGATTCCGAACCACTACAAACATCCATGGCACTGCCGCGATTCGTACCCGAAATCTGTGATACCAAAGCGCCAGAGCGCTAGCCACTCGGACATCAGGCCTTCATGGTCTAATATGACAGTTGGCGGCAACTCAACCCCCTTAAAAAGAAGAAGACGTCTCCTGTCTCGAAATCTGACAGTAGTCAGGCAGCCTTGGACCAAGTTACGCCAATGAAGCAGAAGGTAATTTAGATAAGTAACTTTAGTTATTATATTAAGTTAAATGGTGTCAAAATAAAATAGCAATTATGGCCAGGTGGGCCATAATTGCTATTTTATTTTTTAGTTAGTCAATTATTATAGTCAATAATTTTAGTTAGTCAATCATGCTAGTTTAATATCACATGTCTTATCGTATTTGTTTATTATGTAGAATACAAAATATATCAGTTGCTCTTATTGTCTGAAGTTTTTATTGATAACTTTTTATAAATGGAGATAAAAAAATCGAAAAAGCCATTTTAAATGGCTATAAAATTTTTTAAAAAACTTTGTCATGCTTGCTCGGAATTGAGTGCAGTGGGAATACAATAAAAGTTCCTCTCCAAGGTTGTGACAATTCTGATATTTTAAAAACCCGAATTGTGAATTCGAAATTTTGAATTTGGATTTGTGAATTCACAAATAAAATGACTAAAATAAAAACCAGAATTGTGAATTCACAAATAAAATGACTAAAATAAAAACCAGAATTGTGAATTCAAAAATAAAATGACTAAATTAAAAAAATCAGAATTGTGAATTCAAAAATAAAATGACTAAATTAAAAAATCAGAATTGTGAATTCAAAAATAAAATGACTAAATTAAAAAAATCAGAATTGTGAATTCAAAAAATAAAATGACTAAATTAAAAAATCAGAATTGTGAATTCAAAAATAAAATGACTAAATTAAAAAATCAGAATTGTGAATTCAAAAATAAAATGACTAAATTAAAAAATCAGAATTGTGAATTCAAAAATAAAATGACTAAATTAAAAAATCAGAATTGTGAATTCAAAAAAAAATAAAATGACTAAATTAAAAAAAAAATCAGAATTGTGAATTCAAAAATAAAATGACTAAATTAAAAAATCAGAATTGTGAATTCAAAGATAAAATGACTAAATTAAAAATCAGAATTGTGAATTCAAAAATAAAATGACTAAATTAAAAATCAGAATTGTGAATTCAAAAATAAAATGACTAAATTAAAAAATCAGAATTGTGAATTCAAAAAATAAAATGACTAAATTAAAAGTCAGAATTATGAATTCAAAATTTTGATTTGTCATTTGTGAATTCAAAAATAAAATTTCGAATTCTTCTTACAAGAGTGCGAGAATTTTTCTTCTCATTTCATGTCAATAATAGAGTATCAACAGAAGAATTGCTGCGGTATTATTTTGGCGTATAAGCTATTAAAGTTAAGGTTTACTTTGACTTGCCAGAATGGTTCCGCATCATGTTGTATTTACAGAGTATTAATGCGCAACGTATGACAGATAAATAAGAAGTATTGACAGCGCTACATGGACGAAGCCTCGGTTCACGTGCTCTTAGGGCTCGAAATGTCCCCCTGTAGGGCACTTGATGAGGAGCCTTCCGAGTCCTTTTTATGTGACACTTCTGGGCACTGCGATGGGCCCTGTTGGAATACTCCGTATTGGCACTGCGTTTTCTTCGCAACAGCAGCTCCAAAGAACATGGCAATTAAAAACGAGCTCCTCTTTCACGGTTCCGTAAAAACTGGCCCAAGTTGATAAATTTATTCTTCTTATAGAAACAACTAGTTTGATGTAGAAAGTCTTTTGTTGGTGGTTCAGCTGATTGAAAGCATAATAAAACCAAACACAATTCTATCATCTCATTTTTTAAAATCTATATCAGTCAAACAGTTGGATCAAACCAACCTCAGCAACATGTATTTCGGCAATAAACATCATATAGATGGAAAAATTAGATCCAAAATTGCCCATTATTGACAAAGCACCTAATATTTTAGTCTACTACTACTGCACCACACCACACCACATCACTGTGCTTTAGAGCCGAGTTGCCCCTTTTACAGTTTGGGAATGATGTGGGTGAGAAGATGTCTGATTGGGCTCTGTGGCGCTCTACGGTCATGGGAGACCGAGATCTACGGCTTAAAGTGGATTCGAACCACTACAAACATCCATGACAACACCGGGATTCGAACCCGATACCTATGGTACCGAGAGCCAGAGCGCTAGCCACTCGGCCATCGACAATCTTTGGCGTTCGATATTCTGGTTCCAATCCCGGCAGTGCCATGGATGTTTATAGTGGTTCGGAATTCACTTTAAACCGTAAGTCCCGGTCTAATATTACCAGGAGATTGAGGATAGAACTAATAAACCTACCCAATAAAAAGAAAACATGTTTCGGAATCTACCAGTAGGCAGACGGCATTGGCCCGTCATGAGGCTTTTGCGCCAATGAAGAAGATTGACAAAATTGAACGTAGATATTTTTATAATGTTTAAATGCTTAACTCTAACTGAACACCGTTCGTTCGATGTTTGAAAGTCCGATTTTATCGATGTTTGAAAGTCCTTTAAAACATTTACCAGTTTTATTATCATTTTTTTAAAAGTACGATAAAATAGAACATAATATTGGACGAGGCGTGGTCTGTACATTCCAAATCTAGTTGGTGGTTGTTTATCATAGAAATGTTAACAATCCGTAGAAAAGTAATTAAATGATAAGTAGAAAAATATATATATATACATACTTCCCTAATGACAAAATCACATTAAAAATCGAGAACGAGAGAGAGAGAGAGAGAAAGTAATCGGGGTTGAAATAAACCAGCATGAATAAGATATTTGCATTAGAGACACGAAACTTGGAATTCCTGATGCAACGAGAGAAAAGATATCGTTTATTTATCTCATGTCTTATTCATTACTTTAAGTAAACGTGTAGGAGAAGTAAACAATTTTTCTTCACTACAATAACGCCACGAGACGCAAATCCTCCGATTGAAATAGATAGCATTCATTCAAAATCACTGCCTTTGTAATGGTTTCAAAAGAGTGTATTTCGAATTCTGTCCTGCTGAAAGAAAAACAAAGAGCTTTGAAATGCTACAGTGATAAGTTGTTGCATGCGGTGCTGCTTTAGCTTAGCTGAAAATTCAAATACATTAATGCTCTTTGTTAATCGCAACGGATGTCGAATTGTACTAATAGGCTTTCTTCAATTAGTTGCACAGTTCGAATTGAACAGAGGACATCAATAAATAAAAAAAAACTTAATAATGTTTTACAATTAAATGTTGTACACGATTTCTTGTTAGCTTTCCATACATTTATGTAAATCAATAAATGAACTTCATAGCATTTTGTGATTAGAGTAGCTTTAACCTTATTTACAATCAAATCCCCTAAATTTTTATGGACACTAAAATAAATAAGGCAAAAGCTACTCTAATCACAAAATGCTAGAAACACTTTCTATTCATTGATGTAATGAATAATTTGCAAACTTATTAATAAGATCCTTTTTATTAGTATAAATAATTAAAAAAAAAAAGATATAAAAATAGACATGCATTGTAATTTGAAAATCATTCCAATTATTTATAATGATTTTCTAGTTAACATAATTGCTTGATTGAGAATTTCAACTGCCTCTTTAACTACAATTATTTATACTTAAATTTAACTGCATTTATTTATACTTAGAACTCATTATTTTTAATTGTTTCATAATTTTCTCAATTTTGTTGATCGAATGCCGGGTTGGGCAATGTGCATTGTATGTAGAACATGAATTAAGCAGTGCATTCACCTGTATTACAAATATGATTTCATATTTAAAAAGTAGGGCCTGAGTGGCTAGCGCTCTGGCGCTCGGTACCACAGGTTTCGGGTTCGAGTCCCGGCAGTGCCAGGGATGTTTGTAGTGGTACAGAATCCACTTTAAACCGTAGGTCCCGGTCTCCTTAGGATCGTAAAGAGTTGCGGTGGTATTGTTACTCCGCGTTCGTGGCTTATCTTCAAGTTACACGCGCCCCCTGGGTAATGCAAAGTGAGTAACGTCTGTGCAGCTCTTGCCTTAACGAATCCAAGACAAAGCTGTCTAAGTGTTTGCCAGCTGTATTAGAAAAATTAATCATGCAGATATATTAATAATGCCTTACATTAATTGAACATGGATTGCGCTGTGCGTTTCCTTGTAATACAAATATATGTATTACAGGTACATATATGCATCGCAATAAATATTAGTTATTCATGCGGATTTATTAATAATGTCATGCAGTATGATCAATTGAGCCGTGCGTTTCCTTGTAATGCAAATATATATATATATATATTACAGTCAGATATATACATTACATGTATTTATCTACACACACACACACACACACACACACACACACACACACCACACACCACACACACACATATACACATACACATACACATACACATACACATACACATCACACATACACTGAAGTGACAAAGTCATGGGATAGCAATATGCAAATTTTCAGATGGCAGTAGCATCGCGTAGAACAGGTATAAATGCGCAGTGCTTTCGCAGAGCTTTCATTTCTGTTCAAGTTATTCATGTGAAGAGGTTTTGACGTGATGATGACCGCACGACGGGAATTAACAGACTTTGAACGCGGAATGTTAGTTGGAGCTAGACGCATGGGTCATGCCATTTCGGAAATCGTTAGGGAATTCAACATTCCCAGATCCACTGTGTCAAGAGTGTGCCGAGAGTATGACATTTCAGGCATAACATCCCACCATGGACAGCGCAGTGGTCGACCGCCTGCACTTAACGACCGAGACCGGCGACGCCTGCAAAGAGTCGTAAATTCTAACAGACAAGCAACACTGCGTCAAATAACCGCAGAAATCAATGTGGGACGTACAAGGGACTTGTCTGTTAGAACTGTGCGGAGAAATTTGGCTTTCTTGGGCTATTCCAGCAGACCGACTCCAGTGCCTTTACTGACAGAACGACATCGCTTGCAGCGACTCTCGTGGGCACGTGAGCATATCGGTTGGTCCCTAGATGAATGGAAAACCGTGGCCTGGTCCGATGAGTCACGATTTCAGTTGGTAAGAGCTGATGGTAGGGTTCGAGTGTGGCGCAGACCCCACGAAGCCATGGACCCAAACTGTCAGCAAGGCACTGTTCAAGCTGTTGGCGGCTCCGTAATGGTGTGGGCTGTTTTTTCATGGAATGGACTTGGTCCTCTGGTGCGACTGGACCGAACATTGACTGGAAATGCTTATGTTCAGCTACTTGGAGATCACTTGCAGCCATTCATGGACTTCATGTACCCAAACAACGATGGGATTTTTATGGACACATACACATACACATCACACACATATATACACATACACATCACACACATATATACACATACACATCATATACACATATATACACATACACATCACACACATATATACACATACACACACACATGTATACACATACACATCACACACATATATATACACACACACATCACACGCATATATATATATATATATACATTACATTATATATGTATTACAGTTATTCATGGGGATTTATTAATAATATCATATAGTATCATTAATTAAACATGAATTAAACCGTTTGTTCCCTTGTATGTATTAATCATTACAGAGGGATGAAGATTCTCCCAGACAAGACCATCCCCCGCAGAAATTGCCCCAATGTTTTCCTAACACTTAAGCACATTCTACAGTGTCCAGCACTCACTCCCATGTTTTGCAATTGGGTAGGGTGCCAATCGAGGCTAACTTAAGTGAACCCCTGTATAGTGAAGCCCTGTATGGTGAAGCGGCGCCATTGCTAGCGGCCGTTATCGTGAAGGCTTTTGACTTGATTTAACTCTGTTTTTTTTTATATTTTAAATCCAGGGACACGATAGCAGCAACAACAACCTTGTATGTATTAAGGACATATATATGCATTACATACATTTATTTATTGCATGTTATAGATGTATTACAAAACATGTTACAGCTGCTCATGCGGATTTATGAATGTCCCATTGTATCATTGCAATTTAAGTCATACATTAACGACATAATCAAATGATTTTTTTATTGAATTGTGATATAAATACATAATTAGTAATACTGTCTCGTTATTTCTACAATACGTCATTCAATTCCTTCTATTAGCTCCCACTCTCTCTATATATATTTTGTTCAAGTTTTCAATCGTTCATAAAATACTTTTTATTCATTCAAAGTTCAAATACATTTTTTTTTTTTTAACTTGTAGTAGATGACACTGGGTGCTAATACAGTTTTTTCAAATATTAATTCAGTAATTAAATTTAATTCATTAATTTTAGGTTTTTTTTAGATTTAAGTTGCATGTATCTACCAATAGATGGCGCCAGATAAACTTAAAAATATGAATGAAAATTATTTATAAAGGACTTTCTGCAATAGAGTGAAAAAAAGTAGGAATTGATTTAAAAAAATATTTTTTTTTATATTACTTGTTTTTCTTGTTTTACGCTTGTTTTGAAATCTTTCACCACCGGAACCAGCAGGAAAGCTGTCACATTACAGCCATATTAGGGCATATAATAACCATATTATGTAATGAATAATCATGGCCATATTATCTAATGAATAATCATGGCCATATTATGTAATGAATAATCATGGCCATATTATCTAATGAATAATCATGACCATATTATCTAATGAATAATCATGACCATATTATCTAATGAATAATCATGACCATATTATCTAATGAATAATCATGACCATATTATCTAATGAATAATCATGACCATATTATCTAACGAATAATCATGACCATATTATCTAATGAATAATCATGACCATATTATCTAACGAATAATCATGACCATATTATCTAATGAATAATCATGACCATATTATCTAATGAATAATCATGACCATATTATCTAACGAATAATCATGACCATATTATCTAATGAATAAGCATATATTATGTAATGAATAATCATGATATTATCTAATGAATAATGACCATGAATAATCATGACCATATTTTCTAATGAATAATCATGACCATATTATCTAATGAATAATCATGACCATATTATCTAATGAATAATCATGACCATATTATCTAATGAATAATCATGACCATATTATCTAATGAATAATCATGACCATATAATCATGGCCATATTATCTAATGAATAATCATGACCATATTATCTAATGAATAATCATGACCATATTATTAACGAATAATCATGAATATATTATCTAACGAATAATCATGACCATATTATCTAATGAATAATCATGACCATATTATCTAATGAATAATCATGACCATATTATCTAATGAATAATCATGACCATATTATCTAATGAATAATCATGACCATATTATCTAATGAATAATCATGACCATATTATCTAATGAATAATCATGACCATATTAATGAATAATCATGACCATATTATCTAATGAATAATCATGACCATATTATCTAATGAATAATCATGACCATATTAACGAATAATCATGACCATATTATCTAATGAATAATCATGGCCATATTATCTAATGAATAATCATGACCATATTATCTAATGAATAATCATGGCCATATTATCTAATGAATAATCATGACCATATTATCTAATGAATAATCATGACCATATTATCTAATGAATAATCATGGCCATATTATCCATATTATGTAATAATCATGGCCATATTATCTAATGAATAATGACCATATTATCTAATGAATAATGCCCATATTTTCTAATGAATAATCATGACCATATTTTCTAATGAATAATCATAACCATATTTTCTAATGAATAATCATGACCATATTATCTAATGAATAATCATGACCATATTATCTAATGAATAATCATGACCATATTATCTAATGAATAATCATGACCATATTATCTAATGAATAATCATGGCCATATTAATAATCATGGACATAATGAATAATCATGACCATATTATCTAACGAATAATCATGACCATATTATCTAACGAATAATCATGACCATATTATTTGAATAATCATGGCCAATGAATAATCATGACCATATTATCTATGAATAATCAATGAAATAATCATGACCATATTTTCTAATGAATAATCATGACCATATTATCTAATGAATAATCATGGCCATATTATCTAATGAATAATCATGACCATATTATCTAATGAATAAGCATGGCCATATTATGTAATGAATCAGCATGGCCATATTATGTAATGAATAATCATGGCCATATTATCTAATGAATAATGACCATATTTTCTAATGAATAATGAATATTTTCTAATGAATAATCATGACCATATTTTCTAATGAATAATCATGACCATATTTTCTAATGAATAATCATGACCATATTATCTAATGAATAATCATGACCATATTATTAATGAATAATGAATAATCATGAATAATGACCATATTTTCTAATGAATAATGACCATATTTTCTAATGAATAATCATGACCATATTTTCTAATGAATAATCATGACCATATTTTCTAAATAATCTAATATTATCTAATGAATCATGACCATATTATCTAATGAATAATCATGACCATATTATCTAATGAATAATCATGACCATATTATCTAATAAATAATCATGACCATATTATCTAATGAATAATCATGACCATATTATCTAACGAATAATCATGACCATATTATCTAATGAATAATCATGACCATATTATCTAACGAATAATCATGACCATATTATCTAACGAATAATCATGACCATATTATCTAACTTCATTAGAATAATCATTAGATATATGGCCATATTATCTAATGAATAATCATGACCATATTATCTAACGAATAATCATGGCCATATTATCTAATGAATAATCATGGCCATATTATCTAATGAATAATCATGGCCATATTATCTAATGAATAATCATGACCATATTATCTAATGAATAATCATGACCATATTATCTAATGAATAAGCATGGCCATATTATGTAATGAATAAGCATGGCCATATTATGTAATGAATAATCATGGCCATATTATCTAATGAATAATGACCATATTTTCTAATGAATAATCATGACCATATTTTCTAATGAATAATCATGACCATTTTCTAATGAATAATCATGACCATATTATCTAATGAATAATCATGACCATATTATCTAATGAATAATCATGACCATATTATCTAACGAATAATCATGACCATATTATCTAATGAATAATCATGGCCATTATATTTGGCCATAATCTAATGAATAATGACCATATTATCTAATGAATAATCATGACCATATTATCTAACGAATAATCATGACCATATTATCTAATGAATAATCATGGCCATATTATCTAATGAATAATCATGACCATATTATCATATTATCTAATGAATAATCATGGCCATATTATCTAATGAATAATCATGGCCATATTATCTAATGAATAATCATGGCCATATTATCTAATGAATAATCATGGCCATATTATCTAATGAATAATCATGGCCATATTATCTAATGAATAATCATGGCCATATTATCTAATGAATATTATCTAACGAATAATCATGGCCATATTATCTAACGAATAGTCATGGCCATATTATCTATATTATCTAATGAATAATCATGGCCATATTATCTAATGAATAATCATGGCCATATTATCTAATGAATAGTCATGGCCATATTATCTAATGAATAATCATGGCCATATTATCTAATGAATAATCATGGCCATATTATGTAATGAATGGTTGAAATACTATGCACATTAAAAAAATTTTAAAAATACACATAGCATATACCATACACATTAAAAAAATCCAAAAGAATAATTCTTTCTTTTAAAAGAATAATTTTTCGAAATCGCTTTAAAAAATTTATTTAGAGTCTAAAAATTATTAGGGGGAAAAATGACATAGAGTGATTTGTTCTTCCTGAAACACAAAAAATGCATCTTATGATGAAACAATTAAACAATAGGAAAGAAAGATTTTAAATAAATCAATAATCTTCATACAGCAATTTCTATTCGGACTTGAGAAAAAAAAATTTAACACTCGCATTCCTATTTGAACAATTCAAAATTTTGTCGATTGGTATTTATAAATAAACTAAAAGTTTATCTGTAATAGTATTCTTCTACGATTAAAAAAATCCGCTTATCTTTAATTGTATACCTTGTTTTCAAATATGACCGTTTGGTATGAGATTTATAGCTACCAGTTAAAAAAAAATATCTATCAACAATAATTCACCTTATAAATTGTTAAACCACGAACTTCATGAACTC
This sequence comes from Caerostris extrusa, assembly GCA_021605095.1. Taxonomy (NCBI): domain Eukaryota; kingdom Metazoa; phylum Arthropoda; class Arachnida; order Araneae; family Araneidae; genus Caerostris; species Caerostris extrusa. The sequence continues at coordinate 246,987 of BPLR01012367.1, read as the reverse complement.
TGCCTTTCGAATCAGCCAGTCAATACACTTGATCTTTTATAACGAGCGAGAAGATACCATCAAAGAGTTAAAAAAAAAAAAAATAATACCCGGAATTCATCTTATTAACGAGTTTTAAACTTCCAATTAAAAAAAAACCGTTGAAAAACATCCATAAAAAAAAAAAAAAACTGGTATTTCTTTTCAAACTCAATTCAGCGAAAAATTTCTTTATTGCCAGCACACACTGCGAATCTACTTCAATGCGTCTTCCCTCCATTCGAACTGTTGTTAAAGGGAAATTTCAGCTCCGATGATTTGACGATTGTTCAACTTAGTGTTTCAAAAGCTCCCTTCCCAGCCCATCTTCGCTACTGGATTTTTTTGTATATATATATATATATATATATATATATATATATATATATTTATTATATATATATTTATATATATATATATATATTTCCTTTTTTATATTATTTGCGGGCAGATATAGATAATTCGAACTTCGTTTGAACCGCCGTTCTTCCGTTAGGAACGATTCAGAATTGGGAGTTAGTTCTCCGCGAAGAGAATGGACACGCAGTTGTAAGTTTCATGTCTATTGTAGAAAGTTAAATCATCCTTACATTGTTTGAAAAGGGCCCATAACGCTCGTTTGAACACATGAAATGGCTTAAAAATAAAAATAAAGTATAAAAAAAAACTCTGGGAGGTTTTGAAAGAAAAAAACAAATAATAATAGAGGTGTTTTTCAGTTTCTGTATGGTATTTGTTCGTATTTCTTTTGTTAAAGCAATTTTTTTTAAATCAATCCTCTTTTTTTTGAATACATTCACGGGTCGTGCGAGAAAGAATACTTTGAAGATTGCTTTCTTAGGAAATGTTTATTTCTGATAAATAATTGGATTAGACTTGTATCGTATTCATTTGGCATTTTTTTTAAGCGTTCAGCATTTGTAATACTTGAAATGGTCTCTTTTTTTGCGGAATTTAGATCTAGAATGGATAAATAAAGGAGATAATAAAAAGATTTCATTATTTCGTACTTATTTCGAATTATCATCTCAAAAAAAATCATTTGAGGCGATTCCTATATAGATACAATTAGGTTTTTTTTTTTATTTTATTGGTTGTAATTGCAACTTACAAAAACTATTCAGTTAGTTGTTGTACTTAAAGCTAACAAAATACAATTTAGTTAATTATCATAAGTTAAAAATGTTTGAACTGTTTTTAAATGCATGTTGATTTATTGTGACATAAAAACTATTTTGAAATAAAAGAATTCTTAGCCAAGACAGGTTCATTCTACTACACCTTGAGTTTTATAAAAAGAGTAAGTAATTACTGTTATCTAATCCTCATATAGTACGGGACGGAGATCCCATGAGTATTTTCTGATGGAGGGAACTGGCAACTGACGTACCGATTACGGAGTACCCATGGGGATAGACCCTTAATCTCCTCATCGTAATTCATGTATATATATTTTACAATTATAATTGGCTGCTTAATTGTTAGTATTGGATAAAAGATAAAGTTTCAAAAATTAAATAAATGGTACTCTAAAAATTTAAAAATGCTAAAAATAAATAAAAGTAAGATACAAAATTAAAAATTAAAATTAAAAGAATTTAAGTTTAAATTCGGTACAATTATAAAAATTTTAGTCTAATATTACTTTATAAACTTTCACATTTTTATTTATTTTTATTATAGAAATTCATGATTAATTTTATTTACCTCTAACACAATTCACACAAGTCCAATGCTCGAATCGAACTAGGACCCTTATTTCCATTAGTAGCCAACAAGCTAACCATTAGTCCAACCTCGCACCACACGAATTAAGGTACACATCGCAGCAGAATAGCGAAGGAGCTGAATTCAGATTCGAACCTTCGACCTCGTGGTCAGAGATCCGTTTCAAAAAAATTCTTATTGTACCTACCAGGTTTCAAACCTGGGAACTTCCGCGTATTAGGCGGATGTGATAATCACTACACCATAAACTCCTGTTGTGGTGGCGGCCTGGTGGCCAAGTGGCTAGCTCTCTGGCCTTTGATATCACAGGTTTCAGTTTCGAATCCTGGCGGTGGCATGGATGTTGGTGAGTGGTTCGAATCCACGTTAAGCCGTAGGTCCCGGTCTGTTTAGCTCAAAGTGAGCACAAGATGACCGTAGAGCGACAAACCAAACCAAACCTGTTGCAGTGAGCACCCGTAGGTAGAAGTCTGACTTGTCTCCGAGTCGCTGAAGAAGGCAGTGCCTTCCGGAGGACTTTTAGGGAGAACTTCCTTTCCTCGCATTTACGTATCGTACGGTAGAAAAGTCGGAAAACCGCCAGGCAAGTCCTATCAACGAAACAAGAAGCTGAACATTCCAAACTCCCTCGTTTTTTGGAACAGTGTCTACAACAACAAGGACATCAGTGAATGGAATCTCAACCTAATGCTCAGCAGCACCGCATGTTGCCACTGAGCGCCGAGTCGGGCTTATTTACTGTGCACAAAACTTAAGCGAATCTAGTTGTTCTTTTTGTGTATCAAATTTATGAACTTTATAGACGAAAATGAACAATTAATCACCCCAAGAAAAAAATTACTCTTAAACTACAAATTGAACTCTCTGAGTCCTCTCCATCACTCCCAACAAACGTATTTAATTCTTCATAGAATGAAAGCCGTCATACTATTTTGTATCTCATGCCCTAGTTTTTGTTTCACACGCTTATCACCCTTATTTATTCCCTCTGTATTGTATACTTCGCTTCACTTACGGTTAGTTACATAGTTACTGTTTTGTTAAGAGTTCTTTTTTGTTCTGTATTATAACTCTTTGCTCTCATGTATTTCTTATTAACTGAAAGTTTTCCTTTTTTTTTTTTTCCCCCCTCACCTTTTTTAACTGGTAAGGCAACATAGCCCTGGGCACAGGGATGAGTTATGGAATAAAGTGGAGTAAAATAAAGGGTAATTTTTGTAATTTAATATGTACGTTTAAAAGTTATATCACACACTTATAGAGAGAGTAAAACTGTATTGTACCTGATATTGCAAAAAAAAAAAAAAAAAAAATCTTCAAAAGACGTATTTTTTAACGCTCGAATTACTTTTAATTTAATTTTTTCTGTTCTAATGCAGCTGGCAAACACTTAGACAGTTGTCTTGGAGGCCTTAAAGCAATTACTACATCGACGTTATTCATTTTGTTCTACCCAGGGGGTGCATGTAGCTTGAAGATAAGCTACGGACGCAGAGTAGCAATACCCCCGCAACGCTCTACGATCATGTTAGACCGGGACCTACGGTTTAAAGTGGATTCCGAACCACTACAAACATTCATGGCCCCTCCGAGACTCGAACCCTAAACCTGGGGTACCCAGAGCGCCAGAGACTGTACCATTCAGACCCTTTAATTTAATTATATAATTTTGCTATATATTATAATTTTCAAGTCATTTGTTTTTCAACTTTAAATCAAAAGTTCATCAAATTATCTCATTAAAAGTTCTTCATTTATCTCCCAAAACAAAATAGATGTAGAAAAGAAATTAGCATAAATTTAAAAAATTGTATATATGCAGTACAGTTCATAAAATTAGACCAACCCATTTCTGTAACCCAGCTTTAAGATGAAAATAATTAGATTCCCCTTGATAAATTCAACAGTTGCTGCTTTGAAATATCAGATCGTAGTGGTAAATCGTCATCCCGCTTCATACTACTACTACTACTACTACTACTACTACTACTACTACTACTACTACTACTACTACTACTACTACTACTATCACTCCACACCACTGTGCCTAGAGCTGAGTTGCCCCTCTAAGATAATATGAGACCAGGACCTACTGTTTAAAATGGATTCCCAACCACTGCAGACATCCATGGCACCTCCAGAATTCGTACCCGAAGCGCCAGAATGTTAGCCACTCTGCCATCAGACCCTCCATGCAGTCACACTACTTAGTAGGAGTTTTATCCTGTGCAGAGCAGCTATCTCTGAAAGACGTTATCCTACTCCCCTCCTACACCATTCGCGGCCTGATGGCCAATTGGCTAGCTCTCTGGCCTTTGGTACCACATGCTTCAGGTTCGAATCCTAGCGGTGGCATGGATGTTTGTGAGTGGTTCGGCATCTACGTTAAACAGTAGGTCCCGGTCTGTTCAGCCGAAAGTGCGCATAAAATAATCGTAGAGCGACAAAAAAAATCAAACCTACATCATGCCTCCGATGTTAATCCCCTGAAAGGATGTTATCCCAATATAAAGTGGTCAACAAGACCATGAAAGGTGCTATCCCATTTCCTCATGCACCATGCTTCCAAAGTTGATCTTCTGAAATATTGACCAAAAATAAAGTGGTCAACAAGACCAAAGGTCTGCTATTATCTGATCACTATTGATTTTTCTTAACTCTCTCACAAACGCAGGCCAACCAAAATCTTACATAACATGTCCTAATTTTTCTACGTCTAAAACATACTGCCTTTAAATTTGACAGATTTAAAAACTAGAATATTTTCATTAAAAATCCACCAATATATTCATTTAGATATAATGTAAAAATGCAAATTTTTCTAATACAAACAAATGCATTTATTAGATGCAAAAACAAAGCTAAAAACAAATTAAATACAAAAAAAAAACCACAATAAAACAAAATAAATGCAAAAATAGCTAAAAAACAAATGCGTTTTTAATACGCTTTTTATTAGTTTCTGTATGTTTGTTTGTAACTGACTCTTTGGGCTCGATTTTGCCCCACTTTAAGTGATCAGATTTAATTTAAACATTGTAGACTCATCAAGGACCGACGACACTAAAATATTTTGATAGTTTATTATCTCATCATGATTAAGATCGCCAGGATGAGTGATTTTATTTTAACTTATGAAGAGCAATTTAACCCATGTAGAATGAAAGTACTTAAGACATTCAAACCTACTTGGGACAGTGGCACAACGCGCCTGACTACGGATCAGGAGATTCCCTGTTCGAATACTGGTTGGCTCGACCTATTCGCATTTAGCCTTTATTTTACTCACAATTAAATTATTGTAAGAACTACAGTTCCAGTCCTCCGTACTGGGACCTCATTTAAATATTATAGTTTGAAAACATTAAAAAAACACACTTTTAGAGTTAATCAACTAAAAAGTAAATAAATTATAGTTAAAAAAAATTAAAAAATGCGTTTTTAGAGTTAATCAAACTAAAAAGTAAAAATAAATTATAGTTTAAAAAACTAAAAACACGCTTTTAGAGTTAATCGAATTAAAAGTAAAAAATAATTGTTAACATAAGAATAAAATGAATGTCACTGTTCCAAAAGCTTGGGGTGCTCGATATCAATCGTTATAATTTTTCACTAGTTTCATTCCGAAAGGCAGAATGAATACAAAGCACCCCACGCTTTTAGAGACATTCATTTTCTCGTCAGTCATTTCATTCTTATGTTAACAATTATTTTTTACTTTTAAGTTTGATTCACTCTAAAAGCTTGTTTTTAGTTTTTTAAACTATAATTTTTCAAATGAAAAGTTCAGGCTCTTTTATTTGCAATCAACTGAAAACTGAAGGATTTCTAAATAGATACAGAGATACATATTTCAGTTGGTTGTAAATGTAACCTACAAGAATGTTTTGTTGGTTATATGAACTGAACAGTTTTCAAAAATTCATTTTAAATTCATTTCTTGAATTCAAATTCATTTTACGTTTTACATTTGTCTTCGAAATTCATTTTATGTTGGGTTTTTTTCATTTTACCAATGGCAATCCTTTAAATGTTGATGTGTAATTTCAATGCAATGTAATATCTTCAGGTTAATATGTGGAAATAGTCGTGCTGATAAGTAAGATAATATTTTAAGATAATAAAAATATTTTAAGTAATGATATAAATAATAATATTTTAAGATAATAAGTTATGTAAGGTAATATTTTGTTTATTAAAAAAGCAAAATCACTACTCTGAGACCTATAAAAGCCAGAGGAGCCTAATTAAGGCAAAAGTTTTATCAGTTCATGGGTAAATAAGTAAACTCCTAAATGAATGGAGTTATTAAAATAATAAATCATATTAGTTATGTCTTTCATCTTTGCAGCTTATTGAATTTGAATATACATTTCATAATTTAAGCAATCATTTATTTAAAACTTAAAGCACCTTAATTTTTTTTCATGAAAAGAAAATGCTCTTGTAAAAGTTTCTTAATTAAAATGCTCTTAAGAAAAAAAAAATTTCAAAATTTTAAATTTCTTAAAAAAAAAATTTTCTTATTTCTCTATTAAAATACAAAAATAACATTTTTAAACAAACAAAACATTTTTTAACATTTTTAACATTAACAAATTTTTAATATTAATAAATAACATTTAAATTTAAAAAATAATATTATTTCGTATAATACTTATAGTTACCTTTTTTAATATATTTCTTCCAAAAATAATGAAGAAACCTATAAAATTAACTATAAGAATTACATGAAATAATATTAATTCCCAAATTTAAATGTTATTTATTAATGTTAATTTAATTGATGTTATAAAAAATAATGTTAAAAATTAATCTTCAGATATCTAAAATGTTAATCTGAACGTCTTTTTAATTATTAAGAATACCATGCTTCAATATTTAGTAACTTTCTTTAGTTGCTATTAAACTTTAGTAATTTTCTTTATAAATACTTAAATTACACTTTTAATGAAATCTGATTAAATGATTTAAAATAGCATTTTTAAGAGAACAATGAAATTACAGATCATTTCAGTAATTTTCAGAAATAATTAAATTCGTTTCTAAAAATGAATTTAATTCTGAATGAGTCTTTACATATTTCAGTTCTCAAACGAAGAATTTAAAAACTGCATCATTATTTTAAAACAGTTTTTTTTAAGAATCAAATGAAAAAAAAAAAAAATTTAATATTATTTATAAAACAATTGAAAAACATTTAATATTTATCATTATTATTAATAACATCGTGATTGATGAGAATTTGAGATTCTTAATTTAAATTAGAATTTTCAATAAAAAAGTAATTTTTAATGGAAATATTTATATTTCCTTGTGGACGCAATCAAAGCAATTTTTTTCGTTAATTTTCTATTAATTATTCACAATAATTAAAGTTTTAATGAACATAATTACATTTGTAGAATCTGCATTTATAAGTAATAAATATTATACGACAAAAATTGAAAATGATTTTGAGAGGAGCGACAAAATTTGTGTTTCCTTATATTTGATTTTCAAACCAGCTAAATTTGTTCCTAATAAGATCATACCACTTCGGTTGATCAGTTGGTGTTATTCTTTAGTGGGATGACACGATGCAATCAGGCTAACTCGAGTAAAATAATTAAATTAAAATCACAACATTTTATAAAAAGTTAAATTTAAAGGGAATAATCAAATATTTCAAATTTTTTAAAATATATAAATTTTAATTTTTAAAGTACAGGGTGATTATAATTAAAGTGCTACTTTCAAAATGGTGTAAAAAAGAACCGCTCGTCCAATGAGTTGAAATTTGAACGGAAGATACTCGAAGAAGGTGGAAACGGTACGGCATCAAAAAACAAGTTTCAAAATGTATTAATAGATGGCGCTGTAAGTGGCCTAAAGAAAGTGAATTCAGTGGCCAGTGATATTTTAAATCGTAATAACTTATTTGGCATGAGTTGCACATTCAACCAACTGTAGTGTTCAATGTGCTTGATTGTTTCGGTTTTTTGACGGAAAAATGACTTTCAAGTCATTCAACAGTTGTGACTGTTAGTGGAAATCTCATCCCCCACGGCAAGGTCATACCATATTGGACGGAAATCGGTGGAACCTCATTTCCCCTCCTTCAAATATCTTCAGTTCAAATTTGAACTTACTGTGACGTGTGGTTCTTTTTACAGCATTTTGAAAGTGGGAACATAAAACATAAAAACCCTGTACATAAAAAAAAACACACCCGAAACACACCCCTGTACATAAAAATCCGTTCAAATTCCAATTTTAATTTTTTATGTTTTATTCAGAGGAAAAAAATATTAAAAAAATAATTATAGAATATTATAATCACGCTGTGTATATAGTATATGTGGTGTGTTTTAGCAAAGCATAAAATGTATAACGCTTAGAGTCCTAAATTTTTTAATGAACTTTCTTTCGTCTGCTGTGTAGCTGAAAATCTCGAAAAATTGTCACAATTGAATTTTTTTACTAACTTTATTAGGTCTCTGGCACCATCTGAAGCGGGATTGCTCCGTCTATTATTATTATTATTTTTTTATTTATCATTAGAAATCCTCTTGAAATAAAAATGATAAATTTTGGAAGTTTACGTGACTATGTTCTCTTAATATATCTTTTGCTTGTTTCAAATGTTCTGTTGCACACATACACATACACACACACACACACACACACACACACAGACAAAGACACACACAGACACACACAGACACACACAGACACACACATACACACACACATACACACACACATACACAGACAAACACACAGACAGACAGACACACATATACATACACACTCACACAGACAGACAGACACATATATACCTTATATATATATACCCTATATATATATATATATATATATATATATATATATATATACACTCATGTCCATATATTAAGGATAATGAAGTTCAGGCAAAGAAAGAGACAGAAGCAAAACAAATTTAACTTATTTGTAAAGTCTATTTATTAAGCAAAAGGTAAAGAGCAAAAAAGATGCTATATGTTTGACATAATTAAAAAATTGCGATTTTTACTCTCTGGAGCAAACTTCAAAAAGAACCTATTTACAAAAAAAAAAAGTATAACATGGTTAGTATGATGGTTAATATGGAGTATGTCTCCCGGACGATGCAATACAGGCCTTACAACGCCTAGGCATGCTGAGTATCAAATTATCAATCTGATCTTGAGGAATATTACACCACTCATCAAGCAATGCCCTCCGAAGTTCCGGTTGACAGGTGGGAGGGGGTTGACGGGCTGCAATTCGTTGGCCAAGCATATCCCACACATGCTCTATTGGATTCAAGTCCGGTGAGCATGCTGGCCAATCCATACCGGTGATATCCTCCAATTGAAGGCATTCGTCTACAATGTTTGCACGGTGAGGACGGGCGTTGTCATCCATAAACAGAAATTCAGCACCCATGGCGCCTCGAAACAAACGTACATGTTGTTCCAGAATGACATCCCGATAGATGTGGCCTGTCATCGTTACACTCTGAACTTGCAGGTCAGTTCTGGAACCAAGAATAATTCCTCCCCAAACGAGCCATCCTGCACCACCGTAACGGTTTCGTTCAATGGTGTTCTCTTGGTGGTAACGGGTACCTGGCGCTCTCCATATGAAAGTTCGGCGAGAATCAGACTGCAAACTAAACCTGGACTTGTCGGAAAACATCACACAAGACCACTGTTGCGGTGTCCGCAATGCATGCTCTCTACTCCAGGTTAATCGCAGGCGACAGTGAGTTGCGGTAAGTGGAACACATCTGGCAGGCCTACGAGCATATAGACCAATGTGCCCCTAACGTCTGTACACGGTCTGCCTTTAAACTGTCGTACCGGTGGCTGAAGAGAGCTGACGAGGCAGGTCTGATGCTGTGCTCCGTCTGTTTCTTTTGGCAGTAACTGCTAAATACCGGTCCTCATTCGGCGTTGTAACTCGGGGGCGACCTGTGCTGTAACATCTACTCACATTACCATCATCTTGGAATTGTTGCCAAAGCCTGAGATGACACTCTGGGCGATTCCAAGTTCCTCGGATACTTCCAGCTGGGTACGTCCACATTCCAGTCGTCCGATAATTCTACCACGTAAAAATCCTCCAAATGCTTCCTTTGTGCCATAACTATGCGGTTATTGCACTGAAAGGCTTTTTAAAGTGCTTGTGAGCAATTTTACTTCTTTGCCACCATTCCTTATATACCCCTCTCTTACACTCGTCATTGTGACGTACTATCCGCGCCATCTGGTGGTTTCCCGTAATTTGCATATTCTTCTTCAAGATGTGTTTGATAATTCTACAGGTGAAATTTTTATTTTAGAGTTCAATTTCTGTGTGATTCTGAATTATCCTTAATTTATGGACATGAGTGTATATAGGATGATTATAGTCTTTCAAAATACTGCAAAAAAAAAAAAAAAAAAAAGAAACACTCGTCACAATAAGTTCAAATTTGAACTGAAGATACTTGTACAAGTGGCAAACGGTATGGCGTCAAAAGAAAGTTCACAAAAAAATTCCAACAATTTTTTCCATCCAATTTGGTATGACCTTGCCATGATGGATGGGTTTTCCACTAATAATGTCAGAACTGTTGAAACTTTTCCGGTTTTTAAAAACCGAAACAATCAAGCATATTGAACACTGCAGTTGGTTTAATGTGTAACTTATGCCAAATACGATTCAAAATATCACTGTCAGCCGAATTTGCTTTCTTTTTATGCCACTTACAGCGTCATCTGTTAATAAACTTTGAACTTTTTTTGATGTCGTACCGTTTTTTCTCTTCTTTTTAAGTATCTTCTGTTCAAATTTGAATTCATTGTGACGAGTGTTTTTTTTTTTTTTTTTTTTACAACATTTCGAAAGTGGTGCCTTAATTATAATTATATAAGTAATTATAAGGTAAAAATATAAATAAGTATAACTTCTTAATTCGTCTGATTTATAAATAATTATTCAAAATGCTTTTTTTTCCTTTTTCAATTTGACAAGTGATAATTTGCAATTTTTACTACTAAAATTTGCAAAAATTAGAATTTTTTTTTTTTTTTATTTTGTGTAGCCAGATCCTATTATTTATAAATGTAATTGCAATATTTTCTTGTTAAACCAAAATAAAACATTTTGAATCTATAGAAGGCACTTTTATTTTTAGTTAAAATACTTTTTTTTTTTTTTAAAAAAATCTGTGGCGTAAAATGCTGCATGCAATTTAAAAATAATTTAAATAGTCTTGCCAGAAAAGATAAACAAATTATTCATTTTCTGTTCATAAAAAATGTTTGTATCTGTATTCCCTAATCTTCTTTCTAATGCAGTTGGCAAACACAGACGTCTTGGATGCATTAAGGCAAAGTGCTGTACAGACGTAGTCACTTTGCCTTATCCAGGGGGCGCGTGTAACTTGAAGATAAGCTACGGACGCGGAGTCACAATGCCCCCGCAACGCTCTACGATCCTATAAGACCGGGACCTACTTCTTAAAGTGGATTCCGAACCACTACAAACAACCATGGCACCGCCGGGACTCGAACCCGAAGCCTGTGGTACCGAGCGCCAGAGCGCGCCACTCGGCCATTCAGGCCCTGTATTCCCTAATCTCTCTCTATATATATTCTATTCTATATATATTTTCCTGTGTATTTATTCAGAATTAAAATCTTTTGGATCTTAAAACTGGCAAAATATATTTTTCTTCAAAATCTTGAAAGATTAGTGTAGTAAGTAGTAAGAAAAAAAAAAAAAAGATTGTTCAATGAACGTTGTTTGTATTTTATTGAGTTCTTAAATTTACAACTGGCATTCACAAAATTGCTGCATCTCTATTTATTATTCAAAAGTAAATCTATTAGGATTTAGAATATGCTAATCTTTCACTCAAAATGCATATTCCTCAATGTAAAGTGCCAAAAAAAAAACAAGGATAAAAAAATTTGAAAGCAGCAGTCGGTTGTTTATTTGTGTTGGAAATTATTTAAGATTACAATGGAAGAAGATCTAAGATTATGATAAGGAGATGTCTTAGTAGGCTTGATGCTGCTCTATTGCTGATTAAACTTGCACTGAAATCATGTGCGAGCATCCAATCTCTCACTTGAAATCCGTATTCCATGAAGGAGGCAATAAAAGGAACAGTGGAATTGTCAGTCGCTGTTCATCGCCCTAAGCCTGAAAGATGACCGAAAGGGAATGTGTCCACTCTCCTGGCCGGACGAGAAATATGGATGCAGGGAGACAGTCAGGTGACAGATGGACCTTAATGCCCACATCTTACGATTAGCCCCGACTGCGGACCTAATTATAGCTTTAATGCTCTCTCGCCCGCCTCGCCCCACAGCGCTGCGGAGAAGAAAACACCGAGGCGTGGGTTTTGCAATGAGCCCTTTCATTGTTAGAGAGTTATTTCGGAGAGAGGGAATTCATATTAACACACTGATAGTTTTAATCCACATTAAAAGAGAATACTATTGGTTAAATGGCCTGAATTTACTGAAAACCCCCCAAAAACAGGGAATGTAGCATTTTAGATAGCTCAGAAGTGAAATACAGGGTGATTATAATTAAAGTTTCACTTTCAAAATGCTTCAAAAGTAAAAAAAAAAAAAAAAAAAACACTAGAGTTTGTCACAATGAGTTCAAATTTGAACTGAAGAAGGGAGAAACGGTATGTCATCAAAAAAAAAAAAAAAAAGTTCTACCAGTTTTTTCCATCCAATATGGTATGACCTTGCTGTGGTGAATGGGCTTTTCACTAACAGTGTCACAACTATGGAATGACTTGGAAGTCATTTTTTCCATCAAAAACCCACACATTCTAAATTTTTTAAAAAAATATATAAATTTTAAATTTTAAAGTACAGGGCGATTATAATTAAAAAGTTCCACTTTCTAAATGCTGTAAAAAAAATAAACACTCGTCACAATGAGTTCAAATTTTAACTGAAGATACTTGAAGATGGGGGAAACGTACGGCATCAAAAAAGTTCCAAATTGTATTAATAGATGGCGCTGTAAGCAGCATAAAAGAAATGAATTCAGCTGCCAGTGTTATTTTGAATGGAAATTACAACGTATTTGACATGAGTTGCTCATGAAACCAAATGCAGTGTTCAATGTGCTTGATTGTTACGGTGTTTTGAGAGAAAAAAATGACTTCCAAGTCATTTAACAGTTCTAACACTGTTAGTGGAAAGTTCATCTACCACGGCAAGATCATATCAAATTGGATGGGAAAATCGGCGAAAGTTTTTTTTGTGAACTTTATTTTTGATGCCATACCGTTTGCCACTTGTTCAAGTATCTTCAGTTCAAATTTGAACTCACTGTACAACGATAAGGAATCAGTTAAAAACATCACTATTTTGCATAGCAAAAACTGCAATACTATTCTCTATAAGATTATCATATGATCATAGAAATGCGATCCAATTGTATAACAAAATCACGATAATACTTATTCAAAATCCTTGAAGGGCTTCAAGTTCAGACTCCTAAAAAAAAATAAATTATTTACGATCCGAAGTTTGCTTGAGCTGCAACAACGAAATTGAAAATCACTAGACAAACACAAATATCAAAAGGTTGAACGGATAGATTTGCATTGGTTGTGAGTCAAGTTGTCCAGGAAATCAGTAAAAACCCAAAAGAAATTAATAAAAAACTCAAACGAAATACTTATAAAAAAAAAAAAAAAAAAAAAAAAAAAAAAAACCCAAAATAAGTTCGATATCCTGATGAAATGCATTATCGAATAATTGTACGATCAGGATATTAGAATTCTTATTATTTCTCCCTCTTTAAATAACTAGAAATAAATCAAAAACACATCTAGTGAAGTATTCCAATAATATAGAGTAGACAGTAGAGTCGAGAGATAGTAGGACTGAAAAAGAAATAAAATAATCAGGTAGTGTGGCTTGTTTTACATAGATAGCAATTGACAATGGTAAATCGTGGCACGAGACAGAACCTCGTAATTGTTGATAATAATATGGCCGTTGAGCGATTAATAATATGACAGTCTACGATATATACTACTATAGAAAGGGAAAGAAGATTTTAAATTAAAAAGTTAAAAAAAAAAAAAATTATCTGCATCTCTTTAGCCCACTTTGTAGGCAGCGATAACGTACAGGAAAGCCTACATACAGCATGCAGGAAAGCTCAGAATCAAATTTGTTGACAAAATCCATTGCAATCACTGCATTCGGAAAGAGGAGACTGAATGGCGACTGTGACGAACGAGAAGACTACCTGAGTAAATTTCCGGTTTTTTTTCATATACAACATTCAAAAGAGGGTCAGTTACCTCTTAAAAATCTTCTGTAAAGCCAATGTAACACCTCTTCAACATTCATCAGATGGTTGTCAGTGACATACATAAGTACAATATAAAGTCCATCAACGAATAAAAAAAAAAAATATATATATATATATAACAAGTGGGGTGAAAGTTCGTAGGCTAACACATAGATAGCGCTACTAGTATTAAATCCATATGATTTTTAGTTAGCCCTAACCTTCAAAAGACACGTGTATAAATTTGACAGCTGTTGCACTATTAGTATGTGAGTTGTAGCATTTTTAGTGTTCATCGCGTGCAGTCCACTCTGCTTCAATTCCGGGTTTATTACGATTGAACAGCTCCAAACACTGCTTAGAATCATCCATTCGTTGTTGTTTTGGGTCGATTGTAAGCTCGCGCGGCACCCACTTTGAACAGAGCTTTCGCATATCCAAATATTCATTCACGATGTGTCCAACACGTTCCTTTGATATCTTTAGGGTCTCAGCTATCTCAACCAACTTCACTTTTGTTTATCAGAAATTATTTAGTGGACCTTTTCGATGTTTTCGTCTGTAACTGCCTCTTTGGGGCGCCCACTGCGTGCATCGTCCTCGGTGCTCATTTCGCCTCTTTTAAATTTAGCAAACCACTTCTCCACGGTTGTTTTTCCTGGTGAAAAGTTCGAATAATGTTTATCAAGCCAAGCCTTGGCTCCAATAGTATTTTTTTTCGCCAAAAGCAACGCTTTATTAACACACGAAATTCCTTTTTATCCATTTTTCAAACTAACAAAAGTTGCTTCACTAAAAATGCTATAACTCACATACTAATAGCGCAACAGCTGTCACATTTATACACGTGTCTTTTGAAGGTTAGGGCTAATTAAAATTCATATGCATTTAATATTAGTAGTGACATCTATGCGTCAGCCTATGAATTATTCTGCCCACCTGTTATATATATATATAGCTGCTGCTCGAAAAATCTATTTGTTATTAAAAATTCATTAATTGTTCTGGTGGGGAGAACTTTGATTAAAATATCGTAAATATAATATAAAATAATATTAGTTATTTTATATTATATGTGAATAACTAATCTTGTAGTTATTGATATTAGTATTTAGCATTCCTAAGTTCGTATGTTTTCTGTATTTGTGATAGTGCAAAGGCTTTAATTGTAATGGATTTCAATGAAAAAAAGTTTTTTTATTTTGTGAAAAAAGTTTCAAAAACATTTTTCTAATGAAAAGGTTATTTTCTTTACAAAAATTAAAATTTCATTATGTTAAATGTTTTTAAAAACATTTTTCTAATGAAAATGTTTTCGAGTAGGTAAAATTAAAAATATGTTTGGAAGAATGTTAATGATTATATAGTTACATCTGCAGTATCTGAAATATTAGAAAATTAGTGTAATCCCAAATTAATAAAAATACTTAACCCTTTGCATTACTCGAGGGCTCCGGAGCGGAGCCATTTAAAATTTGTCTTGAAGCTTGAGGGCTCCGCTACGGAGACACTGCAAATAACACTATAAATAATGCGTTTCTTTAATGAGTATATCAAACTTACATGTGAATAGGATCTTACGAAAATAATAATTTAATAATGAAATAATTTAAATGGCTCCGCTCCGGAGCCCTCGAATGCAAAGCGTTAATAAAAATCTATTTACAAATGATCAAAAATTAAAGTCTATATTGAAACTTAAATATTCTTTTAGTTGAGTTTTGAAATACGTTCATTTAAATAACAATTTTTATGTAGTAAAATAGCATTTTAATTTTTTTATAAAAAGTTTATTTTTAAAAAATGAATTCATCAAAAAAAAATTTTTTTTTATGTTACTTCAGCATTTTTTATTTATTCTTTTATTCTGTAGAAAATTCATTCTTTTTTTCTCTGTGTTCGAAATCGTTTCTGGAATCATTTATATCAATTGCTGCCATCTAGTGGTTAGAAGGAAATCTAATTTTTTTTTTCTTTACAAAATCTTTTCTTTCTTTTGTGCATCGCACCGAAATGTTACAATCTGGAGATAAAAAGAAAGCTTGTATAAGGAAAACAAATTAACAAATATAAGAAATATATGAATTTGTCACTGTGCGTTCAAATTATTTAAAAAAAAAAATACTTCTTTGAACAGGAATTAAATCATTTATTTTTTTATTTAACTTCTTACTTTTTAGATACTTATAGTGCATAACGTATCATATAACTAAGAATTTGAATATAAAACTCCTCTGAAGCAACTATAATAGTCAGTTTAATCTTATTAATATTTATTAATAAATTTCATGAATTAATTTATGCATGTGACTATAAAAAGTATTTCAATGCACATTATTAATGTATATATTGTTCATTATTCGACTTAAAAGATTTTAAATAATAATTCGATTTAAATTAAATTTTAATACATATTAATATAATAACTTAATTAAATAAATTCGACTTTAAAATACTATTAATATTATTATTAAAAATAAAAATATTATTATTAAAATAATAATATTTTTAATAATTAATTTCTCCAAGAATGAGCGCCCTGATGGGTAACTGGCTTTTGGTACCATAGGATTGAGGTTCGAATCCTGGTGAGGGCATGGATATTTGTGAGTGGTTCGAAATGCACGTTCAACTGTAGGTCCCGGTCTAATGAGCCTAACGTGTGCAAAAAATAACCGTAGAGTTACTCACTAAATTAAATTTCCCAGAATGCTTAAATGGATAACAACACTTTCTTTTGATTTCTAAAATTTCATTTAAAAAAAACTTTTGAACACATTGCAATTATAATTGCTATATTTAAATATTGATTTCCATTGACTTACACAAATCTGTGAATATCAACTCAGAAATATCACTACCCAATTATTACAAACAATGATATTCATTCCCGATTCATTATATCCAAATTATTACATTCTATGAATATATTTTTCCAATCAGATATTTCCTTTATTTTAATGAAAATAAAGGAAAATGTGGTGTAAATTCCATATATGCTGTGGATGATGAATTAAATAGTATTTAAGGAGAAAAAACAAATAACACTTTATTCTGTAACAATAATAGTGCTTAAGGAAGATAGCTAAGAAAAATTTTTTTTTTTTTAGTAATAATGATATTTTTAAGATAAAAAAAGGAATTATAATAAGGAAATTTCATAGCACAAAATACAGAATCAAATCTGTCAAATATTTATACTGTAGCTGCAATTATTAGATTGGTAAGAAACCAACTAATAATTGTGCCCTTTTTTTAGAGGCAATTTCAATTTAAACTCAATGAGATTAATTGCCCTGACCCTGTTTTTTGTGACTTTCATTCTTTTTAATAAGATCATTTATGTCGGATGTAAAAAAAAATTAAAAAAAATCCTTCCCTTTGAAACCAAGAAATCTAGCAATGCCCTCTGAATATCCAAAAATTTCAAAAATGTTTTCCTTTAAGAATATTTTACATTGAGAAGAACAAGTGGTAATCAGTTGGTGCAAGGTCAGGTGAATGTGACGGATGTGATAAAACGTCATAAACAAAAGCTTTTTTTTTCGACATCAAACTGCAGCGATATCCACCATAAGAACTCTAATAAATCAAGTGCAGTGCATGTTGTCAAATGCAAAAGTCCATGGCTTCACCTGACGAGTAGGAAGGATAGATATCATTAGTAGCTACGCCAATGCTGTGCAAGTGTTTATTAAGAAAATCATGTCGGGCCGAGAGTCGGAAATTTGCTGTAAGAACTGCACGGGGCAAGTCCATAGTATTCCACGTTTTATTAGTTGAAAGGAGTTTGTGTGTTTTAAGGGTCTGTCTATTTTCTTCTTTATCTCAGAACTAAATTGTTGAAAGGATAAAGGAAATTGTGGCTGTGGTAACTTACAACCATTTTTTGGCCAAGAAGTCGGCCTTTTCATTTCCAGGCATTTCGCTATGGCTGGGAATCCACTGAAAAACAATCTCCCAGCCAGAAGCTTATCCATCGTCCATAAAGCCGCTTGAGGTTTGCATTGTCCCATTGGAAGACAACACCTTTTCGGGTATATGGTGCTATGAGAAATTCACTTATTTTTGTATAAATCGGATTAGCTGATCCCAATATAGGTCTGTTGCGACAATTTCATCTGCTTGAAACAGTTACCAGTCGATAGGATCTCGACAATCCCACCCAAAGCAAAGCATTAGCTTTCATTTTAGAAAATTGCTTTCGCAAGGAGGCCTATATTGTTATTATTGGCTCATGCTGTTGTCGAGCAAGTAAAGAAGAAGCAATAGAAATTTGATCTGCCCTATTTTTTTTTCACTTAATTCACTGGGAATCCAACGACACCATTTGTAGACAAATCCAAACTTGTTCTAATAGTTTTCAATTGAAATGTGGTTAAAGCTTAACTTATCCCTGATCGCCCTCGAATTCAGTAGGGGTTCATTGCCCACTAAAGGCGTCAGAAGGTCATCATCAAACTCCTTTAATCTTGAAGTGTGATGGTTCATCTCGATCCAAAAACGAAACACACATTTTTACGAGCCTCCGTCGCATTACGACCGAGTTGGAACTCATAAAGCACAGAGTGCTTAAAATGAAGTTTTTCTCAATTCCCCCTATATCCTTATTTGTCAAAATTCAATGATTAAAAAACACCTGTGATATCAAAAGTTTAAACTTGGATTGAAAGCTTCACAAGCCTTCAATAAATAACAAAATTATCGAAATAATAAAAAGAACAATGAAAAACTAATGCAGTTAAATTTGGAGCAGCAAAGGATCTACAGGTATTTGCTACACTCAAACAGTATAATTCAAACCTCTTAAAAAAATCCGGAATGCGCATCAGCTGCAGAAACAAAATTGAAAATCATTTCATAAACATAAAGATCAAAAATATTGATTGACAAATCTGCAATGGCAGAAAATAATAACAAGAAGAACATGCGGATTTGTACAATAAAAAGAAAAAAGATCGTGAAAAGATGTTGAACAGGAAATCTGTAAAGCCCGATATAGATTAATAATCCCAAAGGAATTAAATTCTGACATTTGAGGATAGCTTTATCAAGAAATACGTACTTTTAAGATAATATAAGTGTTATTTCTGATCGATAGATGATTGGATCCAAATCAAAAACACATCTAGCTATGTATCTTGATAACATGGACAAAATAACGATTGCCTTCTGGGAGGATTTTCAAAGCATCTAGCTTGCCCTGGCAAAACCCAGGGGGAAAAAACCGCCTGTTCATTCGAGAGACTCATGCTCCATTTATGTACGTCTAGAAAACCCACCAATGAGAGACGAAAGGAATACATTGCTTTCCCGGGAAACTTTTAGAGATAACTGTCCCGTATTTACGTGTCGTATTGAAGGAAATCGTAGTGTTTCATAGATGCTTTCACATTCACTATCGAGTCTTCTCGTTTCTGAAAGCTGTCAATATAACAGACTTTATTAAGAGAATTGCAAGAAAAGTTCTTCTGCATTAGACAAGCGGCATTTTTTTTTTTTTTTTTTTTTTTTTTTTACCTGACAATTTTTTTCCTAATTTTGTTATTCATAATTCTTTAATACCATTATTTTCCCTTTCAAATTTCTAAACACATTTTTTAGTGTGATTTATAGAATTACAATTTTTACTGTTAAGAAATTTTACTGAAATAAAATCAGCCTCATTCAGAAATTAGATTTTCGCCTTTTTTGGATAGGCTAAATGTATTCTGAAATTCTTCAGATTTTTAAAATTTTTTATTTATATTTTTTTCTATTTTTATGAAATGATCAGTATTATTTAAAAGAAATTGCTTGTTTGTATAATTTTATAAAAGTATTTGTTCTTTTTTATATTTTTACACGCCTAATGTATATATATATATATATATTTGTGTGTGAATCTTTGTGTGTTTGTATATACTATATTCCTATTTTAATTCTGAAAATTATCTAATTATTATAGTATTCACTTTAATTTTTAAAATTAACAATTTATTTTCAATTGTCCTTCGCACTGTTTTATGGAAGTTTTATTTCATACAAAGGCAGCATCCTTGTTTATGTACAATCATAATAATTATCCAGTGATAATTATTATTTTCCTTCGACAATTTTTCTAAGTAATAACCATAGAATGTGTTTATTTTCAATATAATCATAATTATTTCAATCCTAATAATTTATTGTCTGATGTAAATCTGGTAAATGTATGCAGGAGTCACTCTTCCTGTTTCAATAAGTTTACCTTTTATTGCCCATTTACTCATTTTCATGGATTTTAATTACAACATATAAATACAATAGCATCTATACCACTGTGTCCAAAGAGTGAGACCAATTAATTTAAAATTCTCGGGCCTTATGGAATTTCAATTTTGTTTTTCTTTTCAAGGTGCTGCCACTTGTGCTTGACATCTGTGTGAAATTTCGCGTCAAAATATTCATTAGTGTTTGAGTGACGCTTGCCTTTGTGAGACGCTGAAACTGATTCCGGCGATTTTTGAAATGTCTCAATTAATCGGCGCGCGCTTTGAAGGCCATCCCTGCCAATGACTTTTTAGCATGCATTGAGGATTGGAAAAAACGTTGTCATGACTGCATTGTGTCCGGAGGGGAATACTTTGACGGCGATGAAATAAAATTGGGGAATAAATAGTTTTTGAAAAAAAAAAAAAAAAAAAAAAAATTGGTCTTTTTTTGGAGGTACAGTAGTACATAAACGGAAATTAAATTTCTACCTCTTTTTACTTCCATGCAGAAAAATGTGCATGGTTCTGTCCCCGATTTAAATGTTAGTTCTATTTAATTTTAGTAATTAAGTTCCCGATTTCACCGGCGCCATCTATCGTAATAATTAATAACTTTTGTTGGCATAATCTGTGTCCAGGCTTTTTAGCATCTTAAAAATAATTTTCATATTACTTATAATCAAATTTAAGTCTTTTCCATTTATTTATTTTTTATATGCATAATGCTCTGTTGATTTTTCGATTTCAGAATTATTATTATGGTTATATATTTATATACATTTGTTCAAATATGTTTGTTCAATTTTAAAAACAATTATTTACTCCAAATCATAACTAAAAAAACATAACATAAAAAGTGTTTTAAAATGTTAATTGTAATTTGTTCACATTTTATTGAATATATCTAACAATAATCACATTTATTAATTAAATGTCATTTAGTAAGTTTTCTTTTGTACTGTACTAAACAGATGGCAGCACCAAACCATTTCGTTCATCGATAGAGATCTCCATGAAGAAAACGTTTTGAAAAGAATAATTGTCTTTGTCCAACAATTAACTAGTTTAATATTTATTCTTTCTATATGCATATCTTTATTTATATATTTATAAATATATATATATCTCTCTATATATATATATGATATATATTTTTAAATTTTACAATGTATGACGGCATTGTTGCATCACAGCAATAAATCTCGTTATATTTATATATTAAGTATGAATAATCTACAGCTCTGGTAATCTATGTATACATATATAATAAATGTATTTATATGAAAATACCTTGAAGCGATCGGGATATTTTAAGTCAGTTTATTTTATTATTATTATTTTTTTATTTCTATCTCAGAAAATATTATAAAGAAATTTTTGCTTATAGGAAAAATAAAAATATCATTAGTTATAGTTGATGTAATTATCTAATTACAATAAAATATTCAGAATTAAGCCGTAAGCAACACGATAATTTGCTAATTTGTTCGCTAAAATACGTAGGACAATTTTAAAATTAGAAGAGATTATATTAATGACATAGCTTTGTAAAAAATTAAAATAATTAAAATTATAGAAATTTTTAAAAAAATCAACTATGTTTATTAAAGTTATTATGTTGCAATGTATTGACTTATTTATTATTCTATCTATATGCAATCACCATACTATAATATATATACAATCATGATATTTACCCATATTATTTATTATTAGTTATATTTTTTGTATTAATACAGTAAAATATATATTATAAATATTCTCTGAAAGACACGATAAAAAAATTAAACAATTCTCGATTTTATATTTACGTTAAAAGTCTGATTTCTTACATACAATTTTATTTTAAATAAATATGATTTGGGTCTAATTTCGTTTATTTAATGACTCGTTTCTATTTAATAATTTTTTAAAGCAATTTTTCGTTTGAAGTAACAAAATTTTCTTATTTAATATATATATAGAATGATTGTAATTGAATGAATTATCAACAGATTATTGTCTAATTTCTGTTGATCAATATCTTTGCCTTGTTACCAATTTAACTGCAGGGTGATTATAATTAAAGTTCCACTTTCAAAATGCTGTAAAAAAAAAAAAAGAAAGAAAGAAAGAACCACTCACAATGAGTTCAAATTTGAACTGAAGATACTTGAAGGAAGGGGAAACGGTACGGCATCAAAAAGATTTCCACCTATTTTTCCCATCCAATTTGGTATGACCTTGCCGTGGAGGATGGTCTTTCCATTCATAGTGTCACAATTGTTGAATGATTTGGAAGTCATTTTTCCGTCGTAAAACCGAAACAATCAAGCACATTGAACACTACAGTTGGTTTAATGTGCAACTTATGCCAAATACGTTGTCATTTCGATTCAAAATACCATTGGCAGCAGAATTCCCTTTCTTTAGGCCGCTTACAGAGCCCTCTATTAATATACTTTGGAACTTTTTTTTTGATGTCGTACCGTTTCCCCCTTCTTCAGTTCGAATCTTAATTCATTGTGACAAGTGGTTCTTTTTATACAGCTTTTTGAAAGTGGGACTTTAATTATCATCACCCTGTATATATATAAATATTAGTTCAATGAAAGTAGGAGCAGCAAAGATGCTTAGAAGGAAAATAACTTTCTTGAAAGGTCGTGCTTAACCAACGATTTATAAAACTTCTCACATTGACTGACAAGATGAAGGGTGGGGATTTTTATGATTTTCTCTCATACAACACTCAACTCACCCGAGTCAAATATTCCTGAAAGCTCTCTCTCCCTCAGGAAGTGAGTAAAGAATATTAAAAAAAAAAATAAATAAATAAATAGCACGTTTGCGTAAGTATTTAAATACGGGCTACTGATTATTGGCAACTGGCATACCGATTATGGAATACCAATGGGGATAAACCCCTTAACCTCCTCATCTTACATTCATGTATAAAATTTACGATTATTAAGAGGCTGCTTTAAGTAAGTATATGGTAAAAATAAAGTTTCTAAAAATTTAAAAATGGTACTTGTTCGATAGCTCAGTCATACACAATAAACTCAAGTAATCTTCGACACACACGAAGAATGACACAGATTCAAATGGACTGTATAAATTAACTCCTTTATTATGCAGCCATCAAGCTCGAAGATGACTGCCACACACAACCTTTCTCGTTGGTTGCAGAAGTTGAACTTATTTAGTTTATGCAGACATCACACTCGAAGATGCCCTGCCACACGACCGTTCTCTCTGGTCGTAGAAGTACAACTCAGTTTATGCAGACATCAAACTCGTAGATGCCTGCCACACGACCGTTCTCTATGGTCGTAGTAGTACAACTCTCTTCTTACATTCTTTCTCTCTCTCCCGTCAGCTCACCCCCTGCCAGACACCCCCACAGACAGGATGTTTTTCTGGACATAGGGCGTTGACCTCCCTAAACAGGGAAACATGGGTTTCGGCGTAACATACCGCCACCCATTGATATGTTTACTAAACATTCAATAATATACAATAATCATTCTAACATATAATAAGTCATTGAAAAAAATGAATATATATGTATACATTGTACTAAATTTAAACAAATTACAAACATAATACCATGAATATAAACAAAAGCACTCTAAAGGAAATTACTCTGGCATAGGCAAAACACACACTTTTGATACTGGTCTCTTAAACATTCCACTCTGGGTTTTTATATTAAGCACTCTGATTTTATTATCAACACCGTAATAAATATCAATTATTCTGCCTAGAGACCATTTATAAGTAGGTAAATTATCATCAACCAATAGCACTAAATCACCAATGTTTACATTGTCTTTTTCAAAGACCCATTTATTTCTTTGTTGCAATTCACTTAAATAGCTACGGTGCCATTTTTTCCACACTAATTGAACTATTTTAGTTACCCTTTGCCACTTATTAAGATTATTATCTTCTAAATCAATTGAATTAGGCTCTAAAATAGCGTTCATTGATCGATTAATCAAAAATGGGCTGGAGTTAAACTTCGAAGTTATCACTATCAATAGAAATTGGACTCAATGGTCTAGAATTCAAAACTGCTTCAGTTTGTATACAAACTAGGTCTAGTTAAAACTGAAGAGTCTTCATAATTTAAACTAGCACCTTTAACTACTCTTCTCAAATGAAACTTAAATGATTTAATGGCCGCTTCCCAGAAACCACCAAAATTTGGGGCTCGAGGGGGAATACATTTCCATTCAATACCTTCTTCACATAAATATGAAGGTAACTTAATCTCAGGATTAATAACTAACTCATGAAACTTTTGAATTTCTCTGTTCGCACCTACAAAATTCCTTTTGCACTATCAGAGTATAATTTAGCACATTTGCCTCTACGTGCAATAAATCTTTTTAAAGCAGCTATAAAGGATTCGGATGATAAATCAGAAACAATCTGAATATGCACTGCCTTAAACACCAAACAAACAAATAAACATACATACATTTTACACACAATACTCTTTCTTTGTTTACCAATTTTAACCAAAAATGGTCCACAGAAATCTACTCCTGAAACAATAAATGGATAATTTAAGGTAACTCTATCTTTTGGTAAATTACCCATTAGTTGTGTTGACACTATATGTTTTACTTTTAACAAATAACACATTTATGCACTATTTTTCTGCAAATAGATTTTCCACCTATAGAGCAGAATTTTTCACGTACATGACACAAAAGAGCAGATAATCCTATATGAAAATATTTTATGGTAATAAGAAATTAACATCTCAGTAAATGCATGATTTTTAGGCAATATTATACGGTGTATTTTATCACAACTACATTCCGCATTACTCAAACGTCCACCTACTCTTAAGATTCCATCTAAATCTAAAAGGGGATTTAAAGATTTTAATTTACTCTTCGACATAAGTTTCTTATCTTTCAATAGACTTTTGAAAACTTTTCTTGTTGAATAGATTTTACTAGAAATATCTCAGCAATATTAATTTCTATCATGCATGAATAACTAAACAATAATAATATATATAAATTATCAATATAAATTAAATTATCAATTGAATAATTTAATTTAAATGACAAACAC
The DNA here is from genome assembly GCA_021605095.1 of Caerostris extrusa. Taxonomy (NCBI): domain Eukaryota; kingdom Metazoa; phylum Arthropoda; class Arachnida; order Araneae; family Araneidae; genus Caerostris; species Caerostris extrusa. The sequence goes on along the minus strand of BPLR01012367.1, from coordinate 221,626 downwards.
CTGGTATTTTTAAGAAATCTAAATATGTAACTTAAATACTTAAACTTTTATATAATTATTACTTAAACTCAATAAATAGTTCATGAAATTTCAGTCACTTGTTTCATAAACAATTTGTTCTCACCAACACTGGATCACTCAGTTCAGAAAAGTTCTCGTCCTGTTTATCAAGGATCTGGATCGGTTGATCAGGATACTTTTCTCCAGCCAGGAACTCTGGTCTCACCTAATGTGGTATCACTGGAAATCAGATGACAATCGATGAATTGTAGCAACTCTGATGAGCACGAAAGTCTTTTAATCACTTGATTTCGAATCACTGCCAATAAACTACTTAGATGTCTTAAGCTTCAAGGCACATTCACAAAAGTAGTTGATGAATTCTCAAAATTAAACGTTGAGGACCATTGAAGCATATTAAACACCAACTGTAACAGATGTTATACTCTCACACGAACAGTTGAGGTTCGGCAATGGCATTTGCCGTTCAGGGCATATTCCCTTACCAGCCACCTCTGTTTCTTCGACGGTCCCATAGTTGAACGACTCCTGTAGACTCCACCACATCCATATGATGGTTTACCATATCTGCTTCCTATATCTCCTCCATAACGGAAACCATCTCCTCTGACTCCACGGTATTCTCCTCCTCCCCAGTCTCCTCGTTTATCTCCACTGGAATAGCCACCATCTTTACTGCCACGGATGTCTCCATCACCACGGTCTCCTCGCTTAACTCCATCACCTCGGGATGGGTCCACTCTTATCTTTGAACCATTGATGGTAGCTCCATTCATGGTCTTTGAGGAACAATCAAATACTCGTAATTTCTCAGGCCAGTAAACGCCATGATGAGTTGCATGAGTAGCATCTGGTACTTTTTCCTCAATTATTTTCTCGCATGTAGAATTTTCACTATTACCTGTTAATTCCAATTTCTCAAACCCTTCTACTGGCCAAATTTTTCTCAATGGAAAATGAACTTTATCTGTGGATAGTCCACAATGTTCTCTACTTACATTTCCTGTGGTGCTGCACCCAGACACCACAAAGCCAAACACAGTATTCTGAAGAATAAGATTTGAATTTTCTATATCTCTCTCCTCAATATCATTTTCTTTCACAGAAGTACGTGGTTGATTAGAAATCATAGGCTTTACAGGTAATGCAGGCTTAGAAGGAACTACAGGTTTTACACTGCGAGACTCAATAGATTTAGGTTTCTCTTTACTTGCTTCTAATACAGATGATGTTGTTGAAGGAATATGAGAGGTTCGAGTTTGGTGGAGAGAAGTGTTGCTGTTTGAATCACTTGATTTCTTAGATTCGTTCAAGTTCTCTTTTGTACTGACTTTGTTAGAAACACTTTTTCTGGAACATTGTCAATTTTTGCACTGTTTTGCTGTGCAGAAGTATTTGACGCAAAATAACTTGAATTATAAACATTGGAAAATGGTCGGGATGTAAGATTACACACGTTTGATGTTGGCTTCACAACTGATAATGAAGTAACATTTTTCTTATTAGAAGTTGAAGAATCTAAACTATTGGGCCATGACTCATCTTCAGTTGAGGAAGACAAAGAGTCATCACTCACTCCTTTATTATAGCTAATTTGGGAAGTTTTAGCTGAATCCCTTTTCCATTTTGCAAGTTCCAACTCTTTTCAAGTTTGGCCAAATGAATTTTCTCTATCTCTAATTTTATTTCACTTTCTCGTTTGTCACTCTCGAATTTTTTTCAATTCTAATTTAATTTCACTTTCTCGTTTGTCTCTCTCGAATTTTTTTTTTTTTCTAATTCTAATTTAATTTCACTTTCTCGTTTGTCACTCTCGAATTTTTTTTTTCTAATTCTAATTTAATTTCACTTTCTCGTTTCTTTTCCTCCTTTCTTCTAAAACATCATCCACAAGATTGCGCACTATTTCAATCCTGCTTCTATAGACATCACTGGATTTGATCAAGTCAATCAACTCTATTTTTCTAGCATTGACTGGAATGGTTAAGCCCAGCTCTTCCGCTACCTCTTTTAGCTCATCCTTCTTTAGATTTAAAGTAACAGACATTGTTTATTCACTTAAATTCACTAAAACAATGCACACCAAAGCTTAACCAAACCTATTAAACTAAACACTTTAATTCAACATTATATACTAAATCAAGCTAAATGTTCAACACATTAGAATTATTAAACTTCACCTACCGAACTCATGGTAGAATACAGCCAACAATTCGTGGAAATCCAATGGATCACTCTATCTCAATGCTCAACTAATCCGTCTCCGGGAGACTGGACCAAAATGTTCGATAGCTCAGCCATACACAATAAACTCAAGTAATCTTTGACACAGACACGAAGAATGACACAGATTCAAATGGACTGTATAAATTAACTCCTTTATTATGCAGCCATCAAGCTCGAAGATGACTGCCACACACAACCTTTCTCGTTGGTTGCAGAAGTTGAACTTATTTAGTTTATGCAGACATCACACTCGAAGATGCCCTGCCACACGACCGTTCTCTCTGGTCGTAGAAGTACAACTCAGTTTATGCAGACATCAAACTCGTAGATGCCTGCCACACGACCGTTCTCTATGGTCGTAGTAGTACAACTCTCTTCTTACATTCTTTCTCTCTCTCCCGTCAGCTCATCCCCTGCCAGACACCCCCACAGACAGGATGTTTTTCTGGACATAGGGCGTTGACCTCCCTAAACAGGGAAACATGGGTTTCGACGTAACAGTACTCAAAAAAAAAAATTATATACACACACACACACACACACACACATATACATATATATATATATACACACACTGAAGTGACAAAAGTCATGGGATACCTCTTAATATCGTGTCGGACCTCCTTTCGCCCGGTGAAGTGCAGCAAGTCGACGTGGCATGGACTCAACAAGTCGTTGGAAGTCTTCTGCAGGAATATTGAGCCATGCTGTCTCGATAGACGTCCATAATTGTGAAAACGTTGATGGTGCAGGATTTTGGGCACGAACAGACCTCTCGATGATGTCCCATAAATGCTCGATGGGATTCATGTTGGGCGATCTAGGTGGCCAGATCATTCGTTGGAATTGTCCAGAATGTTCTTCAAACCAATCGCGAACAGTTGTGGCCCGGTGACATGGCGTATTGTCATCCAAAAAAATCCTATCGTTGTTTGGGTACATGAAGTCCATGAATGGCTGCAAGTGATCTCCAAGTAGCTGAACATAAGCATTTTCAGTCAATGTTCGGTCCAGTCGCACCAGAGGACCAAGTCCATGCCATGAAAAAACAACCCACACCATTACGGATCCACCACCAGCTTGAACAGTGCCTTGCTGACAATTTGGGTCCATGGCTTCGTGGGGTCTGCGCCACACTCGAACCCTACTATCAGCTCTTACCAACTGAAATCGTGACTCATCGGACCAGGCCACGGTTTTCCATTCATCTAGGGACCAACCGATATGCCATCACGTGCCCACGAGAGTCGCTGCAAGCGATGTCGTTCTGTCAGTAAAGGCACTCGAGTCGGTCTGCTGGAATAGCCCAAGAAAGCCAAATTTCTCCGCACAGTTCTAACAGACAAGTCCCTTGTACGTCCCACATTGATTTCTGCGGTTATTTGACGCAGTGTTCCTTGTCTGTTAGAATTTATGACTCTTTGCAGACGTCGCCGGTCTCGGTCGTTAAGTGCAGGCGGTCGACCACTGCGCTGTCCATGGTGGGATGTCATGCCTGAAATTTCATACTCTCGGCACACTCTTGACACAGTGGATCTGGGAATGTTGAATTCCTAACGATTTCCGAAATGGCATGACCCATGCGTCTAGCTCCAACTAACATTCCGCGTTCAAAGTCTGTTAATTCCCGTCGTGCGGTCATCATCACGTCAAAACCTCTTCACATGAATAACTTGAACAGAAATGAAAGCTCTGCGAAAGCACTGCGCATTTATACCTGTTCTACGTGATGCTACTGCCATCTGAAAATTTGCATATTGCTATCCCATGACTTTTGTCACTTCATTGTATATATATATATATATATAAAAATAAATAAAAGTAAGATAAAAAATAAAAAGTTAAAATTAAAGTTAAAAGAATTTAAATTAAAAACTAGGTACAAATAGGGATCAGTTATAGAAGTTATACCATGAAGATATTGTATAATATTAAAAAGAGCGAAATTCGTTTGTTTCTATCGCATTAATGTTAATTCCTTCTGACAGATGGCGCTGACAGATGTTGGCTACTTTCATCATTACGAACTCGATTGTTGATGTAAATGAATGTGCGCGAGTCGGCTATTACTTTTCGGTTTCTTAATTGAAATTCTTCTGTTTCGAGATGTGTGCCGGACATTTGCTCTTTGGAACGTCGACGGCGCGCTTTTTGTACGAATATAGACTTTTATAGCATACAATTTCACTTATCATGGACTTCAATTTTTAAAAGATTTAAATTAGTGATTCGTAAAATGAGATTCGAACACCTAGCGGGTGACGAAAAAATTTTTTTCGTTTGAGAGGTGCTTCTTAAAAATTCAGAAAATTGTTGCTTTTTACGTTGCAGTGATTGAAAAAATTCATTTTCACTTAAGATGTTAAACTTGTCAATTTATTATGAGTTATTTTTATGGAGGGGGCAGAGGGAGACTGGAAGACTTTAAATGTTTATTATTTTCTTAAAATTTCTTTCACGAGCTAATATTTATATAATTAAATATTTCTTAATGGTTTAAAAATTAATGTTTTTTTTTTTTCTTAATGTTTTTAAAGAATTTCGTTTGCTAGCTAATAATCTTATAACTAAATATTTCTTATGAGTTGTTTTTTTAAATTTCTTTCACTAGCAAATAATTATATAATTAAATACTGTATATATTTTTTATTTTCATTTCCTTTATTTTTTGAGTTTTTCAACAATTTTAAGGATAATATAGACCAGCTGATTATGCATATATTATTTTTTATATTTGTTAACTTAAAAAATAATAATAAATGATTACATAGATTTTATCAGTATTTTGAGATAATTCATATACTCTATCAAATGTGTAAGAAGGATTTATTTGATAATTGAGTATTTTTCTTTTTATTTATTTGATAATTGAATATTTTCCGTTTTATTTATTTAATTATTATTATTATTATTATTTTACATTGTCATAAGTACTGCATTCATTTTTATTTAGCTCTTAGTTCTTAATGATTTTTTACCTATAATTTTTTCAAAAATTCACATTAAAAATTAATTATATTTATTTCCACGTTAAAAATTAACCTTTTCACCTTTTTATGAATAATAATTAATTTTTTATTACTGTTGTTATAAATATTGCCCATTCTTCTACATCAGGGGTGGCTAACCCAAATGATCTTGCGGGCCACTTTAGAAATGTATCCTATTCCCGCGGGCTGCATATAAAATGACATACCCCTATTAGATTTAGACCCACTATAGACATTTTTGGAATGAAAAATTGAAACAGAAGGAGTTATTAGTTTTGTGTTGACTATTATTCTTGCATGTAAATATACATAGATACTATCATAATAATAATGATACTAAACGCACATAGTAAAGAAATATATGACACAATAAATGAAATATAAAAAATATTTAAATATAAAAGAATTTAAAAAATATGAAATCATTAAAAAATATTTATTTTATTAATGCGATATTTGTTTCTCCACTCTTTCACTTAGCTTTTGCAAATCGATCTTAATTTGGGTATTTGCACATCGTAATGGGTGTTGCAGGTTAACGTCCGTTGTGTTTGAGCGTGTTTTGTGTTGGGTCCATTTCATTTTTTAAAAAAAAAAAGAAATCGCAGATGTAAGTTGAACCCAAAGAGCTAACAACTTCAACTAAGAGTCTGGTTTGCTCTGCTATCAACTGTGTGCGTATCTAGGAATGGTCAGTGCGTCTTTGAGATCACTTGAAGTGAAACACAAAACCTGTTATTTTGATGTACCAGGATGCCCGCGCATCTTGAGTTCGCAGAATATAATATAATTATTCTGCGAACTCATAACTGTAAATTCATCAATAAAGCATGCAATATCTGTCCTATATTCGCAAGAGGATTATTTTAAAATGAAAGTTCATTTTTCTCGTCATTTCGACAGTTCATTTTTGAATAGATGGATACGCATATTCTGTATTTTTTTTAACGCATTGGTTTTCACTACTTTGGCCATTGTAAAATAAATATATTTTTTAAAAGTGGGATACATCTCATGGGTCGAAAAAATATTCAAGGCGTTTCGTTTACTGACCACCTCTGTTCTAGATTTAATCTTTAGTTTTTGTGATGAGTTGCACATAGTTTTTCTAACATGATTTACTGAATTTGTATAATAAAATATAGTCTTGATACAGTACTTTTTTTCCGTTCTATATTTTTTACACATTGATGGTGGTGGTCATTGGGGATTTAAAAAGTGGTCTTTGGGGATTAAGTCTGAAAGGGTTTCGTGAACTAGAAATGTCTCAAGAAGCCCTGATTTAAACCCTTTTTCTACCTCATTTCAATCTTGGCGTGTGGCCGGGAGCAATTACGAGCCGCTTGGGCTTTAAGTACCTGATTCTCCTGAGTCGCAGTGAAAGAATGGAAACTGGTTTTACTTTTTTGTGTGTCACGGTATCAATTGTGATTTAATTCATTTTTTGTCTCTGTGTCAAAGCGGAGTTCATTGCTCACGAATTCGTCATAATGAGAGGCGCCTCTCACGCGACAACTCTATATTTAGAACGTCCTCAAAAGGGCGTAATGAATGGAAAAGGTAGCAGAAATCTGCATGGAATAGATTTATTTTCGCATTATGGAAGGGCACAGAGTGCCTGTGGGATGTCGCAATTTGGTTTCCAAGCTAAAAGAGTTAACTAGCCCATGAGGAAATTGAGATTCGAATCTGATGGCGCACAGATGAAGCCTGGATGGCCAAGTGGCTAGCGCTCTGGCGCTCGGTACCACAGGTTTCGGGTTCAAATCCCGATGGTGCCATGGATGTCTGTAGGGGTTCGGAATCCACTTGAAGCCGTAGGTCCTGGTGTCATATGACCGTAGAATGTGACAGAGCCCAATCCGACTTCTCACCCACATCCTACCCAAACTGTAAAGGGGCAACTCATCTCTAGGCACAGTGACGTGGCGTGGTTTAGTCGTAGTAGTAGTGGTGGCGCACAGAGCGCCTGTTGGATATCGCAATGGGCTTCCAAGCTAAAAGAGTTGGCTACACTTATGAGGAACTTAAGGTATGAAACCACTGGTGGCGTTTTTGCCGTCACCGCATCACCGAAAAGAGGAGACTCGACTGCGATTGTGACACGATGCGCCACATCCTTAAATTAAAAAGCTTAATAAACCTTATAAACTTCAATAAGCCTTAAAAAAATCCACCAGGAGACCATGTTGACTTCCCGTCGGTGTGCTTACACGAGTAGAACACTGGCGTTGAAAGAGAACAAAGACTAAGGGAGCTTGCTTCTAGACCCATGCCATTCCATTGACTGGATTGGATGGGATAACGAAGATGGTACTTAAATGCCTCAAATGCCCCTCTAGAAGAATGTTCGTTCTACAGTGGAAGGCAGTAATAGCAGGCTCCATAATGCACCCTTGACGATGCTGAATCTGCTACGCTTCTACTGTTGTTACAGCAAATAACCTTAGATCAAAATTTCCCTTCATTGTAAAACAATGAAAAAAGATAAATTATTTTTGTTAACTAATATCAATATCCTAAAAATTTACTTACAGACAAAGGTAAATTTTTCAATTAAATATTTATATATTATATTCCATGTATGTGGGATAGACATGGGATGTACAGTTCCTCTACAGACCAAAGTTTGATATCTCTAGAACTATATGAAGAAGCAATTGTGCAAATATTCAAGAAACACTACCCAATTCAATAGTCTCAGGAGTTTATCAATGTTTGATAGCGCTGGAACTATATGAAGTAGCAATTGTTATGCTACAAGGAACACTACGCAATTCAGTAGCAACAGGAATATAACAAAATTAAACAACTGTAGAACTTTATGAAGAAGTAATTCTTCAAATACTACAAGAAGCACTACCCAATACAGACAGAGAAGTTCGTTAATTGAGGGTTAAATTAACTTTTATAAACATGAACCGATCCTTAGACTCTATTTTGAGGATATTGAAAACTAATCCGATTCTATTTTGAAAGCTAGACAACTCAATATGAACTACAGAGCACGTGACTTGATAGGGGTCTATCGTTATATTTAATGTCAGTTTTAAGACTACATAAATAAAAATCACGTGTAAATCGGCGTTTATTTTTAAACGAAAACTTCTCGTGTTCGAGAGGAGATTCATTTTTTTAAACTATACTGTTATTTATTTTTTTTATTTTATGGCTTCACTTTTGAGGAGGGCAACACCATTTTCACATATGATAATAAAAAAATTTTTTATAAGAAGATGGCATCAGAGATCTGGTGGATAGATGTCATTGAAAGGATTGGTGACTATGCCGATGATTAAATAAATATATGCTTTGCTAAATTGTCAGTTTTTTTTTTTTCAATTGCACAATAGGACATAATTTTGGTTAGAACCTGATATATCGTGTAACTTCTATGAATTTTTGATTATATAATGATGCTTTTATTAGACAAGGTCAAGTAAAATTTTGTACTTTGCTTGTCAAACTGGAATGACCAGCGAAATATAAAAGCAAATTTCCAAAAACGCAGCTCATCATCATCTTCTTTTTATCATTGGCACAGCAGTCCCATGGAGGGCAAAGGCTATCTGCCTATTGACCGATTTCGAGGCAGAAGAAGTTTCCTTTTACGGGTAGGGTTGCCAGTCCAACGAACGCTCTACAGTCCTATTAGACCAGGACCATTGTTTTAAAGTGGACTCCGAACCACCACATACATCCATGGCACCTCCAAAGCTCGAATCCGAAACCTGTGGCACTGAGCTACAGAAAACCCATCTAGGCTTCCTCAAATTATTCATTAAACTCTATCGTATCTTATTTATTTAATAATTTCAAACATCTAATAAAACCAAATTTGAGAATTTCTACTCAATTGATGTTTTCTATATTTTTTTAAAAGCGCAGAAAAAAATTCGAAGTTAAATCACGAAATTTTTAAATCTATACATGTTGTTGCTCATTTTTGTATCCATTTTCCATCTCCTATTACATGGATTATTCTTGCACATTCATCATTAAGCCAGATTTTAAATATCCATTAATTGATGCTTTTTTAAGAACGATTTTAAACAAATTATTTTATTTTTAAGTTATTTGAGTTGAAATTGTTTTAGTATTTTCTTTTTTTCCCTCCATGACCTTGAGCGTAAGTGAAACGAACATTTTTCTTCCTAAGGATTTACCTTGATCATCTCTCAACCATTTTTTTTTTTTTTGTCTTCAACAAATGCTACGCTTGTGATTAAAAAATAAAATTTAAAAAAAATCAACGAATCAAGTAAAATGGTTTCGTTTGTCGCTCTGCGGTCATTAAGTGCACATGAAGACTAAACAGACCGGGACCTATAGTTTAAAGTGGATTCCGAACTTATCCAATAACTACTACTACTACTACACCACACCACGTCACTGTGCCTAGAGCTGAATTGCCCCTTTACTGTTTGGGAATGATGTAGGTGAAAAGAAGTCTGATTGGGCTCTGTGACGCTCTACAGTCCTATTAGACCGGGACCTACTGGATTCCGAACCACTACAAAAAAATTGGTACCACCGGGATTCGAACCTGATACCTGTGGTACTGAAAGCCAGAGCTCTAGCAACTATCAGACTCCTAATTCCGAACCACTAACAAACATCCATGCCACCGCCATGATTCGAACCTGAAAACTGCGATACCAAAGGCCAGAGAATTAGCCACTTGGCCATTGGTAAAATGAGTGATGGATTACGGTTACGGGCTTCTTTTATTCAATTACTTGTGACTACCACACTAATCAATTATTATACAACCATTTTAAGATAAAAGCGAATTTTCAAATAGAAAAAGATAAACAAAAAACTAATACAAACGCACGTGTTATATTGTGACAGAGGGGCCTGATGGGCGAATGGCTAGCGCTCTGGCGTTCGGTACCACAGGTATCGGGTTCAAATCCCGGCTTTGCCCATGGGTGTGTTGTAGTGGTTCGAATCCACTTTAAGCCGTAGATCCCGGTCCTAATAGGATCGTAGAGCGCTGCGGGGCATTGTTACCCGCGTCCGTGGCTTACCATCAAGTTACACGCGCCTCCTGGGTAGTGCAAAGTGAGTAACATCGGTGCAGCCTTTATGGCGAAAGATCACGGTCTATTTGTCAGCTGCATTAGAAGAAAAAAATATTGTGACAGAAAATATTACCAATTGTGTGAAATAATAGTGAGAATATTGAAGTACAAAATAAAAGGAAAATACTGTACTGCAGTATATACATATTATACTCACATTTTTTTTTACTTGCTTTTGATTTATATACTTTTGGAACAGCACTGTTGGAAGAGTATTATCTGGAATACTATTTTGGAATTGTATTATTGGAGTAGTATATATTTCTTTTTTATAGTAGTATTGTGGGTGTAGTACATATTTCTTTTTTGGAATAGTATTGTTGGAGTAGTACATATTTCTTTTTTGGAATAGTATTGTTGGAGTAGTACATATTTCTTTTTTGAAATAGTATTGTTGGATTAGTACATCTTTCTTTCTTGAAATAGTATTCTTGGAATAGTATTATTGGAATAGTATCATTTGGAATAGTATTATTGGAATAGTATCATTTGGAATAGTATTATTGGAATAGTATCATTTGGAATAGTATTATTGGAATAATATATTTTTCTTTTTCGGAATAGTATTGTTGCTGTGTCTAATCCACCATGTCCTGCAAAGCGAGACGGACACCCCATGAGTAGTCTACTTATGGATGGAGGGAAAGGGGGCAGCTTTTGTTGGATGAAACCTCCGTAGGTAGAAGTTGACTTGGCTCCGAGTCGAAGAAGGAGGGAAATGACTTCAGGAAGGACTTTTAGAAGGAACTACCCCGCATCTGTGGACCCGGGAAACTCCCATCAGTTAGCCTGACTAACGGTGAGGTAAATGCTGAACATCACAAAGGCTTTCAAGTCTCCTCGTCTTTTGAAACTCTACAACTACCCTCCCTGCGGGAACCCAAGCCGTAATGCTCACCAGAGACGCACGTTACCACTGACGCACGATTCGGCATAGGACAAAATAAAATGAAAATACTGTGCAGGAGAATATATTATATTCACATTTTTGTACCTGTTTTTCATCTATATATATATATTCTTAGCCAAGATGCTATTATAACTGATTTGAATTGAAGATACAATAAAATGACGCACAGAATTATGTTAACAAAAACAACTGATTTTATATATGTTAAAATTTTATAAAATATTTTTGTTTAAATAGCCATATCTATCTATCTATCTATCTATCTATCTATATATATATATTTCTATTATTGTCTATCTATCTATTTATATTTATATATTTTATATACATGTGTTCACTCTGGCGCTCGATACCGGCGCAGGTTTCGGGTGCGAGTCACGACGGAATCATGGATGTTTGTTGTGGTTCGGAATCCGCTTTAAACCGTATGTCCTGATCTAATATGACTGTAGAGTGTTGGGCGTAGGGCTCACAACTCTACCCCGTAAAAAGAAAAATAGCATCTGATGTTTCGGAATTGAGTAGGCAGGGAGGCCTTGGCCACCCTGGGGTTGTAGCGCCATTGAAGAAGAAGATATGTACTATGTTTGTAGTACATAATTTTATTTATTTCTATGAGTTTTATTAGTTAAAAGGTGTATCTGCACATTTATTCATTATATGCGATTTCATTGTACTTATATACATAAACTTAAAATGCCTTTCTGTATACTACTAAAAATTAGAACTATATCTAGATCTGCAAACAGTTTATTATGTGAGGGTTCGTACTTTCACCAGCAAGGGTCGTATCGTATTTAAGATGGTGAGATCATTAGTTGATGAAGTTCTTGCATTACCGTCACCGTTAAATCGACGTAATTAGTTAAATAAGGTTTGTACGGTGGTAGAAAACATTCGATGTTCAGCTATACCATCGTTATAACTGTATTCAAAACTCACTGCATTGGGTGAAATATTCTCTCAATTCATTGGTGATTTCATCTAGTTCATTTAAAATGCACATTCATCAGTTGCGAAATTTTTTTTCACCAAAATCTCTAAAAAGTAGTTTTTGTAATTCTTGTTGATTTATTATATTCGAGCATATTAATTTTTTGAATTATGATTTTATAGGATATTTTATTATGATTTAAATTTATATTTTATAATATTGTTTTATGTTATTAGAATCATTATTGTATGAGAAGCTACAAAGATATCTGACGCACGCAATATCATGATATTTGAGATATGAAAAGCCTTCGTTGCGGGAATGAGTATCATTTTTAGTATAATTGTTATTCTTTTATAGCTATAGTATGCTCGAGTTCCAATTATTTGTAACACGAACAGCCCTTCCAGTGGTGATAAAGGGAGATCGTTGTCTTCTGGGAGGACTTTTAAGGGTAATAGTTCCGCTTTTGCTTGTCGTATGGAAAGAACTCGGAAAAACTCAGTAACTTTAAACTACATTGTTATAATTACCATTAATGACATTGTTACTATCATTGTTACAATCACCATTGGTGGCATTGTTATAATCATTGTTGTATTAACACTGTTATCATTGTTACACATTGCTACACTCACCTCTGGTGACATTGTTACTATCATTCTTAAAATCATTGTTACATTATCATTGTTGTTATTGTTAAACATTGTTACAATCACCACTGGTGACATTGTTACTATCATTGTTACACATTGTTCCATTATCATTGTAGTAATCATTGTTACATTATTATTGCTATCATTGTTACACATTGTTACATTATCATTGTTATAATCATTGTTACATTATCATTGTTATCATTGTTACACATTGTTGCAATCATCACTGGTGGCATTGTTACTATCAATGTTACATTATCATTGTTACACATTGTTGCAATCATCACTGGTGACATTGTTACTATCAATGTTACATTATCATTGTTACACATTGCTACAATCACCACTGCTGAAATTGTTACATTATTGTTGTTATTATTGTTACAGATTGATACAATCACCATCATGTGGCCACATAACCCTCTTGCCTATCATATTTTATTTTAAAAAATAATTAATATTTTTTAAAGAAAAAATCTGTAATCTGCACACATTGATATATATCTACATCTCTATACATACATACATATATATATGATGAAAAATTTAAAATATTTGCTTTTTTGGTACATCGGTGGGTTTCTGTGTTCTACCGATATATGACATGATTGTCCATCGAAGGATGGCGAAGGGAATGAATTTTTAAGGGTTACTGTTTAGAATTTGCATGTCTGGAGGGATACAGCCCAGAAAACACCCACATGGCAATCTGACTGTGGGTGTGATACGCCATCGTTGCTCTTCACATCTGAAGGCAGTAAAAGCTCCTTGCCACCGAGGCGACAGGCGAAGACACGACATGCGGCAAGCAAGAAAATTTGTTCGACCCCTTTACAGCGAAACGTCAGAAATAGCATTACTCCTAGTGAAGTTCCGCTTCGAGTTGATAGTGGGTCGACTCGAAGCGCTGCATTTCAAACCGGTTTCAGGCGAATGCAGTGAGGCTAGTGATTGGTCAACTCTTGTCGCTTAAACGCTACCGCCTCGGTGAGAACGAGCCTTAAATGTGACGGACGCTGCAACCGAATTTGACCTTGATGGGCCGCTAGCCGAGCTCGTTGTTATTGGACCACGATTCGGGCTTGAATTGATTTTAATAAGAATTTCATTAAAATTAAGAGGTTTTATTTTAAAGAAATATAATCTTATTATTGGGTGTTGATGTGGGACCTTACCGCGTCTCTGGTAGTAAAAGATGCTGCAAATCTGTAGAGTGAAAAGTCTTTTATGTTTTCGTTCTAGAGGTAGATGCAGTACCGACGGATATTATTCTCTCCAACATTGGTGACGAAATATGTGTGCAGTATAGAAAAACCTCAAAACTTAATCTTGATCACATCAATGCGAACAAAGAATTTCAAACTCAGCCTTAATGCCCACGTTGCAGCAGGCCATGAGTCGGGCACATTACACAGGTAAGAATTTTTCTATTTCCAATGACAGGACAAAAAGATATCGAAAAGATACAAAGTACAAGACAGAAACAAATGACATCAGTTAATCCATCCACTTGAGTCTGGCAATCCAATAACGCTTCCGTAAAGAAACAGGAGGCAGTGCAGAACAGCAAGCGAGGTGAGACATAACCATTTCTTCCTGATCATCATACAGGTAGGGTATGGTTTGGTAGGAAGACACAAGAGACAGAGATGGTCAGTAGCCAGTTTAATGCTGTGAAGGTGCTTGCAGAGACAATCATGACAGAGAAAGGCCGTAGCAATGCCATCGATTTTTCATGGCCATTCAGGGATATCGTGAATAGGATCATACCAGGACTTGTGACCGTTTATAGCGGCAACATAGATATATTTTGCCTATTTTCTAGCAGCAGCATACGTAAAAGACACTCATGGGTTTCTTCTTTAAGGAAGAATGGGCACTTAAGAGTCATTTTTAAGTATCGTCTTCACGGAATGATAGGCCAACTTCTGGTTATTTACTTGTAAAAACAGGGTCCCCCTTTTTTGCTAGGAAATCAGCGGCTCTCTGTTTCCCTCTATTCGGCAGTTTGTCGGAATTCACTGCAAGACGACTGCTTTATTTTGATCCGTGCCAGAAGGTTAACGAAGTCATTAATATGTTTGGATCGAGAGAAACATGACAAGTCTACAGCCTGAAGAGCTGCTCTCGAGTCTGATAGAGGCACCGCTATTAGAGAAACGCTGATCTGCTCTGTAGCTGAATAAGAGATTTCCCTTTCGAACGCTGACACGAGAGCACCAACAGGAGAATAAAATGAGAACAGCTCACAATGAACACCGGCTCCATCGTTAACTCAATCATTTGATCTAGGACAGAGGTGACCAACCCAAATGATCCTTGCAGGCCTCTTTGAAATGCATCCTAATTCCGCGGGCCGCATATAAAATTATATAACTCCCTATTATATTTAGACCCACTGTACCCATTTTTAGAGTGAAAAATTGAAACATAATGATCTATTTTTGAGTTTACTATTATTCTTACGTGAAAATATGGATAATATAATAATAATGATACTAAATGCACATTGTAAAGAAATATATAACACTTAAAATGGAATGTAAAAAATATATAAATATAAATTAAATAAAAAAATGAAATCATTAAAAAACATTTATTTTACGAGTGCGATATTTTTTCTCCACTCTTTCACTTAGTTTTTGCAAATCGATCTCCATTTGGATATTTGCACATCCTAATGGATGTTGTGTTCGTTATGTTTGAGCGTGTTTTACGTTCGGTCCATAACATTTTTGAAAAAAACAATTCGTAAGTGTCAGTTGAACCAAAAGCGTTAATAACTTTTGTGCCTGATTTCTCAAAGTGGAAAATTTCTCTACATACCTGACATATATATATATATATATATATATATATAATCTGTCATATATTATGTCTTATATTATCAATATCTGGAAATATCTTTCATATATTCGCAAGAATATTATTTTAAAAATCAAAGTTAATTTTTTTCTCATCATTTCGACTGTTCATTTTTGAATATAGGGATGCACACATAATGTATTTTTTTACTACATTGGTTTTACCTACTTTGGCCATTATAAAATAAATATATATTTTGTAAAAGTGTGATACATCTCAAGGGCCAGAAAAATATATTCAAGGTGGGCTGCTGTTTGGCCACCCCTTATCTAGATCCTCCTTACAACCCCTAAGCCAGTGTGAGATAGGGTAGAGATTATCTCTAGTTTCATATGCCACTGATTTTAAAACTTTAAAAATCAGTAATGTTTGTAAGTAAAACTTTAATATAAGTAATATGTATCGGAAGCATCAATAATAATTTTTTGTGATTTTTTAATAATTTTTTAGGATTTCCGAAATTAGAAAAGGTTTTTTGTTGTGGTCTCGTCGCCCTTTGAGGGGTCCTGGAGTTCTTTTAGACGGCAGAGTTCTCTGTTAACTATCCCTGAACAATTTGGTTTCAGAAGGCAACTTAGCACCTGTCTTCAAATACTTAGATTGGCAGAGCTGATTCGCGATGGCTTTAACGATCGCAAATCTACTGAATATTATTTTTGGACGTAGCCAAAGCCTTTGACAAAATTTGGCATAATAGCTTTATTTAAGTACATACGACCTAAATTTTCAGCAGCACAAATTATCAAAATTCTTCACTCCTATCTCGAGTTACGAGCTTTTTACAGTTCGAGTCAGAGGAGTTAATTCCATTATTAAAAGAATTTATTATTATTATCCGGGGTCTGAATGGTCGAGTGGCTAGCGCTCTGGCACTCGGTACATGTTTTTTCGGGTTCGAGTTCCGGCGGTGCCATGGAGGTTTGTAGTGGTTCGGAATCCACTTTAAGCCGTAGGTCCCGATCTCATATGACCGTGGAAGAGTGTTGCGGAGCAAAAGTCATGACTTCTACCTACGGGTGCTCCATCACAACAGAAGCTGCTTCCTTCCCCTTCAACCATGAGTCCATACGGGTTCGTTGGCTTGGTCTAGATTAGATATCTACCAAGTGGGATAAATAACAACAGCATTATTATTATCCATTATTAAACCTCTTTTCATTATATGCTAACTGGCTGATAAATAATTTAAATCAGTAAATACGACAGAAATTGTATAAAATTCCCAATTTCAGTGTTTGCATTTAAATCTCCAGACGAACTGCTTTGTAATGATTCAGTGGTTCAGTGGTATGCGATCTAACGATTCCGATCGCCATCGACATTGTTTTAAAGCGATTCCAACCTGTTCGTTCCCTTTCGACCGTTAAGCTCAGCCGTGTGACTAATGAAAATACCACAGCGAATTTAGAGGCATGCGGAGATCTGATACCGCAAAGGGCTCCCTCTTTATCTCTGAGTGGAAAAGCGTGCCATTTGTGAGCGATGTTCGCCAGACTGGAAGACATAAGAAGGACCTTGACCGTTGCCATTTTGTAGTTATTAAAACCGAAACAAAAGGCTGATCAATGGAGCGAAATGATAAATGGCGTCGGACACGACGGGTATTCTAATGGAATGCTTTATGTGGAAAATGGTAAGACAAAAAAAAAAAAAAAAAAAAAGAGAGAGATTAGTTCATCTCACTTATTTATCATGATAGGCATATCAGTGAATTGAGGTAAGTGTTATGGAAATAATTTGTAGTTAACCAATCAAGGAATGAAAACTTTTTAATGACAAACAAATAATTTTATTCGTTTTGTATCAGGAACAGGTTTGGATTGGTTTGTCGCTCTACGGTCATCTTGTGCACACTTTAGGATAAAACAGACCGGGACCTACAAGTGGATTTCGAACCACTAACAAACATCCATGACACCGCCAGGATTCGAACCTGACGCCTGTGATACCAAAGGCCAGAGATCAAGAACAGGAGCACCACCACGGTCTGGTTAATAGCGCATCGGGTTTTAAATTAAGCTTAAAACTCAAAGTAGTTTAAGCCCCTCGAAATAGGCTTATGCTGGAGATTGACACAACAAATCTGCAGGCTGGTATGTCCTTCAGGTGGTTGTTAAATTATTTACTTTATTACTTACTTACCAAAACATCAACTTGTTAAGTACTTACTTAAATTACTTACTACTTTAAATGGTTAATTTATGCCATTTTATGTTTTACTGGATTGTTGCAGTTAAAGTCAGTCCTAGCCAGTACAGCTTCTTTCATAGAATAAATCATTTTTCATTTTACAAATTTACTCAAATATAAATCCCTGCAAACAGCTGTCAAATGGTCACTTCCACCTGACTTATGGACAAGAACATGTGTAGGCAGTGCAGAAGGACCCAGGTTCGAATCCTTTGTAAGTATCATTTACAGTCACTGTGACAGAATTTTCTCTTCAGGGCCGCTAATGTGTTCTGCCATCTTTGCTTTTCGTTGGGCTGATCGTGGAATGCATAAGTGGGAAAATTAACCATTGATCATAAATGACTTTGTTCACTCAAATAACTATTTCCTCATTTCTTCAGTCATATTCTGTTTCATTTATGAAATTTTCGTGCATTATTTTATTCGTTTTATATCAAGAACAGGAGCACAGCTACTGTCTGGTTCATAATGCATCGGGTTTTTAAATTAAGCTTAGAACTCAAAGTAGTTTAAGCCCCGAAATGTGCTTATGTTGGGGATTGACACAGCAAATCTGCAGGCTGGTGTGTCCTTCAGTTGGAATTGAGGGAGAAGAGGATAAATGTGATATCCCATAACGTACCCATAATAAAGACATGGTAATTCATGGACCCTGATGATTTTACGCATGCATAACGGATATCCCATAACGGGACTTGTTCGTTAAGAGCGGGATGCCTACATGTGGGAGCAAAATTTCAGGCATCTGCATGCCTCCTGAGTTATGCTGAATGTGCTGCATTGCGTTATCGCAATTGGAGTACAGTGCATCTAGCCTTCTGCAATGCACTAGCTTCAGCTTAGCTAATGCTGAATGTGCTATATCTTTAGACGTTTCTAATGACGAATGAGTTACGTGGAAGTATCCGGCATTCGAAACTGCTCCTACAAACACCACGTATCCTGGCGGTGGATGTTTGTTAGTGGTTCAGAATCCACTTTAAGCTGCGGGTCCCGGTCCGTTTAGTCCTTATGTGCACAAGATGACTGTAGAGTGACAAACCAAACCAAACCTACAAACGCCAGGGATGGGTACAATCAATCTACAGACTTTCCGTTGTGCTTCTGAGCAGAAAACTATTTAATCCCCTCTCCTGGAAAAAGTCATTCCTTCCTTAAGGATTCCTACGGGGGTGTCATGCAAAAGCCCTTGAGCAATGCTGAAGTTGCTACTTATCTACAGGGGCAAATAACTTCAGATCAAAGTACCCGCTGTTTGAAAACATTTAGTTGTTATTTTTTTCCAGGCGCGCATGCTCATAGGAAATTATGTTTCCTATGAGCATGCGCGCTAGGGAGAAAAGCTAACGGACGTCCTACGGTAACTAACGTACGGTATGAAAAACTCTCCAATAACTTCATTTTCATTTTTACCTGACCAATTTTTAGTTTATCCCCAATTATAAACATTGTATTATAATTTAAAAATTAAAATTTCTTTATTTATAAATACTATAGAGGCTTACATTGTGGACTCTCCTTTTCCGTAATTTAATAGCTATAAACGGAAGTCTAATTAAATTCGAAGCTTTTGTTCCGGGAACATTCATTAAGAACCGCAGCCCTAAATGCATGTCAAATACTTCTGACCCGCTTAGCTAATGCGCTGACCACACCCAACGTACACGAGAGACCCATTCGCGGCATGAGAAACTTTCTGCTGCCAAACATTTCCGTGAAATCTTTTGTCAAAATGCCACAACGGTGAGAAATCATTTTGTTCCCCTTACTTTATTCTTATACCGTTATTTTATCCTTTTTTATAATAGTCACGGTTATGAATAAAGGAAAGGGGGGTTTGTTCCAAAGTCGAATATTTTAACCACAACCACTGAAGTTGTTATTGCATTGAATGCAGTAAGAAGTTAAAATTCCTGATGTTCTACCACCTGTTCTTCACACGCCTGTTTCGCTTGTGTTCTTCACCTTTTATTTTTGCAATGTGCTATACAAGGTCTCTTCTAATAGCACTTTCGCGTGTGCTCTGCCTTTCGTGTTCGTTTTTGTGAAATGTTTCGAATAAGACACAATCATTACTGCCGAAGTCATCATCGTTTCGAACCGGTAATCGTAAAAACGCCTCGCCGCTACTTTTCTACGCTAAGGTCAGATGACATTTATCAATATCAATCTTTTATACAACATTAAATTCAAAACCAAATTGCAATATAATATCGGCAAAGTAAAAATTTTACTATTGGCATAAGCCATCACAATTTTTTTTTTTTTTCCATTTACACTTCTTACATAAGAGTCGACACAGTGATTTAACCAAACTTTTTTTTTTTTGCTGGCGGAAGGGGAGGGGCTGTTTTGTTCGTTTTGTGCACATCTATGTACACGTGTCATCACTTCCGGTGTATATTGATTGAGCGGGAATCAGTTTCATCAGCATAATGATCGCTTTCGAGTGTTGCTTTCCCTTGCTCCGCAATGAATTGAATTCAAAAACAACGGTGCTATTCAGATTGGAATCCCATTATGGTAAAGATCTAGAATATTGTATCTATTGCGCCAAGTCAACACCAACTACTACCACTACTACTACACCACACCGCATCACTGTGCTTAGAGTTGAGTTGTTTCTTTACAGATTGGGAATGATGTGAGAGAGAAGTCTGATTGGGCTGTGTGACGTTCTACGGTCATATGAGACCGGGGCCTATGCTTTAAAGTGGAATTACGTAACACTACAACATCCATGGCTCCGAAACCTGTGGTACCAAACGCCAGAACGCTAGCAACTCGGCCATCAGCCTCTTACCCCCCCCATCACCAACTAAACAAACAAAATAAAACCAAGGAGACTTTTAAACGAAAGAAAACTGATTATTACTTGCATTTTACTAAACTGCATCTTTAGTTTGCCCACCTAATTTATCCAATAATAAAAAAAAAACCCATTTCAAGGATCTTTCATCCAAACGGTTGATAATATATCTCAGACCCCCTTCCTCCCCTGCCACCCAGTCGTCCATGTGCACGGCCATGGCAAGCGAATCGAATGAAAACAGAATGTCATGCGGACAGAGGGTTATGCTCATTGCAACTTACATTTCACTAAATAAGAACACTCCAAACATCATCCAGTTCATTCGCCTACCCTGTACAGAATCTGAAGAAGAGTTGGATCCGATTCCTATTCCACTTATGTGAAATTTCAATGTAAGTTTCCCTGCAGTTGATCTTAAACCATTGATTCAGTTTTTGGAGGTTTGGTTTGTCGCTCTACGGTCATCTTGTGCACACGAGGGCTAAACAGACCGGCACCTACAGTTAAAGTGGATTCCGAATTACTAATAAACAGTCCCCGCCAAGATTCGAACCTGAAGCCTGTCGTACCAAGCGCCAGAGCGTAAAAGCCAATTTGACAACAGGCCGCCTCAATTTTTGAGGAGAGATGTGAAAATGAATAATTCTCCCCACTACACAGCATGGAACAACAAGTAATACAGTTATAGTTACCTCATATTACATAGAAAAACTATAATCAAGAGTTCTCCTTTCGTAGTTCAATTATTCCAGGCCAATTTTTTATGTTCTAAGCAGCGAAATACTCTAATAAATTGCATTCTTCTCTTAAATAAGACTTATAGACGAATGCCTGAAACTTTTCCACCACAGACACACAGAAGCACAAGCTTGACTTCCGCCGTACTTAATTTCCATTTTTTATCAAGCATTTTTTTTTTTTCGAAATGTTGAGCATTTTGACATAGGGAGATTTTACCAATACAACGACCGACTTATAACAGATTCAGCGTTAAAAAGAGTGCAGCAAATGTACTACAATCCCAACTCATTTTGTCACCACAATCATTTAGATTATTTAGAATGAACAGTCCAGAAGGATTTAGTGTTCTCCTTCGCGACATGGATAGGGAAGATTCTTCTAGTTTGACCATCTTCTGGACCATCCACCCCAGTTTGACCATCCGTTGGACCATCCACAACAGTCTGACCATCCGTTGGAATTCCAACCAAGTGCAAAAAGCTCGCCGAACTATGCACTCCGGCCTACCATTTGGAAACTTAATGCTCTAACGTCTAGTTTGAAACAGATTTTTTTAATATTCAAATCTACTTTCAAGTTAAAATCATTATTAGTAGTGCTTTTTTGATTCTCCAAATTATTCATATTAAAATGCTAATAAACTTTTTAAAATTTTATTATTAGTGTTGTTGTTATACGTGGCCTACCAATGTCACCAACAGTCGTTATGCATGGCCTACCCAACAATTATTACACTTATGTATACCAGAAATGTCCCTCCGACTAGTATAAGGGGAGAACATTGCCTTCTAAGAGGACATTTCATTATCCATATTTGAGTGCCACTGGTAGAGAACTACCAAACAGACTGACTATCAATACGAGTCGCTTATATACAGTGTTACAATTGCTATCGAATCGGTCATCTATTTTCTGAAAGATGTAAGCGCACCAAATTGGAATCTCCTTCATCTTGTAGGCTAGCTACGCGTATGACCACGCAGAGGTCGGACAATACTACTGTGCCCAAAAAAGTAAGACCAATTATTTTTTTTTCAAAAACTCTTTATTTATTCTTACAAATATATTTGATCGCCTTCAAAGTAATCCCCTCCGGACACAATGCACTTATGCCAACGTTTTTTCCAATCCTCAATGCATGCTAAAAAGTCATCGACAGGGATGGCCTTCAAAACGATTCACGTTGAATCTCTTCAATCGACTCAAAATGATGCTCCCGGAGTGATCTTTTGGGTTTAGGGAATAGCCAGAAATTGTACGGTGTGAATACGGTGGTTGTGGCATGATATGCGTTTCATTTTTGGCAAAAAAAGTCACGAAGAATCAATGCAGTGTGAGCTGGCGCATTCAGTGTTTTCGATACCCATCGAGATTTGACGCGTTTAAGGCCCAAAATAGAATTGACCGATCCTTTTGAAATTCCAACATCCTCAAGGTCTCTAATTGTAAATCGACGGCTTGCAAGCCCCAAACCTTTAATTTTTTGGACGTGAGCTTCTCGGTTGAGGTGGAGGGTCGATCCGAAGGCTCTTCGTCTTCAACGCGTTCTCTGCCTTCTTTGAACTGCTTATACCACTTTTAAACATATATTTCCGATATAGGAATGATCACCGAATGCCTTCTGCAACATTCTATTCGTTTCCGCAAACAAAATTGAATGCCAGTTCTTTACTCAATGAATCTCCATTTCAAAAATCGCCGGAATCAGTTTTAGCGTCTCACAAAGCCAAGTGTCACTCAAACACTAATTGAATATTTTGACGTCAAATTTCACACAGATGTCACGGACAGTGCCATCAACCTAAAAAATAAAAATAAATAAAATTAAAAAAGCCCCTGGAAATTTAAATTGAAAATTGGTTTTACTTTTTCGACACAGTAGGATGCTGTAATTAATCACCATTTTGTTGCGTTAAGTTGCCCATACAAACTTAAAATTTTCTTTTTAAAATAAATACATTTCATTTTTATTTTGACCGAAATCTGCATAAGAGTTCTAAAAGATATCCTGCGAGTTTCATGAGCTTAATCGAAATAGTTATTTATATCACAATTGATATAAATAATCATAATAATTATCTTTTATCTTGCTATTACAATATTTACCTCGTAATAATATCACAATTGGTGATACCAAAGTTCAGAAAAGTTTTTATTCCGATAGAAAATATTATCGCTTGATGTATATTCAGCTTAATTTAATCTTAATTGCATTTATATCTTAAAATAATTCAAAACTATTAATTATATAGTTAAAACCCTTAAACGTAAAACTAATAAATGGAAAATAAATAAATTTATTTAAATAAATTTTATTAATACAGAAAATTTAATTTTAGTCACTCAGGAGATACATTTGAAATAATTAAATAGTCACAATTTATATAGATCAGGATTCGCTAAAAATTATTGGGGATTTATCTAAAAATTAATTTAGTGATATATGATTATTATAAAAATTTATATAAGACACATTACTTTTACGTAATAATTTTTTTAAGTAATGAAAGTTTATTTTTTGCATTTCATTTCCAGATCACCTAAAAATTATTAAGACTGTGGTCGAAAGGTGAAATAGGCCACATTGCATGCAAAATATTAAGATATCACTATTTAAGTATTCGTTCTTAATGTCCATTCTTATTCATATGTTTGAAAAACATAATGAAAATTCAAACATATTTTTTTTTTTGTTCTAATGCAGCTGGGAAACACTTACACAATTGTCTTCGATGCCTTAAGGTAAGTGCTGCACCGATGTTACTCACTTAGCACTACCCAGGAGGTACGTGTAGCTTGAAGATAAGCTACGGACGCGGAGCGGTAACAATACTTCCGCAAAGCTTCACGATCCTGTTAAACCGGGACCTACGGTTTAAAGTGGATTCCGAACCACTACAAACATCCATGGCACCGCCGGGACTCGAACCCGAAACCTGTGGTATCGAGTGCTAGTTACTCGGCCGTTCAGGCCCCCATTCAAAAATATAAATATCAAAAATTTAAAAAGAAATACTTTAAAATTCATATTTATCAAAATATTAATTCATATTTGTTTTCATGAAATAAAAATGCCAAAGACCATAAGAAATTCAAGAAGAGATACTTTAAAGCTCTTATTAATCAAAATACTAATTCACATTTCTTTTCATGAAATAAAAATACCAAATGCCACAGGAGATCCAAGAAGAAAAAAATTTAAACTCTTATTTATCAAAATATTAATTCATATCATTTACAGAAACCAACTATCTAATTTCAAGAATGGAAAATTGTGAGTTTTAAAGTAGTATTTTTTATAGTTCGCATGATAACAATTTTGAAATAACTCAACAGTTCTGATAGATTTTTATAAAATCACAACTGGATATCAGTCATATTTTTGTACTTTCAAAAATAAATATTTGATAGGAAAATATATACCACATATTTTGCAATTCTGGATAAATAATTTTTAAATTTAATTTTTTTATTGAAACATAAAATTATCACTTATATTGATTATGAATGTTATATTAGTCATACTGGAATGACCTCATAATCTTTACTTATTTCATCAGAACTTTTGTTAAGAATTATCACTGATCTAAATTTAAATTAGATCTGTTTAGCCTACAATTCATTCATATAAAAGTTGTTAGTTGTTTATTTTTAACTAATAATTTCTATTTATAATTAATTATTAACTTTTACAAAAGCAATGTTGTTTAAACTTAACTTTCTGTCATGTATAAACTTAACTTTCTGTCATGAGAATTAATTATATTTTTAAAAAATATAATTAATTCTCATGGATTGATACAAAATAAACGAAAGGTAATCAATTTAAATGTCGCTAAAAATGAGCGAGATTAAAATATAATCTTTAACTCGCATCTCAATCAACAGTTTCCAAAATAGAGACGAACAGAAAACAATCGAATGGCCTGAAAACTCGATTTTTGTTTGTCAATAGAGACATCGCGGATTGCCACAACCAGAGGCAATCGATCGCACGTGTAAGAATAGAATTATGAATCAAAAAATTAAAATCCCGCGATTGATTTCTCAATTAGGATTCTTACTATCCGATTCATTTTTTTTTTTTTTTTTTCGTTCCGATTCATATCTGACTAAAATTGTTTTGTAACCCTTTTCCATGACCTTCTTCAATTCAACGTGGTTTTCAGATTATAGAGCGAATCGTTATTACAACAGTTTTCCTTACAAGTTGCTAACTTATGTCAATAGCTCTTGCATCTGAAAAAATCTAATTGATTCGGATGCGATAGAAATCCTGATAAATGAATGTGTTACGTTTTTTTTAAATTGATGTGTAAATTTTCATTAACTTATTATTTGGTTAAAAAAAATTTATTTTCTCTGTGACAATAATAACAACTATAAGATCTACCTTGTGGAAAATTATTCACCGTACAATCTTTGAGCATTTTTGCCGGTTCGCTCCGTTGTGCCCATACATCAAATGGATATCTGCAAGCTCCGCATATGAGTGAACGAATTAACATTCCTTATTGAAGAACGTTTCAGCGTTCATATTGCTATGAATGAATTCCAACGTTAAGAATATTTGAAATTATGGAAATCTATATATATATATATATTTGTAATATTGTACTCTGTATTCTGTTTCTCATACATTTGAAATTGGAAGAAGGCATCTACTGACAAACAGCCACCGCGTGGACAAACCTTTTTTAACTTGTCGTATTACATAGAGAAAACTGATTATTTTTCTCTACCACCTTTTATAATATCTTCCCTTCATCTTTATTCTATCTTCATTAGCGTCATTCCCGGCATAAACCTTTACCATTCAAAACCTACCTACCCCTTTTTGCGGAATATATAACCTTTCTTTGTAAGAACAGAATTGAGAAATTTCTTGTAAATGCCATCAACAGAGAATTTCTTCTCTCTATAGAATATTTTTTCTGTCTCTATTTATTCTCTCTGTAGAATCTTTCTCTCCTATTTCTGTTTCTGCTCTATGTAGAATATTTCTCTTCTATCTCAATTTCTTCTTTCTCTAAAATCTTCACTTCCACGGTGAAGGATATACAAAATTGAGTAACTTCCTAAATAAAATCCCTAAATGTTCTTTTTAAAGCACATTATCACAAAAAAAAAAAAAAAAAAAAAAAAAAATCGGACACCTTTCTCCAAAACAATATCCCTTAGAAAACAGAGACAAAAATCTTAAGAGTTTATCTTGATCAGCACTTTTAGAGAAAAGCACATACTAATTACGAAAAATCGGAAAAGCCACAAAGGTTCCCACCCTTTAATTTCCTGTCAATTTGAGATGACTAGAGTAAACAAAATTCTGATGTGTACCTCTACATCTAGTTCTAATATAAAGCTACTGTCCTCTTTATGCTTTCACTGTCAAGAAATAAATCTTCTCCAAAAAAAAAAAAAAAAAAAAAAAAAGTCAATTTTACGAGAGACACACGTAGTTCACGAGAAATTCAGAACTTCGAAGAGACAACATCCTCCCCTTAAAACAGTTCTTCAAAAAAATTCTTGCTAAACACTTCAATAGCCTCATTCCACCACTCAAGTTCTTCTGATATTAAGCATAAACGTAAAAAAAAAAAAAAAGTTACCTAGATTTTTGCCATTTAAATTTTCATCCCCTTTTCATTATTAACCAAGCACTTCATTTTAAACTAATATTTTTTCCTTTGTAACCATGCTTTCTCCTATCCATAGACAAGAGCGTCCCCTGTGGTGTCCAGGAGAAATGACCAGTTGGCTTTCAGACTTTCACCCGGAGAGGAAGTATATTTCGTACATCCTGCGCATAGCCAAGTTTCGGGTTTTCAGCTTGGAAGTGGAGTCCTTCCGCGAGTCTTATAGTTAAATGTCAAATATTGTATGTCTTTAATTGTATGCGTGTGGGGTGTTTGTGTTTCTAATAAAAAAATTCAAAATTAGATTTAAAGCAAATATGTAAACATGAAAAACGAGACTTATTGCAACTTTTCTCTTAATTTAACACTTTCGCTGCAGATCTCGCGCCAAAGCGTGATATGACTTCTACCCCAAGAGCCAACCACACCCACCTAAAGAGCCATGATACACATGATTGGGCATTTTTATGATACACATAATCACGTTTTATTACCGCTTTTCAACCCTATTTATTATAAAAAGTAAATCACCTTATGCTAAAACCTATTTCTATTGCGAAGCAATAATTATCAACACATAGTCACGTGACCCACAGTCAAAGTGTTAAGTATTTATTCCCTTCTTGATAAAGTAAATTATAACTGTTCTTTACACGACAAAAACTAAGTCAGAACTAAACTATTATCTCTGTAAATTATTCAACGTAATTTTTTTTTCTATTTTCTACCAGCTTTTACTTTTTTTCTCTTTAATGGTTGTTTTTTTAAATATTGTATATTGTGTTGTTGATTATATTTTAATACAAGGGTGGCCAACCCAAATGATCTTGAGGGCCACTTTGGAAATGCATCCTAACTCTGCGGACCGCATAAAAATTTATATATATTCCCTATTAGATTTAGACACACTACAGACATTTTATTGGAGTGAAACATTGAAACAAAATGAGTTATTATTGTTGTGCTGACCATTATTCTTGCATGTAAACGTAGATAAAATAATAATAATAATACTAAACGCTTATTGTAAAGAAATAGATAACACTAAAAATGAAATCATTAAAAAAATATTTATTTGACTAGTGCGATATTTGTTTCCCCACTCTTTCACATAGCTTTTGCAAATCAATCTCCATTTGGGCATCGTAATGGGTGTTGCAGGTGAGCATCCGTTAGGTTTGAGCGTGTTTTGTGTTGGGTCCATTTCATTTTCAAAAAAACAATCAAAAAACGAATAGTAGGTGTAAATTGAGCCAAAAGCTTTAACAAATTTTTGTGCCAGATTCCTCAAATAGGAAAATTTCTCTTTTGTAACATAAGCGTTACAAAAAATCTAACTGTAAATTCATAACTGTAAACTCATAAATAAAATGGGCAATATCTGTCGTATATTCGCAGAATATTATTTAAAAATCAAAAGTTAATTTTTTTCATCATTTCGACAGTTCATTTTTTAATAGATGGATGCACACACCATGTATTTTTTTAATACATTGGTTTTCACTACTTTGGCCATTATAAAATAAATATATTTTGTAAAAGTCTGATAAATCTCAGGGGCCAGATAAATGTTCAAGGCGGGCAGCGGGTTGGTCCCCTGTTTTAATATGTTCCCGATTGTTTACAAATTTTCTAATTGTCTTACATTCACTCGCAATTTGCGTGTAGAGTATTCGAAAAGCAGGTGGTGATTAACGGACGATTCCAAGGTTCGTTCAAGGGCAAACTGGCAGATGTTAACGAAAGAAAATGCCCTCATCTTTTCAAGAACAATGGCATAACGGTTTTCCATTATCAAATTCCATTAGATGACAGGTTTTTTTTTGCATTATGAAAACACTTTACTTTGAAAACACCATTTAGCAAAAAAATATTATATTTATTCCATTATTACAACTGTCAATAATAATGAACATGTACACTACACATGGAAATATTTCAAGAAAAATCTAAATTAAATTTTAAAATAAAATTTTTCCTTTGTTTATATTTGAAAATTTACAATTAAACAAAAATTAACACATTCATACTGCTTATGGAATAATGGCTTGATAATAAAAATATTTTATTTTAAAATTAACATGCGTAAGATTATTATAAAAAAATTAAATTTTTAGAATATATTTTTATTCTTGAAATTTTCGAAAAGTCTTTCAAAATAGCACATAAGATAAATAAACTCAAAACAAAACATTAGTGGGTTAAAAAATTTATTTTTTTTTTATGATGAACAGCTTTTTTTTAGTTGAAAAAAATAATGCAAATCACAATTCTGTAAAGTTCGTTCATTTAAATGTTATTTACACTGTGTTCATAAAACGGAAATTAATAATTTTGGAGAAACAAAAAATAAATAAATAAACCGTTGATAAAAATAAAAATAAATAATAAATCCGTTGAAATTTTATGTATTAAAATTTATTGATAACGAAATTTAAAGCTTCCAATAATGCTAAAAAATAGCAAATTAAATTTTTAATGAAATAAGTTTTTTTTTTTTTTAAATTCCTCATCCTGAATTTTTTTTTTTTTATCTATTCATCAATATTAAAATTTCCTAAAAATTAAAAAATTAATGTTAAAATTATTACAGTTTATTATAGTAAGTAAGAGGTTAAGAATTTCATAACAATTAGAAACCCTAGGTTAAACTGTATTGGAAGTATAAAAATAAATATAATGGCGAGACATTTGTGATTTATTAAGAAATAAAATAAACCATACTATTTTAAAGTCGATTTACAACTAGAGGCCTTGCTGATGATGTTGGAATTTTCAAAAAGATCGGTCAATTCCATTTTGGACCTCAAACGCGCCAAATCTCGATTGGTACGTGTCAAATCTCGATTGATTCTTCGTGACTTTTTGCCAAAAATGAAATCCATATCGTACCATAACCACTGTATTCCCACTGTGTGACTTCTGGCTATTCCCTAACTCAAAAGATCACTCCGGGGACACCGTTTTGAGTCGATTGAAGAGATTCGACGTGAATCGCCGCTCTCTTTGAAGGCTATCCCTGCCGATGACTCTTTACCATGCATTGAGGATTGGAAAAAAGTTGGCATAAGTGCATTGTGTCCGGAGGGGATTACTATAAAAGCGATGAAATAAATTTTTAAGAATAAATAAAGAGTTGTTGAAAAAAAAATTAATAATTGGTCTTACTTTTTGGACACAGTAATACCTCATCATTACGACCATTTTATTAACAAAAATATAATTACTAATTTTTTAGAAAGATTTTATTGTGCTAATAAACGACTAAATATGACCCAGTCCAACAAAAAGTTATCATTGAAATATTAGAAAAACATTCCATTCCATCTTTTCTATATCATAGCAGATTAGAAAATCAGATTTTTGTCAATATTATGCAAGCCATGATACCTATCTAAGTAAATTTTCTTGTTTTTATTATTATGATACTTATTGCAAAAGACACGATCCATTTTAAAACAGTCGATGTCGTTCCTAAATGAAGAAACCTGTTTGGATTAGTGCATATTTGGGAATAATTAATTTTTATTCATCCATATCAAAAAATAGATAAAACTTTTTGAATAATCCCTCTTGCGAGTAGTTGCTGCAAAAATCGTACCCATTCCTAAAACTGTTTCGAAATTAATGTAATATCATGCATACAATGCTTTACTTTTTATTGTATTCAATTTCATTTTACGATTTGCCAGATTGATGGAGAGCCTTGGTTGCATAGCAACCTCTATCTCCTGCTTTGTGAATGAGAGAAGTGTCTTAAGCTTTAAGCCCATTGATTAGATAAAAAACGAGTAAGATATATATATTATTAATTTATTAAAATATAACTTATTAATAGCGTTCCAATAGCAATTCTGTGTATAAAGACCTGTAACCGAGTCATTAGGGGGCATTAATAGAAGTATTAGAGCACATACAATTAGCGAATATTTGCAGTTTGTCAGCTTTGTTCTTAGTGGAATTTATTTGATTATTTAAATTTGGAAGATTTTTGATGTCAGTAAATAAAGAAATAAATTCTTTCATTAAGAAAATTGCGTTTTGGAATAAGTTAATATCTTGAATGTTGGGTAAAGCATTCGGTTAGTTCTGAGTCACAATTGTAGAAGCGAATGAAGTTGCAGAAATTTTTAGCATAGAAGCAAAGCTGATAAAATTCCATTTTATTATGCATATTTCTTTATATTGCTCCAAATAGTATGTGATGCCCGTGGTCTTCACAAGCTCGTGCTATTTAGAAAGTGTTTTAAGTTATTCATAAATGTTATTAAAAACATGGATTGTTTATTTGAAAATTTGTACATCCTTGTTGAAAACATTATTACATTAACTTAAAACTTAACGAACGAATGCAAATTCTGACAACTTTTACGAAGCTGCTTTCCTAGAAAAAATAATAAATAATAATAATAAAACAAACATCTGTTTCTGGAAAACAAAATTCCTGTTGCTTGGTTTCTAAGGGCAGCAAGCACTATTTGTCACGTAGTGACTTGTCCAAACACGAGATAAGACTTTTATTTTTTGATTTTATCTTATTTATTCATTTCTCAATTTCAGGTACTTATTTCCCAACCTTCGAACCTAATTTATATAAAATATGTTATTTCTTAATAATTAGCTACTTTTCATAAAATCATGTCATTCATAAATTCACATTTTAGTTGATTAGATAGTTAACTTCCACATTATAAAAATATGTTATATAGTTAATTTAGGGATTTTAGTTTATAGACAGTTGAAATGGAAAAACAGTTCGACCTTGTTTATACAATAGATTTTAAACATTATGTAATGAATAACATCCATTTTATTGCTGTCGTTGTTTCTATTAAGAAGTTGTTTTATACAATCCCTGATTTTCTTTGAATCCTAAATAATAAATCTGATTTTGTTTCTCGATTTGTGCGCGATGTACCACGATTTGGAACTACTAGTTATTGAATTATTGCGTCAAAATATTTTATTTATTTATTAGTCGATAAAGAGTTTATTAATGTATATATGGTGTGAGGTACATCATATTGTCCAATTGCCAATGCTATGCTGGTTTTGTTACACATTTCGCTTGTAGCGAATACTGTAGGATATACTTTTTGTGCAAAGTGGTCGGGTTTCTAGTTCAATCCTTATCAATTTGAACTTCACCTTCACTTTTGATTTTCTTATTGATTTCTTGTGTTCTTCATGTATGTATATATGGCTAGTATGAGGCATATTAGATTTTTAAATTGCGAATGTTATTCTGGTTTTGTTGCACAATTCGCTTGTAGCGAATACTGTTGGGGATTTTATTGTGCAAAACGGTTGTGTTGTAGTTCCTACCTTATCAACTCTTCTTTGATTTTCTTATGGATTTGTTGTGTTCTCAATATTTATACTGCTAGTATGAGGCATATCAGGTTTTTAAATTGCGAATGATGCGATGGTTTTGTTACACAATTCGTTTATAACGAATATTGTTGTGCAAAGTGGTCGTGTTTGTAGTACAATCCTTATCCATTCATCTTTGATTATTGTATTGATTTATTACACACACACATTATATATATATATATATTTTGTAACCGTGGTTCCTCCTACGCACTGCAAGAATGTCCCTTGTGGCGTACAGAAAAAATCGTGAGAAGGCAATCAGACTCTCACGCGAGAAGACGCATGGCGCAATTGGCGGTGGATTACAATCTCTCATTCCGAGAGCTAAAAGCTAAATACTACCACTAAATCTATAATTGAATGTTCTTTAAATATACATACTGTGTGTAAAATATTAAAAAAATTAATTGTAATTGTGGTACCTGTGCTCGTCAAAATAAATAGGTTATTGGACTTGGCACTCGATTTATCCACACCCAATAGAAGCTACACAAACAAACGACGGCATATCTACTACAATCAGTCGCCCAAACGTGGGCCTCCCGTACTTTGGCACTACCAATATACAAATATATACATACACCTAACATGAGGCACGTGAGGTTTTCAGAATAGCAGTTTCAGCATCATCCAAAATACAATTTGGAGTCTCACCCATACATTTTGAACAGCACGTTCAAAGGTGGCATCTGGGGAATTCGCAACCTCTTTTATCCCCTTAGATCAATGGAATGGCATTCTAATTTTCGAATGTATTGCCCATCCCCATCTTTTTTGTTTCGGCTTCTGATAGAAGCAGCTTAAATATATATACTCAATTTTAAATTGTGCTATTTTAATGGGTTTTAAATAATAATTTCATATGGCATGAAATTATTATTTAAATTATTTGAAATTATTATTATGGTCCAAAAGTTATTAAATACAATTATCCAATAACTACTACTACTACTACACCACACCACATCACTATACCTAGAACTGAGTTGCTCCTTTACAGTTTTGGATTGATGTGGACGAGAAGTCTGAATGGGCTCTGTGACGTTCTACGGTCCTATGAGACCGGCACTTACGGCTTAAAGTGGATTCCGAACCACTGCCAAAGTGCTGGCCACTCGGCCATCAGGCCCCAATTATCCAATGACTGAGTTGTTATTTTAAATTCCTTTTTATTATGCTATGCGTGTAATAAAGATTGTTTGGATAATGTTTGCATTGCATTTTGTATGGTCATCTAATGAATGCTGGAAAAAAATCTTTATTGAATTTTTTTTTTTTTTTTTTTATATATAAAATGACATCATCTCTTTAACTAAATCATTTTTCAAACACATTTTTGTGAAATTTTTGTTAAAGATGTTTCTTTTTATTGGTTATTAAAACGTAAATCAAAAAAATAATAACACAGAAAGGTGAGAAAAGAAAGTTCGAATAAAATTTCTCAAAAGACAAATTTATCATAATCTTGCCGTTTAGTTAATTAAGATTTTATTTTAAAATGAAAAACAAATAAAAATGGAGGATTTTTTTTTTCAACTACAGTGAATTATATCGCATTTTGCGTTTCAATCGCAGAGCATCTTGTTTTTCCTTCACTTTTGAATTCTAGAAACATAGAACAATCGTCAATTACATAAATGCATGATGATGAAAGAGTTACGGAAATAAAACATCGCGGACGTCAAACGAAATAAAACGCATTATTTACCAGTCACATTATTTTTCGCGTAATCAAATTTCACTTTCATCAATTTGTGAAGCGGTAAACGTGTTCTTCTTCCAAGGTCAAACCCTGAATATTTTCCTTGACCATCAACAACCACGGCGAAGAAAAGGAATGAAAAAAAAAAAAAGTGCAAAAGTATTCCCTGCAGGTGTTTTTATTACGGACAGCAACACACTTCCTCTAAAGCAGCTATTTAATGATTATGTCGTTAAAGTTTACAGTTTTACTTTTCTCCAAAGTGATAATATTATTGCAGAAATACGTGATGTACTTTTAATGGAAATGGAATAGTAAAAGTAGATTAGAAGCCTGAAGTGTAAATCATTATGCATTCTCTGTTCATTCAGGATTATCTTTGCAACTTTTGAGTCAAAATAAATTACGCAATTAAATTTTCGTATAGTTTATTTGTTTATTTTTGTTTTTCATTATTATTGAATTGTGTTTTCAATATTATTTTCAAATTTTGAAGTCTTTTTCAAAGACAATAATTGTAAAATACCTTTTAGCTAGTGTGTATCAATACTTTATGGAAGTATAAATAGAACTACAAAATGCAAAATTAATTTAGCATCATGTTTCCAAAACATTTAATTAATATATTTAATCTAAAAATCAAAATACATAACATTAAAATCTCATATTTTTATTTTGGTTACAATAAAGCTCCAAACTTTATTTGGAAACTTACATATATATGTGTGTGAATATATACTAAATATCAGATGAGTGCTCACTAAACACTCAAAAATATGTATATGTAAATATATATATATATATATATATAAAATGTGTGTGTTTAATGTATATATGAGTATTAGTACTCACTAAACACGTATATTTATATACTAAATATGAATGTTTAATGCATATATATTACTGCTCACTAAACACTCATATATATATACTAAATATGAGTGTTGAGTGTTTAGTGGGCCCATTCACTAAATATGCAGAGTAATTTTTGAATTTTTATTATTGATGCTTTGAAGTTTTTTTCGTCAGGTATTTCTTTTTTGAACATAATAATAACAATGAAGGACTATTTAAAAACACTTTGCTTTATTACAAAGGAAATTTTTTTAAACATGCATTCAATTCTAAATTTTTTAATTTCTCTAATGGACTGAATTGCGTGCATTGCATAAATGGAATGCGACTCTTTACACTTTAGACAAAAATGTTCGTTGTTTGTGCGTCTTAAATTTTTATAATCATTTTTGATACATTGTTTTATTTATTTATTTATTTATTTTGTTCGTATTCTGATAAATGAAGTGTGTTATCCTTTGCTTATTTTACATAAAATTAAAATTCTAAGCTTGTGATAAACAAAACACACGCTAAATAGTTAAAAGATTGTTTTACAAAATTATCATATCCATTCACGATAATATAATTATTAAAAAAGAAACAAACATTTTACCCTTTTTATTTTTTTATTTTTTTGTTCAACTTTCGTTTTAGCTTCAAACAATGCAAACAATACTTAAAACAATCGGAAAACAATTGATAAAAACTCTTTTCCAAAATGATAAATCACGCTCAAAGCAGTATCATATAAAACGCAATTCAATTAACTTATCAAATCTAGAAGATATCAAAAGACTTTTATCCTTTTCTTGTGTTCACTTTTAATTCATAGTTATATCATTTTTCCTGTTCCTAAAAGTGCACGAAAACAAATCGTAATTTTTTTTTTTTTTCTTTTAATCGATCCGAAAGGGGAAGGAAAAAAAGTGTCCGATAGGTGGCGCTGCGACTCCCTTCAGAAATCGCTTGCCTTTCGTTCTGAGGGCGACTGTCGCTCGGGCGCTGCGGAAAGTTGACTGTCAACAAAATCTTCTCTCTACCTCTCGAAGACATGCCCGTCAGCTGTTGCCAAGCGAGATTTGTATCTCCCTCATAGGTACTGTAGCACTCTTTGGAGAAGCCTTTTTAAACCCGGTGAGTTGATGCGAGGCCTTTGTTTGTTTATTTATTTATTTACTCGTTTCTATGAGATGTGTTTATTATCTTTCCACCACTTAGCAGTAACCTGTTGAACTGCGAATTACGTTGGAATAAGTGAACTTCTACCGTTAAACGCTGTAAGATTAAAAACATCAACTGAGTGTTTATGCGCATACTTAGTTTTCAATGTATATTCTTTTACATGTGTTAATATATAATGAAAACTAAATACACATTAAGTTACACTTAAAAACATTAAGTTAATTTACGCTGTAAGGAAATAATGTATGATTAAAAACATCAACTAAGTGCTTATCTTTTTAATGTATATTAACACATGTAAAAGAAAACCATTAAGTTAATTTACACTGTAATAAAATAATGTATGATTAAAAACATCACCTGAGTGTTTATGTGTAGACTTAGTTTTTAATATATATTAACACATCTAAAAGAAAAAAACATTAAGTTAATTTACGCTGCAATCAAATCAACTGAGTATTTATGTGTATAAGTTTTTAATGTATATTAACACATGTAAAAGGAAAAAAAAAAAACATTATATTATTTGATTACAGTGTAAGTTAACTTAAACTTACATATATTACTTACATATATTACATTATTACTTAAACTTAATCATATATTATTTGATTACACTGTAATCAAATAATATATGATTAAAAACATCAACTGAGTGCTTATGTGTATAAGTTTTTACACATACACACTCAGTATAAATTTTGCATGTATATTAGCACATTTAAAAGAAAAAAACCTTAAGTTAATTTATGCTGTAATCAAATATTGTATGATTAAAAACATCAACTGAATGTTTATGTGTATAAATTTTTAATGTATATTAACACATGTAAAAGAAAAAAAAAAAACATTACGGTGTAATCAAATAATGTATGGTTAAAAAAATCTGCTGAGTGTTTATGTGTATAAGTTTTTACAAGTAAACACTCAGCATGCATTTTACAACACTCAGTATACAAAAATTTTAAATACATAACAAATTTAAATATTAATTCTTAAGTTTCAAAAATCATTTGAGTTTATTATTTATTTATTTTAATTTATCCTTTTAATTAATTTTTTTATTATTATTTATAAATTTGTTGGCGTAAATTAACCTAATGTTTTTTCTTTTACATGTGTTAATATACATGTAAAAGAAAAAATATTAGGTTAATTTATGCTGTAATCAAATAATGTATAATTAAAAACATCAACTGAGTGTTTATGTGTAGACTTAGTTTTTAATGTATATTAACCCATGTAAAATAAAAAGGAAGTTTGATTTTTCGAAAAATGAGGCAGTGATTTATGAAATGTTAGGTTTAAAAATGCTATATCTGTACTTAGTTATCTACAACAACAGTTTTAAACAAAAAAAAACTTCAAGAATTTCTTACCGTTTCTAAATTGCAATTTACATTTCATTTTAGTAGATCTTCAGTCATTTGTGATAAAATTTTCATACTATTGCAGTTTTAAACAATTTTAAATTCATAAAAAAATTGAATATTAATTCTTAGGTTTCAAAATCCTTTGAGTTTTATTAATTATTTACTTTAATTCATCCTTTTTATTTTTTTTTTTATTATTTATAAATTTGTTAAAAAATATTATTTATTTTGAAGTGTATTTGTCATACAAACATAAATTCTGATCATTCTAGGATTACTCATTTTTATATAATCAATCCATTGTATAAAAAATTGTGTTTTTTTTTCTTAATTTTAATGTTTATTAATAGTTGTTAAAAAGAAGAAACTTTGATTTCTTAAAAGAGCTATCTTTTCTCAATTTATGACAAAGTTTTCTTGTAATGCGTTGTTTATTTTGGAATTTCAAAATTAAAAGAAAATTATCATATATTTCAAAATTTAATTAGTTTTATTATTTTAATTACAATTAAATTTATTTAGTTCAAAATTGAGTAACTTGATTCTTATCACTATAAATTTATTCTTCTCATTAATTTACATTTACACTTTAGTAG
This sequence comes from Caerostris extrusa, assembly GCA_021605095.1. Taxonomy (NCBI): domain Eukaryota; kingdom Metazoa; phylum Arthropoda; class Arachnida; order Araneae; family Araneidae; genus Caerostris; species Caerostris extrusa. The sequence goes on along the minus strand of BPLR01012367.1, from coordinate 183,486 downwards.
AACAAAGTATTCTAAATTAAATATTTTTAGAATATAATGATTTAAAATTATTAGTATGTATGCAGTCATGTGATTATAATATTTTGAATGTAATATATTTATAAATATTATATCAAATAAAGTTATTTCAAATTGAGTTATACCTTTATTAAACATTTATATGTATTGTCATAATCAAATCGTAAATTTTATCAATATCATACGAAAATTTTCTAGCAAAGTGATTCAAAAAAAATTAAAGCAATGATTTTTATGCTGTTGCTTTAGTTAATAAGAATATTTCTTGTGCGAAAATCAAAAATCAAAAATATTTTTATGTAAAGTCAATATTTCTTTTGATTTTTCAGCCTTTCATTTTATTATTTTCTTCAATGATATTTCAAATGTTTTTTTTATTTATGTTTTTAATGTTTAATCCGGATAAATCCGGAGGCAGAATTTGAATTGAGCAGTTGTTTGAATTCTTCGTGAAATACCAAATTGTTCGGATTTTTTTTTTTCGAATTAAACTATCAAATTTTTATCGGCCGATAGTATTCAAGAAATTTTAATTTTTCATGCTTTCCCAAGATTAATATTTATTGTTATTTCTAACTATACAAATTTAAAAAAAAAAATATGTATTTTTAAATCTCATTCGTTGAGTTTTATTGAATGTGCTTTTTTTTTTTTTTAAAATTATGATTGGATTTTTCGACCATTTTCATTCTCATGCCAAACAAATCTGGTTTAAGTGCACTTAAGTTGAAATGATCAATGATAGGAAAATTGATTTTAGGATACGAAATTTTCGAACCTGGTACCAATAATGTTTTAGTTACTGAATATTTGTTGAGATCAATTTTAAAGGTAAAAGAAATATTTCTGAGAATTAAGTTATGTTTCTGAAAAGATGGCAGGAAAGAAACATGGATTTACATAAACCATGAAATAATACTTACTGTTTCCTCCTAATCTTAGATATTATTATTAAAGTTACACGTGAAATCTAATGTTTTCACCAAATAATTAACAGGGTGGTTAGATTTTGAAGTTGGAATAATTTCAAATGGCTTTAAAATACTTAATAAATATTTTTTAAGTGTCTAATCCATTGAGTTTTAATGAATGTGCTTTTTTTTTAATGAGGTTAAAATTATGATTGGATTTTTCGATAATGTTCATACATTCTATCTAAATCAAAAATGACGCAGTAATTTGTAACAGATTGAATATTATCTAGTTTTTACCCGAGCACTTCTACACACCACTTACGAGAGAAGAGGGTGGAGGTGTATCCCGTGTGTCACAAGTGAGAAAAATAAGAAAGCATCCACATAACCAACTGGCATGTAAAGAATGTTCTGTTGAGGGGGAGTTCTTAACTAGAGATCCATGTGCTTAATTCAGGGAATTGTGATAATGAAAAACGGTTTCTTTTAATTTCACTGACTTCTAACTGAAGAAAGCACTTATAATATGATAATATGAATGCATTCTGTAATTATATTATTAATCAGCCCTCCAGTGGGAGGAGGGCCGAGGTTCGAATAATTCTGGGGCATAGTTGTAGTCACTGCTTCCGGAAACGAGAGAACTCGATGGTAATAGTGATAGCATGCGTAAAATTCGGATACGGGAGTGAGCTGTGAGAAAAGAAAAGTGTTAATTAGTTGTGTGATTACAAATATAAAAGAACATTTTGAATTACACTCAGGAAATACAGTTACAGTATTCACACCAGCAATGTAATGATAAAATCTGAAACATCTTGCACTTTATAAAGTGGATAGAACAGCTGGTTTCCTAAAAGCTGTAATTAAAAGGCCCATCGCAGTAAATTTTCAACTAATATGCTTCCGAATATGATATGTAAGTTAGTAGATATGTTGTTGTTTATCATCAATAAAACCGAAAACAGGCTTTAAAAGCGTCTGAATATTCGACAAGTAGAAACTGCGCAGAAACACTTTCGAGTTAGCTATATTGATACTCGACATTGCTCGACGTATTTACGTGAAGGAAAGCAGCTGTTTGAAGCGAATAGAAACGAGCTACAATCAATCCTGTATAGCAATATGGTCAGTGTGAGCCCTTGGTGTAATTCACACTCACGCGAAGGACTACGATGGCAAGCTGTTGAGCGAATAGAAACGAGCTGCTATCAACCCTGCATAGAAAGATGATTGAGTAGGAGACTTTCTGTAATTCGCATTTACGCGAAGGAACTACGATGGCAAGCTGTTGGATTAGATTAGATTGTTAAATGTGACCCCTTCTGTAATTTATAGGCTGTGAAATGCATTTCTAAGAAAGAATCGCCTTCTAGAAGGTACAGATGAGGAATATCTTGATCTTACAACTGTCGCGGATGACCACTATTTACAGCTAATTGCATGGAGATACAGAACCTCTCAGATCATATTTTGTAGCCTCCATCTGGTCGGTTTCAGAACAACTTACCACGGAAGGCTTCAAGAAGGAAGTTTGTATATGCAAGACGTATATCAGTGCTTGTGCCCTCACACCTTACCATCGAAATGGCAGGTTTATTGGAGCACGTACATATAAATGAAGTGAAAGTTTGTAGTGGCGGATTTCTTTACTGATTTTGCTTGGCGAGATTTATTTTACAGAGTAACTCAAAAGATTGTTCATCTAGCAGAATACGGGAACCTGCTGGTATCCTTGAAAGAGACAGATTTGCTGGGTCCATTGTATGTATGTGGACAGGCATCTCTACGGATGGGCAAGCTGACCTGTATATCCTCGAAAAGACACTGTTACTTCTCGGTTTTGTAGATACCACTTCGTTTATCCAATAATTCCACCTTAAGCTTGTGTAATGGGGGATTTGTACATCCTAAAAAACGATAATACCTCATCACACAAAACTCGGTTTGTGGTGTTCGGTTACCATCACAAGAAGACTATCGTGCATATGGGTTGGCTAGCAGATTTTGAAATCCTTGACCTAGATCGAGCATGTTGGAAATCTTCTAGGAATACATATTGCTGCAATTCTTAAGGCACTTCGAACTGCCTTGACTTAGCAATAGACTTTGTTGCCATCTGAGTTTATAAACGTCGTCATCTTGAGCAAGGAACATTACTGTCCGGCTTTTATAGCTGTTAGAAATAACCATACTCTTTTTTTTTTAAAGATAATTATGTAATAAACTCAGATGTTATGTTTTTTAAACATGTTTTAATTTTCCGAGGCATAAATTAGCGTAGTGTTTTTCTATTACGTTTGATTTGTCAGTCACAATTTTATTAATGTTTTCGCAAAAATTTCATTAAATTCCAATGAAATAAATTTTAACAATCACAATTTTTCAGTTATTGTTTACAAATCTAAACCGTAATCATTAGTGTAGCCACGACCGAATTTCCTTTCAATGGCGTCTTACAAAATATAAACGTAAAAATAAAATAGTTAACAGCATTTCTGTTGTCGCATCTGATGCAATTTATGATTGGAGAAATATTTCTTCATTCGATTTATGCCATTCATTATGCAATAAATAGTCAAAGATCGAATACTGTAACGAATTCAGATACATTTTTTCTGCTTCAAAAACAACAACAATTCCTTGAAGAAGAAAAAAAGAAAACCAACTTCCTCCCATGAATCACTTCTTAATATCTTATTTTGTTTCTAATTTCCGGCGATTCAAGGCCACGCAGCGATTGCAGGTGCTAGTCTTCAAGTTGAAAACACATTATTCAACCACAATGAACTAAAACGCAATGTTGAAATATTCGCCTGTGTGTTTGGCTTTTTAATCCTTCTTTCAGTTTGCTTTAAAACTTCAGGCCAAACCGTGCGTGGAAAACTGTGACGTGAATTGACACTGCATTTCTGTTTTTTTTTTCCCTTTGTTGAACTTCTCATGTAAAGCGTGTAAAAGATTTGCATTTTCAGTTATCCTTATCAAGTGATTCGATTTGCGATAATTTTTGTGCAGAGGACCGTGTAATTTCAATGGCAACTTATAGAGAAGTCGGCGATTTTCGGCAGAAAGGGGAAAACTCGTGATTATTATTATTATTATTTTACGGGTATTTTTCAAAATTCTATATCTTTAAAAAAAAAAGAATAATTTTTCTATGAATTATTACATTGCTTTTATTGTTTATTTGATTTAATTTCAATTCCCATAAGGGAAGGAAAAGTTTTAACGCAAAATTTCTGGTACATTGACCTTCAAAGTTCGAATTTAGTCTCATTAAGTTATTTTGGTAAAGAAAGAGATTTTTTTTTTTTTTCCTTTTTTTTAGTGGTTTAACCTTATTCTATCTCAGCATGAGGAACTGTATATTTGAAATAATTGATGAGAAAAAAATTCAAATAAAGTTTTGAAGAAAAAAACTAATATTTTTGATAAAAATTTTAAATAATTGAATACAAATTTTACAAAATCAGAAAACCATCTGTGGAGTATAAACAGAGGATTTATATTGTAAGACAGAAAGTCGTTGGCAACATAAAAATTAATGATAACCAGTTTTAAACATGAATTTGATTGAGAAGCTTTGTTTACTTCAAAATATTATATTTGCGTCCAATATATTAAATATTCATGATTAATTATTATATGAAAACCATTTTAATAAACTGAAATTTGCTCATGTTACAAAAATATAATAAAATATATATTATTATAGTAAAATTATAATAAAAAATATAATGCCATGATACATATTATGCATTTATTAAGCATAATTCTTTGTTATGGCATTATTCTGCTTAAAACAAAGTATCCGAAAAAATGAAATTCTCACTTTCTATTTACTTTTCAGAATTAAATTCTCCTATTAAAACATTGGGGCCTGATTGCTGAGTGGCTAGCGCTCTGTACCACAGGTTTCGGGTTTGAGTCTCAGCGGTGGCATGGATGTTTGTCAGTGGTTTGAAATCCACGTTAAAGTGTAGGTCCCGGTCTATTTAGCCCTCGTGGGAACAAGATGACAATGCCAACCAAGAAAACAAAACAAACCTATTAAGATATCGATGTTAACTATTGAACATAAACTTTCATTCAATACATATATTTGGAAATTTTTCAAATCAATCTCTCAACTAAAATCAAGTATTAGTCAACTAAAGTCTAGTATTTAGTTAATAAATACTCTCAAGTATTTATTAATTAAAAATAAATATTCTTCTTAGTGTTAGTATTTTTTTTTTTATTATTTATGGAAAACTGGAGATGCTGAGTTCAAAAAATCCGAAAAGTTAAATCTAAAACCGAAAGTTTTCGTGTGTACATTAAAGACATTTACGATAAATACATAAGCCAGAAATTTATTTTATTGGGGCGCAGAGATGGCTTGGTATGTTACTACACGGTCATCTTGTTAACATCACGAGGGCTAAACAGACCAAGACCTGCAGTTTAACGTAGATTCCGGACCACTAACAAACATCTATGTCACCGCCAGGATTCGAACCTGAAGACTGTAGTACAAACGGTCATAGCACTGGCCAATTGGCCATCAGGCTGCTAGATAATAAAGATAATTCGAAATACCAAATAAGATTTCTGAAAGGTATCCCGTTCTAAAAGGTGATGACCAAACGAGAGCCCCAATACTAACTGTACGTAGGTTGAGTCAGCCCCAATTTAATATACCCGACACTGGAAAACAACATTTATGCATTATGATTTTAAATCGATATTAGTTAAATCAATAAAACCACTTATTAATTTTATATGTAAAATATTTTAAGTCAATATATAAAAATTGTTTAAAAAAACCGTTTTTATAACTTGATTGTTGCTAGAAAATTTTCGTCATCTTAGAAATGAAATATAGATTATATATACAAATATATATATATAAATTATATAGATAAAAATATTATATAATTTTAATAACATGAGTAGCATTATAATTAGAAACATGAGGGCCTGATGGCCTAGTGGCCAGCGCTCGGGACCACAAGTTTCGCGTTCAAGTCTTGGCGGTGCCATGGATGTTTGTAGTGGTTCGAATCCACTTCAAGCCGTAGTTAGCGGTCTAAGAGGATAGTAGATCATTGTGGTCCCGTTCTAATAGATAGTATGTTTTGGTTACTAACATTCATAGCATATCTTCAAGATACACGTGCCCCATGGGTAGTGCTGTAACAGCGGGGCAGCCCTTGGTTATGGCATACAAGATTAACAGTCTCTATATTGCTAGCTGCATTAGAACAACAACAATATAATTAAAAATATTTATGAAGCTTAATCCAATTGAAAAGCCCTTGCATGTAAATAGCCACTAATTAATAGAACAATTTTTAATGAAACTCTAAAGTTGAAATAAATGTGAAGTTATAAAATGCATAACAAATTTCATTTGAAAAACGAAGATTATAAGGACATAACAAAAAAATCTTCATTAATTTTTCTTTAATATTTCAATTTAATTAATGATATACGTCAAATTTCTTTACAGGTACTTTATAAATTAATTAACAACCATTCATTATACAGTTTCGAACCTACACAATAATTTTTAAAAATTTAACACAGATTTCAATCAACAAGTTAGCCATGATTACTCTGATTTAATTTAAAATAAAATGAAGAAAATTGTTTGATTGTTCTTTTAGTTAATATTCAGACAATGCCGTCTTCTGAACATAATTAGGTTACTTAAAAAAATTTCCAAAAGGCTTGATAAAGAGATAAAAATTTCATTTTAAATTAATAAATAAAGCAATAAAAATGAAATAAGGCCCACGTGTTGGGAATTTTGCATTTGTTTACGCTAAAATACGTTTTGTTGATAGTTTGGAATTCAAACATTTACTTAATATTTGCGGAGGTAGAGATATAAATATTCAGTTGAATGATATATATGTAAACAATCCTTCTTACTTTTTAGTGGCCTTGAAAACTTGAAAACAATTTATTGAAATTCAATTTTGATTTATAATCTAAAGATTTCGCCCAAAAAAATTGCGCTTCAGCGATTCTGGCCAAATTGTGTTAGCTTTCTTTTTCTAGTATTTTAAAAGGGCGTTGATAAATAGATATGAAAAAAAAATAGCGATACACCAGCAGCCCAGTGACTTATTTTAATAATTAATTTAAATATGTTATTTATTTCTTATTAAATAAAATTAAATTTCTAAAGTCATTAGAACTTTGATTTCATAAAGTATTAAAATTATTACTTCTATTAAATTGATAACATACCACATTTGATAAAAAGAGCTTTTCATCCATAAGGTCGTCCATTTCTAATTTACTCTATCATTTCTACAACAAATATTTAAACTGAAATAGTTATACAGATGCAAGGGTTCTGATGGCCGGGTGACTCGGCCGTCAGGCCCAGTTCGCCCCGCCGCGACTATTGACCGTTGGATACCGTAGGTTGCGGGCTGGAGTTTCGGAGGGGCCATCGATGCTAGTAGTGGTTTGAAATCCTTTTTAAACTGTAGGTCCCGGTCTAATGATACTGTTGATCGTAGGAATAATTATCCTACCTCGTAAATAAACATCTCTTGTGTCGAAATCTACCAGCAGGTAGATCAGGGGTGGCCAACCCGCTACCCTCTTTGAACATTTTCTAGACCGTGAGATTTGTTACACTTTTACAAAATATATTTATTTTATAATGGCCAAAGGGGTGAAAACCGATGTATTAAAAAATACATTAAGTGTGCATCCATCTATTCAAAAATGAACTGTCGAAATGATGAGAAAACATCTTTGCGCAAACAAATATCGCACTAGTAAAATAAATATTTTTTAATCATGTCATTTTTGTATTTCATTTCTATTTATATTTTTTTTATATTTTATTTTTAGTGTTATATATATATTTTTCAATGTGCATTTAGTATTATTATTAGTACATTATCTATGTTTACATGTAAGAATAAAAGTAAAGACAAAAATAATAGCCCATTATGTTTTAATTTTTCCTCCGAAAAATATCTATAGTGGTTCTGAATATAATAGGTGGGATACATAATTTTATAAGCGGCCCGCGGAGTTCAGATGTATATCCAAAGTGGCCCCCAAGATCATTTGGGTTGGCCACCCTGAGGTAGAGACTGTGGGGCTGTTAGACCAATGAAGAAGAAGATACAATGCAAGATACGTTAATTTTTTCTTATTTTTATTAAACGATTACTAATAATTAAAAAAAATAATTGTAATAATAAAAAGGTAGTAAATCTGTTTTGATGATCTTATGATTCAAAGAATAAAAAAACATAACATCATGACTTATTTATTGAAAAGGAATACCGACAGACTGAACTTTGGTAAAATCTAGAATAACTCACTTTAACTTAGATAAATATCTTATTTTCATTGGCGTAACAACCCACAGTGCGCCAAGGCTGCTTGCATAATTATTAAAAAATACCAGGATTCCTCGCATACGGACACTTTTAAGTGATTTTGAGAACGTACAACTTTAGTTTCGTTTTTTTGTTTGTTTTTTGTTAAAGAAAAAAAAAAAAAACACCGATAACTCTGTTTCCCCCTTTGTTTGCCGAAGATAAGAAAACAATAAGGTTCAACGATGTTATCTTTAAAACTGAAAATTCAAATTCACTTTAAGTTTTTATGAGTTCATTGCCGGGGTATAAAAAACCCTTTATAGTTTATGAAAAAATGCATTTATATTCTTGTGCTATAATAAAGATAAAATTTAATTAATTTCTTCAAATACAGGGTGATTGTGATTAAAGTCCTACTTTTCAAAATGCTGTAAAAAAAAAAAAAAAAAAAAAGAAAGAAACCCTCGTCACAATGAGTTCAAATTTGAACTGAAGATACATGAAGAGGTTTGAGGTTTGGTTTGTCGCTCTACGGTCATCTTGTGCACACCAGAGCTAAACAGACCGGGACCTACAGATTAAAATTGATTCCGAACCTTCTAACAAACATCTTCTTAAACACGGATACTTGAAAAGGGGAAATCGGTATGGCATCAAAAAAATATTCCAAACAAGTTTGACCGATATTTCCCAACCAATTTGGTATGACTTTACCATGGTGAATGGGCTTTCCACTCACAGTGTCACAAATGTTGAATGACTTGGAAGTCATTTTTTCCGTCAAAAAATCGAACCAATCAAGCACATTGAAAACTACATTTGGTTTAATATGCAACTCATGCCAAATACGTTGTCATTTCGATACAAATTATCACTTGCAGCCGAATTCACTTTCTTTAAGCTGCTTACAGCGCCATCTATTAATACACTTTGGAACTTTTTTTGGATGCCGTACTGTTTCCCTCTTCTACAAGTATTCTTCAGTCCAAATTTGAACTCATTGGGACGAGTGGTTCTTTTTTACAGCAGTTTGAAAGTGGGACTTTAATTATAATCACCCTGTACTTTAAAAATTTAAAATTTATATATTTAAAAAATTTCAACTATTTTTTCTAATTTTACAAAAAATGCAACAATTTTAGTTCAATGGATTATACTTTTTAATTACTGATATAAATAAAAAACCCGACTTATTCGCTCTGTATTTTATATTCAAAGATAATGATGATTTCAATGGATAAAATATAAGAGAGAAACAACATTAAACATATTGCTTAAATTTTTGTATGCAATAATACGTATTTATTTATTTGTGTGAAGAGATATATGAACCATTTATATATCCTATAAACAGCCCATCGACGAGTGATGAGGAGTGAGCAGTGCCTTCTGAGATAATTTTTAGGGGTCATTGTCTTGCATTTGTATGTCGTATGGAAGAAAACCCGGAAAATTCCCACCAGACATCCTGAGTAGCGATGTGTGACACTTTTAACACATATTATCAAAATATCCATTCAGTCTCCTCATTTCTGAAGTGACCTGATGGCCAATTGGTTCTGGCCTCGTTATGTTTTACTGAATAATCCAACAGAAGTGCATATTAATGCTATAAACGCTTGCGCATACTAATATATATCCATTTATTAATATAAAGTAAACAACGTAACTCTTATAATACATAAAAAAGTATATGTTAATACTAGAAATTTTCTTTTTTTTTAAATTTTGAATTTAAATTTTATTAATAAACCAAATTTAAGTATACAAAATTTTCTTTTAATGAATGAGCCAACAAAAATTTTTTAATTAATTAGTGATGAATTTGAACGGTCCTTTTTTTTAGAATTTCAGTTATCTTTAAAATAAATTTAAAAATCTCGATAATAAATGTGAAAAGAAATGACTTTATCATCATCATTAAAAAGATAATTTTTTTAACTATAGGTGCGTCGATGCAGAAAATTAAAATTCTTTCTTCAACAAAAAAAAAAAAAAAGAGGGGGGAGAGTTCCATGTTTGCAGGTGGTGTCATTGTACTGTCAATCATTGCAAAAGTCAATTTTCTTTATGATGTCAGTGCTCTTACAAATATTCTCTCATTTCGAATGGACTTTTTAAAATATCACCGATATAGTTTCTAAGTAAGTGCCATATTTACGTTTTGAAATGTGATTAACCTACTTTTTCGTACAAGAAAGAACAGAAGTTGTTTTCTTTCTTTAGAAGAAATGGAATGGTGCATTCTACGGTCAATTACCGCAAGGAAAAAAAAACTGAGCTAATGAATTGAACATGGAACGTACTGATAATAATTTATGAGCTGATGACCCTACTTGCAATCATATTTTGATGGAGCGTGGAGATAGAATATCCATTTCGACACATTTCAGTTATGAAATTAATTGTTATTTATTAAAAGCTAGTAATGATAAGCATCATTATCAGGGATGGGGAAAATCTGCTAAACAATTTCCGACCACTGAGTCGGGTTTTTATCCCGACTCTCTCAATTTTTAATACGCTTTTATTAGTTTCACCTGTATGTTTGTTTGTTTGTTTGAAACTGACTCTTTGGCTCGATTTTGCCCTACTTTAAGCGATCAGATTTCATTTAAACGTTGCAGACTTATCAAGGACCGACGACAATAAAATATTTTTATCAGTTTTTTATCTCATCATCATGATTAGGATCGCCAGGATGAGTGATTTTATTTTAACTTATGAAGAGCAATTTAACCCATGTAGAATGAAAGACATTCAAACCTGCGTGGGACAGTGGCACAACGGATAACACGCCTGACTACGGATCAGGAGATTCCATGTTCATTCCTGGCTGGCTCGACATATTCGCATTTAGCCTTTGTTTTACTCACAATTAAATTATTGTGAGAACTGTAGTTCCAGTCCTCCGTACCGGGACCTCATTTAAATATTATAGTTTAAAGAGAACACGCTTTTAGAGTTAATCAAACTAAAAAGTAAAAAATAATTCTTAACATAAGAATAATTGCAGACAAGAAAATGAATGCCACTGTTCTAAAAGCTAGGGGTGCTTTGTGACATTTTTAGACTAACTCTGCATTTCGGAATGAACTAGTAAAAAATTATAACGATTGATATCGAGCACCCCACGCTTTTAGAACAGTGACAGTTTTCTCGTCAGTCATTTTATTCATATGTTAACAATTATTTTTTACTTTTTAGTTTGATTAACTCTAAAAGCGTGTCTTTTAGTTTTTTTAAAACTATAATTTATTTTTACCGCAATTTATGGACTATGATCTTTGCAAATAGATTTTTAAAGAACTTGTAAAATATATTAAGTGATTTTTATTGAATTTATTAATGTATCCAAAAAGTAAGACCAATTTTCAATTTAAAATTCTCGGAGCTTAAGGAATTTCAATTTTTTTCTTTTTTAAGTTCTGTCCTTGACATCTACGGGAAATTTGACCTCAAAATATTCATTAGTGTTTGAGTTACGCTTGGCTTTGTGAGACGCTAAAATTGATTGCGACGATTTTTGAAATGTCTGAATTCATTGAGCAAAGAACTTGCAGTCAATTATGTTTACGGAAACGTATAGAATGTTACAGAAGGCATTCGGTGAGCATTCCTACATCGAAAAGAAATGTTTACAAGTGGTATAAACAGTTCAAAGAAGGCAGAGAACGCGAAGAAGACGAAGAGCGCTCTGGTCGACCAGCAAACTCAACCTACGAAGCTCACGTCCAAAAATTTGGTGCTTGAAAACCGTCGATTTACAATTAGAGACCTTGTTGATGATGTTGGAATTTCAAAAGGATCCGTCAATTCAATTTTGAAAATCTCAATGGGTACCGAAAACACTGAATGCGCCATCTCACACTGCATTGATTCTTCGTGAATTTTTCGCCAAAAATGATACCCATATCGTTCCACAACCATCGTATTCACACCGCGCGTCTTCTGGCTATTCCTAAACTCAAAAGATCACTCCAGAGACACGGTTTTGAGTCGATGGAAGAGATTCAATGTGAATCCCTGCCGATGACTTTTAGCATTCATTGAGGATTGGAAAAAAAGTTGGCATAAGTGCATTGTGTCCGGTGGGGATTACTTTGAAGGCGCTGAAATAAATGTAAAGGAATAAATAAAAAGTTTTTGAAAAAAAAAAAAATTGGTCTTACTTTTTAGGCACAACAGTATATGTCTATACAAAATATTTTTTGAATAACATTTTTTTTTTTTACAATGTGAAAGTAAGATAACTTGTATAATAAATTAAATGATTTTTATTGAACTTATATATCTATAAAAATTGTTTTTGAATAACAACCTATATACATATATATTTTACTATTTGAAAGTTGTATTATTTGAACTCACTAAAAGACATTCTTGTGCTCAAAATTTTTTTTAACGAAAAATACGTTAGATCTTGTTTGTTCTTAATAAGAGAATTGTATTTATAAGATCTTCTTTCCTGGTTAATTTTTTATAAATCTCTGTGAGGGAAGTCTCTCAACACTTACTTGGTATGCAGACACCGTCTTTTCTATTGGTAGGATTATTGACGAATGAAATTGAATTGCTTCCTTAACATTTCATCTTAATATCACTTCCAAGAATTTAAAAAAAAAAAAATTATTATTGTTTTTATAATAAACTGGAAGTCTGATTTTTAAACTCGATCTTGACTAAAATTTTAAGACTAAATCTTGACTCCCGACTCCGCAGCTTTAATCATTATTAGTCCACTTTCTGAAAAAAATATACTTTAATGAATATTCTGTAGCTGAAATTTGGAATATTTTATTCAAGCACAAAAGGACCAAATTTCTTCACTGTCTACTAATTATACTAACGTTTATTTACTAATTTATTTTAACAAATTTTTACAGAATAATTTATGAAATTGAAATCAAAATTACATTTTAAAATTTTTTTAAAAGTTCGTTTTAATTCCAATCTGTATTTCTCTCTAGAGTGTAAAAATTGTATCAATAATTCAGTAATCATTAATTATTATTATTATTAATTTAATTTTAAACATTACATTATAACCATTTTTTGACACTTCAGTGGAATATTATGTCGTTAATGTCTAATGACATAAACAATTGAATTATTCTTGGAATGCTGTATAACGTCATAGACATTATGACGGTATATTATAATATCTATGACATTCTATCTATGATATCTATATCTGCATCATCATAGACATTATGTATATTACTGTATATTATAATATCTAAGACATATTGTAATGTCTATGACATATTATAATGTCTATAACCGTATATGATAAATCTATGACATATTATAATGTCTATGATTTTATATATAATATTATTTATCGTCATTGACATTATAATATCTATGACATAATATAATGTCTATAACCGTATATTATAAATCTGTGACATATTATAATGTCTATGACATATTATAATGTCTATGATTTTATATATAATATTATTTATCGTCATTATTATAATATCGTCATAACCGTGACATATATAATATAATATCTATGACATTTTATATATTTTATATATAATTTATTTATCGTCATTGACATTATAATGTCTATGACCGTATATTATAATAACTATGACATATTATAAAGTCTATTATTATATGTCATCATAAACATTATATTTTCTATTGACGTTTCTCCTAATTTTTTAATGTCGGATTATAGATTATTCTATGAAGTTAATACAATATCTTTGAAATTATCGTTATCTAAAGTTGTTTATACAATTCATGCATTCAAATATTTGAAGAATAAACGTTTATATTATAATTGATCATAATAAAAGAAAATGTTTTTTATATTAAAATACTAAATAGAAATAAAAAAAATAAATTTTCGGAATTATCGAGACATGATAAAGAATGATTTAAAATAATAATAATTAATTTTTTAGGAAAAGGCCTCAAAAACTTACGTATGAAGATATTCTATACAATTCATTATATCATGCTTTGAAGTATTTATAACATTTGTGTAAGGCTTTATGTCATTCATTACTGACTAATGCAGACACAAAAAATATGGATATTTTAAGAATTTTTAGCACATAATAAAAAAATTTATTTACACTCACCATAAAAAATCACAGAGATTATTATTATAATCATAATTTCCATTCGTTGTTTTGTATTCTCTCATTTCTTATAAATTCTTTTATCGGAAAAAAATTAACTAATCCATGATAATATTCAAGTACATTTCAAAGAAATTCAAAGAATTTTTGCCGTGATATGATTTTGGCAATACTTCATTCTCCTGTCATGCATGGATAAAAAGAAAATAAAAAGTAAAGAATGTTTTGAAATTACAGACAGATATCGAAAAAAAAAGATTTATTTAAAATTATCAAAGGGAATTTGCTACGATTATTTTGATGATCTCAATTTCCATTTATTATTTATTAAGTAACTTTCTGTGAATACTTTTTTACGAGAAACTTCAAAAATGATAACCTGACCTGTATTTTGACCTGTATTTTGATACTTTTAACGTTATTTTTTTTAAGTATTAGATTTCTTAATATCCATATTTTATAACATTCCTACTTACCTTTATTTATATTTTTGATTCTATCTTAATTTATGTTTTTATTATAATAAATGATAAATAAATATTTGTTTGTTATAATAAATGATAAATATTTAAATTCACATAATAAATAAATATATGATAAATTGTTCATATATTTACTGTGAAACGTTAAATTTTATTATAAATATGAAATAAAAAATAATGTAAATATGATTATATAAAAAGACTTAAAATAAAATATTTATTATTAAGTATACTAATTAAATTAAATAATAATAAATTTAAATAAATTTAAAATTAATAAGATTAATTAATATAAATGAATATTAAATAATAATAAATATTCATTATTATTTAACAAATTTTAAATACTTAAAATTTATTTGTCTACAGGTTCGAATCCTGGTGATGGTATGGATGTTTGTTAATAGTTTGGAATCCACCTTAAACTGAAGGTTTCGGTCTAATTAGTCTAAAGTGTGCAAAAAATGACCTTAAAGCGACAAACCGAACCAAATCTTCAATGATGCAACAACCCCATGGTGGGCCAATGTCTTCTATCTACTGGCAGATTTTCGAAACATGTGATGTCGTTTTCTTTTTACGGGATAGGGTTATCAGCCCTACACTCTACAGTCCTATTAGACCGGGACCTACGGTTTTAAAGTGGATTGCGAACCACTGCGAAATCTATGGCCCCGTCGTGATTCGAACCGAAATCTGTGGTATCGAGCGCCCGCCACTCGGCCATCAGGCTCCATTTTGCTAATCACACTCTCTTTATCACACACACGCACACACACACACATACATACATACATATTTGAATTTGTAATAATTACAAATATAGGCCCTTGTTTTGTCGTTTGAAAAAATATTAAATAATAATTACATAAAAATAAATATTTGTTATAACCAGATTTGAATATTTATTTTTAATTAAAGAAAAATAATACAAACAGTCTAAACCAGGAGCGGCCAAACCAAATGATCTTGTGGGCCACTTTAGCAATGCATCCTAACTACGAGGGCATCATATAAAATTATATATCTCCATATATTAGATTTAGACCCACTATAGACATTTTTTGGAGTGAAAAACGGAAACATAATTATTGTGTTTGCTATTATTCTTACATGTAATCGTAGATAATATAATAATAATAATAATGATACTAAACGCACACTGTAAAGATATATATACAACACTAGAAATAAAATATAAATATAAACGAAATTAAAAAAAAAATGAAATCATCAAAGTTCGCAGAATATAATTTAATTATTCTGCGAACTCATCAATAAAACAGGCAATATCTGTCCTATATTCGCAAGAATATTATTTTAAAATCGAAGTTAATTTTTCAATTCCTTCTATTAGCTCACACTCTCCCTATATATATATCTTGTTCAAATTTTCAATCGTTTATAAAATACTTTTTATTCATCCACTCAAGTTCAAATGCATTTTTTTTTTTTGAACTTGTAGTGGAGGACACTGGATGTTAATACAGTTTTTACAAATTTTAATTCATTCATTAAATTTAATTAATTCATTTTAGTTTCTTTTAGATTTAAGTTGCAGGTATCTATCATTAGTGGGCCCAGATAAACTTAAAAAAAATGAATGAAAATGATTTATAAAGGACTTTCTGCAATAAAGCGAAAAAAATTTTTTATATTACTTGTTTCTCCTAATTTCGACAGTTTATATTGAATATAAGGATGTACACATAATATATTTTTAGTGCATCGATTTTCACTACACTGACCATTATAAAATAAAAATATTTTGTAAAAGTGTGATCAATCGCCGGGAAAATATTCAAAGCGGGACGCGGGTTGGCCACCCCTGCTCTAAACTTTTCTCTTGGTTTAAAACGCATCATCTCTAAACCATTGAATCTTTTAAAATTTACATTTGAAGAACAGGATTCTAATTTATGTTTCAAACTGAAATAGGGATAACAATTTCTTCACTTTTAAGAAGTCCTCCGTTTCTGTCAACGTTGATGGCGCCCTACCTTTAACTGACGTCTAATTGGAGAGTCACTTAGCTAATCAAGCCTGTCTTCTGCTCACGCGGAGGAGCCGCTTCTGTTCCAGTGGCCAAAAAAGTAGCACGTCCTACCTCTTCCCTTCTCCCCGGGGTCGACCTCCTTCTAGCTGCAACTGGGACACGATGGCGACCTTCCGAAAAAATCGATGAGACAATTAAAGTCCGCGTGACTCCCCATTTCATAAGCAGGGGTTGATGAACATGTTCCTTTTTTTCCTTCCGAGCATTGGTACGCTTCATCTGTTATCTAATCCCTTTCTCCGCTCAGTGCTCAGTTGCGCAACATACACGCGCCGACTGAATATTAAGTTCAGTGCGCGGCCCGACTTAATTGTTCCGCCTCGCGCTCGAGCGTGCCAGAACAACTCCTTAGTATGCACAGTGAGTGTCATTGTGTTCAGAGAGTTTTTGTTACGAGATCGGACTGTTTAAGAACAAGAGGTGATTCAGGTTAAACAGTTTTGTATGCTTTAAATAATAAGACATATAGATAAGCATTTTGTTGTTGTCGATATTCATTTAAATAAAACTATTATTGTATTGAATAACAAGGTGTGCCCGACATTTCCAGGGATAATTATTTCAAATTTGTTTTTTAAAAATGTGGAATCTGATGGTCGAGTGGATAGCGCTCAGGCGCTCGGTATCACTGGTTTCTGGTTCTAGTCCCGGCGGTATCATGGATGAATGTAGAGGTTCGGAACCCACTTTAAGTCGTAGTGTGACTGTCTAACGTGATCGTAGAGCTTGCAGGGGTAGTGCTCCTCGCGTCCGTAGAATATCTTCAAGCTATACCTGGCCCCTGGATAGTGCTAAGCGAGTAACGTTGGTGCAGCTCTTGCTTATGGCATACAAGCTAACTGTCTAAGTATCTGCCAGCTGCATTAGAACAAAAAAAATGTTTTTTTTAAATAACGCAAAAGAGAAAAGCATTTATGAGATAGAACAATGAGATAAAAGCAATTTAAGACACGGTGAAAGAGGTAGATCTTATGAGATACGACAATTTAGAACAGGGAGGGTGGGGAGCCCAAATGATTATGCGGACCACTTTGGAAATGCATCCTAACTCCGCGAGTCGTCTGTAAAATTAGATTTTTTCAATATTAGATTTAGACCCACTATAGACATTTTTGGAGAGAAAAATTGAGATATAAGAGTTATTATTTTTGTGTTTACTAGTATTCTTACATCTAAACATAAATAATACAATAATAAGGATACTAAATGCACACTGTAACGAAATATATAAAACTAAAAATGAAATATTAAAAATACATAAATATAAATGAAATGAAAAAAAAAATGAAATCATTAAAAATATTTATTTTACTAGTGCAAATTTGTTTCTCCACTCTTTCACTTAGCTTTTGCAAATCGATCTGAGTTTGGGTATTTGCACATCGTAATGGGTGTTGCATCCGTTATGTTTGAGCGTGTTTTGTGTTGGGTCCATTTCATTTTCGAAAAAAACGGTTCGCAGATGTAATTTGAATTAAAAGCGCTAACTACTTCAACTAAGAGTCTGGCTGGCTCTGCTATCAACAATCAACACTGCGTATCTAGGGATGGTCACGGAGGTCACTTTAAGTGAAACATAGAGCTTGTTATATTAGATGTTCCAAAATGAGCGCGCATCATGTATTCGCAGAATAAGTTGTGTTCTGCGGACGGAATATCTAGTCCTGCATAGTCCTAGGTACGGAAGTGGGCTGTAGGAAAATGAGTGCAAAAGTTCTCCAGGAAACAGCAACCTGATGGCCAATTGGCTATTGCTCTGGCCTTTGGTACCACAGCTCTAGGTTTGAAGCCTGGCGGTGCCATGGATGTTTGTTAGTGGTTCGGAATCCCCTTTACAATGCAGGTCCCGGTCAAATTAGCCTAAAGTGTGCACACAATGATCATAGAGCGGCAAATAAAACCAATCTCCATGAAACAAAATTTTCACTCCAGTGTGTGAAGTGTCAGTTTTTAATCATTCATAAAAGAATTTATAATCTTTCAACAGATGAGTGACGGCTGACTAGTGTGATAAGGAAATTCATTTTTCGACGTCACTCCGAATTGTTTAGAAAGAGCATTCACGAGCCATGCGCTGCTCTCTCTCTCTCTCTCATTCAAATGTGAACGCGGTTTCAGAAGCAGAATCTGTTGGCCCTTATTTAATCCAAGAAGAGCAAAATGAGGATTTTAAGAATAACAAAATAACTTCTTTGCTGAAAGTAAAGAAGTTTCTTGACATGTACAGAAAAAAAAAGCATCTGATCCTTCTTGAAAGAAGCGAGTTTACCAGGAATTGGAATATGAAGACTACTGTGGTATATTCCGTGGAAGCATACTGTTGACTGAGTCAGCGAGCTCTGGAATACTATCCTGGGTTGTTAGTGAGCGTCATGGCATCCGTCCAATGTCGAAGTCGTCGCGGAGCGGCAGTTTATTTTCATTCAACTAGTGGAACAACTGGATAATAAAGTAACCAAGGTTTCCTCCAAGGATGTTTTGCAAAGAATACTTTACCGGTGTTTGCTGCGGTGTGTGGTTGTGTTTCTTGAAACATGATAACACGACTTTTTTACATGCTGCTTTGCACTTATCACTTACAAATATTTCTCTCCACACGCTTTTGAAATTTTTAAAAACATTTTGAAACAAAGGAAGTTGTGAGAGGTTTTTAATATTTCCGCTTTGAGTGTGTACGCCTTTTTTTTTAATCGGGCCAGTTTTAGAATTGATCAGATCTTTCTTTTCATTTTGTTTAGAGAAATACCAAATACGTATCAAAAGACTTCCAACGTATCAAAGACTTCTCCCCTTTTAATGAATACTTAAAACAACGAAATAAATTACTTCCAACGGATTCCTTTATTTATTAATTTTTGTAGAATATTATTCTAGAGAAAATATTAATTTTTTAAATACATTTCGGGAGGATTTCCACTATACTTTTTCAATGGTCCGGCAGTACCATGGTGGGTCTTCTGCCTACTGACAGATTCTGAAACATGAAAGGTCCTTTTTCATTTTATGGGCTAGGCTTATCGACCTTACGCCCAACAATCCTATTTGACCGAGATCTACGGTTTAAGATGGATTTCGAACTACATTCATGTCCATAAATTAAGGATAATAAAGTTCAGGAAAAAGAAAGAGACAGAAGCAAAACAAATTTGACTTACTTGTAAAGTCTATTTATTAAACAAAAGAGCAAAAAAGATGCTATATGTTTGACATAATTAATAAAAATTGCGATTTTTACTCCCTGGAGCAAATTTCAAAAAGAACCTATTTACAAAAAACAGTATAACATGGTTAGTATGATGGTTAATATGTCTCCCGGACGATGCAATGCAGGCATTCGTCTACAATGTTTGCACGGTGAGGACGGGCGTTGTCATCCATAAACAGAAATTCAGCACCCATGGCGCCCCAGAAACAAACGTACATGTTGTTCCAGAATGACATCCCGATAGATGTGGCCTGTCATCGCTACACTCTGAACTTGCAGGTCAGTTCTGGAATCAAGAATAATTCCTCCCCAAACGAGCCATCCTGCACCACCGTAACGGTGTCGTTCAATGGTGTTCTCTTGGTGGTAACGGGTGCCTGGCCCTCTCCATATGAAAGTCCGGAGAGAATCAGACTGCAAACTAAACTTGGACTCGTCGGAAAACATCACACCAGACCACTGCTGCGGTGTCCACAATGCATGCTTTCTACTCCAGGTTAATCGCAGGCGACAGCGAGTTGCGGTAAGGGGAACACATCTGACAGGCCTACGAGCATATAGACCAATGTGCCCTAAGCGTCACTGTACACGGTCTGCCTTGAAACTGTCGTACCGGTAGCTGAAAAGAGCTGACGAGACAGGTCTGATGCTGTGCTGCGTCTGTTTCTTTTGGCAGTAACTGCTAAATACCTGTCCTCATTCGGCGTTGTAACTCGGGGCGACCTGTGCTGCAACATCTACTCCCATTACCATCATCTTGGAATCGTTGCCAAAGCCTGGAGATAACACTCTGGGCGATTCCAAGTTCCTCGGATACTTCCAGCTGGGTACGTCCACATTCCAGTCGTCCGATAATTCTACCTCGTGAAAAATCATCCAAATGCTTCCTTTGTGCCATAACTATGCGGTTATTGCACTGAAAGACTTTAAAGCGCTTGTGAACAATTTTACTTCTTTGCCACCATTCCTTATATATCCCTCTCTTACACTCTCGTCATTGTGATGTACTATCCGCGCTATCTGGTGGTTTCCTGTAATTTGCATATTCTTCTTTAAGATGTGTGTAATAATTCTACAGGTGAAATTTTTATTTTAGAGTTCAATTTCTGTGTGATTCTGAATTATCCTTAATTTATGGACATGAGTGTACCAGAAACATTCATGATGCCACGGGGACTCGAACCTGTGGTAAGAAACGCCAGAGCGTTAGTCACTGGCCATCAGGCCCCCTGTTTGTTTTTACTTCATTAAAAAAATATGATAAATTTATTTTTTTTTTTATTTATGCAAGAAAAATTATCTTATATGAATGAAAACTGCACATTTATAATAGAAATTTGTTTGATCAATATTTTTTAATAAGAAGTAGTAAAATAAATTTGCACTAACATGCCGTTTTTACATATATATTGTTTGTAGATAAATTGCTTTGATTTCAATGAGAATAAAAGTGTAAACAAATAGTCTTTTAAATTTTAAATAGTATGCAAGGGCCCCTTTGCAGTTTCTTGGCGAGGCCTTAGTTTGCTGTTGAAATAGCTTTAAATAGAAGTTGCCTTCCTGTTGCTTAGATTTTCATAGAAATATGAAACACTCGAAACAATTCGACGACCAAAAATAATTTAATTAGAAAATTTTCTATTATATGTAATATGCCTAAATGATACAGAAAAACTTGGTAGCCTAATAAAATAAGAACCGAATGTAAAATTTGTTAAGGGCCTGTGACTAAGGCTCTGGCGCTCGTTGCCACAGGTTCGAGTCCCAGTTTGGATGTTTGTAGTGGTTCGGAATCCACTCTAAACCGTCTAATGGAACTGTAGAGTGTTGGACGTAGGGTTGACAACGCCACTCCGTAAAAAGAAAACATTTCATGTTTCGGAATCTGCAAGTAGGCAAACGGCCTTGGCCCACTATCGGGCAGTTGGGCCAATAAAATAGAAGTAGATTGGTTTATGTGGATTTAATAAGTGCTTTAGTATTTTCTTAGTAACCTTCCCCAAAAGTGACTCATAAATACTTTCTAGTTATCAACTTTTAATATCCATATAGGTTTGAGCATTTTAGTGCATTAGTTTGCAACAATTTTAAAACCATTTTTAAAATAAAATTAAACATTTTTCAGCAAAATTGATAATAAAGATAATGCAGATTGCAAATATTTTTATAATTATCGTAATTTTAATAAAACAAAATATTGGAACATTTTTGAACGTAAAAATATTTTTCACTTCATAAAAAATAACCTTTCGATTCTGTGTTCAAAGCTATCACTTCATAAAAGTTTAGAGGTTATGCTTAAGTCATGTTACAAAGTTTTTACTAAAATTCAACTGACACTAAATTTTACAAGTTGTTCTCACCGAATTCGACGATCAAAATTATAGGTAAATACATAGCAACTTGCAAAACATCTAAAATTTTAACATCGAAGTTCTTCGCAAGAATACAATGTACACCTATAATGTCCTTTCTATAGTCAAAACAGAATCCCTTTTCCCAGGGTCCTATTTTGCACAAAGGGAAAGTGTGTGTGTTCCCAAATCAATAGTTTACGACTGATCGAGGTTTTTGCTTTCATGTTGTCTGGGGAACAACTTAACAGCAAAGAAAATAGTAATAATAGTAAAAAAAAAGTCGAGACTTTTTCAATGTCGTTCCAAATGCCATTTGGAGCGGAGCGCAGAAACTTCATTATTCAGGATTTTCCCTTTTCAGTGTCACGAGACACTAACGAGTCGCCAATCCATCATTTCAGCCTTTGTGGTTCGGTCACCATTTCATGTGCTTCGATTGAAGGAAGAAAGGACCGAACCCGTGACAGGGTATCGAAATAGAACGAGGAAAACGTCGTCACCATTATCAATATTCGGTGAAAATTATTTATGTTATTAGGTGGTGATTATTTATAGTTTTTATAGATTTTATTTCTATTTTTAATTGATGACAAGGAAATCAAAAAAATTGGAGAGTGTCATTTTTAAGCGAGAATTCCCAGATACAACAAGATCGAAATAAATGACTGGCCACGTATTCCTTTATCTATTATTCAATTCCTTCTATTAGCTCACACTCTTCCTATATATATCTTGTTAAAATTTTCAATCGTTCATAAAATGATTTTTATTCATCCACTCAAGTTCAAATACATTTTTAATGACACGTGATGTTAATACAGTTTTTTTCAAATATTAATTCTTTAATTAAATTTAATTAATTCATTTTAGTTTTTTAGACTTAAGTTGCATTTATCTACCAATAGTAATGATATCTAATGATTTATCTACCAATATAATGATTTATACCTATATAATGATTTATCTACCAATAGTACCTCCAGATGTAAGAGGAAAATTTCAACTTTATTTATAAAGGACTTTCTGCAGTATAGTGAAAAAAAGTAGGTATTGACTTAAAAAACAAGTAATATAAAAAAAAAATGTTTATGTAAAATATAATAAATAAATATAATATACCCACTTCAGGTAAAAAAAAATGCATGTGATGAGTAATTTTTAAAAACGCTTAGATTTTGATAGAAATTATTAATTATTGATTTTTATTTAAGTGGAAATTATCTTTGGTAAGTGAATAAGGAAGTGAGGTCAACTTTTCCTTGACCAAAATTAACAGCAAGAAATTTTCTGGATTTATTTGTCGTATGAATATATTCTGCTTTATTAACTTCCGTATGAATACATAATAAATGCATGAATACATTCTCTTTTATTTCTTTAATCTAAAGCTTATAAGAATTACTGAAACAATAAAGGATCGACTGTATTGACAACTATTTTAAAATTGTGACATCGACTAATTGGAGAAATTTAGGCAAACAAAAGCCCAAATTTCGAAAAGACTTTTGGCTTACCCTGGCTATTGTGTTCCACACACAAAAAAGGCGCATTTTTTCAAAAGTGTTTTTATTTTTAATGCATGTCAAAGATTTGTTAACTGACATATCATTTTGAATTCATCTGATATCAAAAATTTCTGAACCTTCAGTTTGTATGATTAAATAAAACAATGCATCGCCGCAAAATGGTTGTCAGATATTGTCGTCACCCTTTATCTGAATCTCTTGCTTGTAAGTATCTCTCGCTTGTAAGACATATCTACAACATAACGAGATAACAGGACAACGCAAAAAATACGAAAGAGAAATCAAACAGATAAAATAAAAAGAATAACATCAAAATAAATTTTTAACAATAAATTATTAATATTTTTTAAAACAGTATATATGCATTTAACTTGTATCAAAATTTGTTTTATTTGTCATATAGATAGACACCGAATTTTTTCTTTTCATTAAAAATAATTGTGCATTGATTCAATTTTTTTATTATTCAAAACAAGAAAGTTTACTGAATATCAGAGGTTAACTAAACACATATTTTTAACGATTTAATTTACGAAGATTCCTATATAAATATGAATGCTGCTTAAATATGAGAATTTTTCCTTTGCAATAGTATCATATTCAATTCACTTTAAATAGTAGGTTCCAAACTAATATGCCAGAGAGTGGGAAGAGGGCTGACAACCCTACACTGTAAAAAGAAACCATGACTTGTATCGAAATATATGCCAGTAGGCAGACAACCTTGGCTCACAGTGGTCTGTAGTGCCAGGGAGTTATTTAGTTAGTAGTAACATATCCAATTTTTAGACCATTTTTAGACTTAACCATTTTTTTCTTTCACTGTGCATTTTTTTATGTTTACTGTTTTATTACCAGTGATTACATTTTACCAGAAGTTATTTTCGAAAAACTGTGGCTCACTGAGGAATATATCAAATTCGATATATGTCCTCAAAAAATTTTGTGTGGGTATACGATCGTTGTCTGGAATACGATTGACATGCGTCTGCCAAACGCAAGGATGTCGAAAACATTGCAGAAAATCCGAACAAGCCATTGTCTCGAATTAATAGAAATTATTTTCGAATACGGTGACTTACAGTGGAATAAGTCCAACTCGATATACGGGCCTGTTTGGACACAAAAAATTTTGTTTGGGTATAAGACTCGTGTGATTCAAACTCTTTGCCAAATTGAGGGATGTTAAAAGCCCTACACAAAGTGCAAACAAGTTATTGTCTGTAATCACGACAATGTCACATTTCCGAATCATACTGAGGAGAAAGAAGAAGTTTGAGATTTTTAGTAACCATCAAATCGAGTGATACTCAACCTGTTCTAAGGAGGGAATAGAGAAAGAAAAGAAGAAATTAAATTTGGTAAATTTTCTTTTATGCTTATATTTCATTTTATATTTATATATTGGATTATCAAGCAGTGATATAAATTTTTCATACAACCCCACCTATGCGTGGCATGCCAATAACAATAAAAATTTTTGTGAATTAATTAATCATTTTCTTTTATTTGTTATGGGAAAGTTCGTGTGGTATACGTCCTTTTGGTATAGCGGATATTAGAATATTAAGCAGCGATATGAATTATTTTATGCAACTCCACCTATGTGTGGCATGCCAATAACAATAGTATATTTTTAATACGAACGGATTCGTAATTTTCCTTTCTTTTATTATGGGAAAATTCGTGTCGTATACGTCCTTTTTGGTATAATACTCGTACGTATTAGAAAGTAAGCAGTGATATAAATTTTGTATACAACCTGACCTATGTGTGACATGCCAATAAGAATAGAAATTTTTTCATGTGAATGTATTCATCATTTCCTTTAATTTATTATATTTTCCTGTTTGGTATAATATATATATATATATATATATATATATATATATATATATATATATATATTATACCAAACAGGACGTATATGACACGAATTTTTTCTCTTAATAAATGAGGGGAAAATGATGAATCTGTTCCCATTAAAAATATTTTACTTTTATTGGCATGCCATCACATATGGGTTGTATAAAATAATTTACATCACTACTTAATATTTTATATATATATATATGCCAATAAAAGTAAAATATTTTTAATTGGAACAGATTCATCATTTTCCCCTCATTTATTAAGAGAAAAATTCGTGTCATATACGTCCTGTTTGGTATAATATATATTGGAATGTTAAGCAGTGATATAAATTATTATATGCATTTTTGACGAACATGGATCCCGGGCATTTTTTATTAAAAGAGTATTTGCACAATAAGTAATGGAAACCTACACTAAAGTTTCTTTAAATGTCCCTCAATGTTAAATGATTCCATTAATCTTACAATTTTTACCATTTATTAAAAAAATACCGGTCATTTATGTTTTTCTTCTATAACTGTCAAGTAATTTCAAAAATAATATTCGTTATCTTATTGTAATTTTTTTCATTAAATGAAAAACTTATTTGTGATTTTCATAAAAATGAATTATTAATTTGACTAAATTAATTATTTGTCAAATTAACAATTTTAGTCAAACATTTACTAAAATTTCCTTAAAATCAGAAATTAACTTTTACAAATTTAGGGAAAAGCTAATTTTTCTGAAATTGAGTGTCCTTTTCTTATCCTACCATAACACTTACAAGGAAAACTGAATTTTCGCATTTTAAGAACTCTCAACTAAACAAAACTCCCTCATTCATTATATAACCACAAGAACACAAAAGCTATCCATCACACTTTCTGATTATTTACATTTGCGTCATTCATTTTCCTAAGCACGGAGTGTATATTTTCCTGGTCAGATAAAATTTTTTACTGCATTCTGATTCTGCAAGTGGTACTTAAAAAAATCATACTCTTGATTTTTATCTCATTTTATAATGGATTAAAAAAAAGAGTTTTTAAATTATTCTGTCATAAAATAAAATTTTACAGCTATCGATATAACTCCATACTATTTTAGTGCATGTGTGTTAGCCGCGTTTTCTTTTATTTCCCTTGATAAATCTGTAGGAAATGCAGCAATGTCCTTGTGATGATATCGAATTGATTTGTTTAAGCATCAGCGTCCTTTTTTATCGATAAATATTATTTTAGCAGTTTTCTGCATAAATAATTATGCATTTAAATGCACTGCAAACGCATTTTCAAACGCAAAACGCAATTTCTCAACTATTGACGTCACGAAACGCAATTATTATTTTGCGCATTGTTTTTTTTTTTTTTTTATTGCTATTAAAGCGTCAGGCACTTCACTCCCTGACAGGAAAGTGGCCTGTTGGCCAATAGGTCAGCGCTCTGGCCTTTGGTACCACAGGCTTCAGGTTCAAATCCTGGCGGTGGCATGGATGTTTGTGAGGGGTTCGAAGTCCACTTTAAACTGTAGGTCCTCGTCTCCTTAGCCTAAAGTGTGCCCAAGATGACCGTAGAGTGACAAACGAAAACCCTTACAGAAATAAAAGAGGAGATTATTTATTAAATAAAAAAAGAAAATATTGAATAATAAAATAATTTAGTCAAGTTTCTACTAGGAAGATAGAATGAAGTTATAGCCTAACTAATGGGCCTGATGACTGAGTGACTAGCGCTCTTGCACCCAATGTTGCGGGTCCTGGGTTCGAGTCCCGGTGGTACCATCAATTTTTGTAATGTTTCGGGAATCCACTTTAAACCGTAGGTCACGTTCTAATGGGACTGTTGAATTTACGGCTGTCAACCCTACTTCGTAAAAAGAAAACATCTCCTATTTCGGAATCTGACAGTAAGCAGACGACCTTGGCTCACCATGGGGCTGTCGCGCCATTGAAGAAGAGTGAGTAGCAATGCCGCATGTATGTGGTGTGTAGAAAAAAACTCGTGCAACGTGTAGATGGATGTTTATACAAGCCATGGAATATTTATCAAGCATTTTCGTTTCTGACAGCTGAAACTGCAATAACACCAGCGAAGGTGATAGACTGAGTCTATTACCTTTATAACTTATAAATGATCAATGCTTACAATCGCCATAAAGTCTCTTGGCTCCTGAAAGCATTGACTACAACGCATGCTTCCAGCCGGTTCGAACCTGTTGCCTCCTGCACGTCAGATGTGCATATTACCAATAACTGAGAATAAGACAAATATATAATATTAAATCAATTTCTACAATTATTTGCTATATTCCTCGTGATGCAAGTGGCCCGATGGCCAATTGGCTTGCGCTGTGGCCTTTAGTACAACAAGCTTTCCTGGCGGTGGCATGGATGTCTGTGAGTGGTTCGAATCCACTTTAAACCGTAGGTCCCGGTTTAATGAGCCTAAAGTGTGCAAAATGACCGTAAAGCGACAAACCAAACTCTTCTGAAGCAACGAATCCTTTTCAACTAAGTCACTTTTTCAAGAAATATTTATTAATTCATCGTAGTATCCTGGATGATTATGACTATTATAATAACAACAATGCAGACTGAATTTCTCTCTGAAATAGTCGTTTTAAAAATTTTTTTTAATAAAAGGTTCGTTAATACAGTTACTTTATTTCACATAAATTCGCTGACATTTTTGTTCTTTTAAAAATTTAATTTTTGTCCTTTTTAAATATCAGTGAACCTCGTGTTTCACTTACGTCGCGAATAGCCAATTCTTGCTTTTGTTGGACATGCTTGAATGACTGCGATAGCATGAAAGTGACATAGAATTCCATGTATGAAGATGATGTTATTTTTGTATGAGCTCTACGAAATTTAAAATTCACATGGCATATGCATTGCTGGAACTTGCGATTTGCCGATATCAAGTCTGTATTTCACTTTGAATGATTCGTATTTTAGAAAGTAAACAGATTATTGTTTCAATTTTCTCAAAATAGAGTCAAAAGATGATTTGCATGTGAAAGGGAATTGAATCATCACTTAACATTGATATCTTGTATCGTGTAGCGGCATCTAAGGGACATTTTTCGAATTAATAGAGAGTTTTTGCATACCGTATTTTTAATCGTCCGCTATTTTTTTCTCCCTAGCGCGCATGCTCATAGCAAATTGCGCATGCGTATTTGTAATAATGTTTCCTATGAGCATGCGCGCTAGGGAGAAAAAAATACAGCATTTTTAAAATAAGGTATGCAAAAACTCTCTATTATTAGGAGTTCTGGATGGTTTAACCAAAGTACTTACGTTGCGGACCAGCCACACACTTTTATCTTGATGTTGGTGAAGCGTTGCTTTAGCTCAATGTCCATTGATATTTTATGCCACACATTTTATATCTAGAAATATATAATTAATAAAAAAATAAAAGAGAAAGGTAATGAAATGAGAAGAAACTGTAACATGAGGAGGAGGCGCACCATCCGCAGAATCTTGCAGTAGTGGCACTTCAGATGAAGGAATGAGGGGAACGGAGTACATGTTAAGAACAATTCGCAGTCCTTTTCTATTTTTAAACAAAGAAATATCATACTTAGGAAGAGAATTTAAAAACCGAATTGCGAGTGTGAGGAAGATTATTGTAGGATTTTTTAGTAATGTTTAAGTATAAATTGGCGAATGTTTCGGAAGTTAAGCGATTGTCTATTATCCTGATTCCTGAAATACCAAGGTGAGTGGGTGATCATCCGAAGGATCTTGTTGTGAAGTCTTTGGGTGATTTCCAAGTTACCTTTTTGCTTAACTGGATAAGGTATCATGGGACGCATGTAATATATGTTAAGCATTTTGTAGCGACATGTTAGAGTTTCTACAAATTAGAGGATAGAAGATGCGGATAACTTTATTAAATTTATTTTGGATAATTATTATTATTATTTCTTTTTAAATTCCTCGGGTTCATCTCTTGTATCGTCCATAAGCCAAATGTGATTACAATCCGTTCACCCGATTTAGATGTAGGTTGCTGTTTATGAGTAAAGTTTAACTGTAACCACCCTGTATATTCAAGGTTCGTTGATGAAATAGGCGGTTAAAATTTGTTCACACATGATAAATTAAAATTCATAAATGATTGCAGTTTGTTTCCATTAACTCACATACGTGTCAGAAAGAAGCAAAAAATAAAAGTTGCGCTCATATTAATAACATATTATTTTTTCCCATAATGTGACCTACTTTTAAGCAAAATTAAAAACCTTATTTCATTGAGATAGCTCATTTTTGCAGGGTGAGAAAATTGTTTTTTCGATGTTCATCGAGCGTTGAATTCCGGTTGAGTGAAGGTCAGCTTTTAAATCCGATCGAATGAGTCCTTCGCTGTACCTGCGGTTCAGTTGGCAAATCAATAATCTTATTATTTTGCAGATCATTGTAGATTTTTTTGTTCACCTCACTTCCTATTCTTTCAATAAGCAGCATAAAATAATTTATTAAAGTGCAATAAAAAATGTATCTGATATTGAACTTTTGCGGAATTGAAAAATGTTTCACCGAGAAATAAAAGGAAAAAAGGTCACGCAATGTTTTTTAAAGCTCGAATTGTTCTGAATAAAAGAGATTATTTTTTAAAATTCTTCATAATTCGTTATAAAGGTCTATTAAAATATTTTATAATTCGTCATAAATATTTGTTGAAATTTCTTATAAATTGTCATAAAGGTCTGTTAAAATACATAATAAGTCGTCATAAAGCTCTGTTAAAATACTTTATAATTCACCATAAAAATCTGTTAAAATACTTTATAAATTGCCATAAAAGTTATGCTAAAAATACTTCATAATTCATTATAAAAGTCTTTTAAAATGCTTCATAAGTCTTCATAAAGGTCTGTTAAAATACTCTATAAATTGTCATGAAGGTCTGTTAAAATACTTCATAATTCGCCATAAAGGTATGTTAAAAATATTGGATAATTCTTTATATATGTTACAATTATTCATCAAGGTAGCTTAATATGCGACTCGTGGCCCATTAATAAGAGAGAAGAAAGGAAAATTGACAAGTCGGACGAATTCAAATAGAGCGACGTCATGGGGAAGAAAGTTGTGGAGAGAGGGATTATAATAATTCACAGTGAGAAATTTTTATGCTTTTTAACATATAATTCACGAATTATAGGCAGAAAATTATGGTGTATATAAATATAAAACCTTATAATTGAAAAGGTTTATGATTGTAGTCATTGATTCATTTTTGCAGATGGCCGGTGAGACCCCTTTCAATGTGTATAGAAACCAGTTTAGCTCCTGTCAGTATGCCGGCAGCCAAGGTTTCCCCAGCAAACACTAATTTCAGCAGCCAATGTCGAGACTCCAGGAGTTCGAAAGACAGTTCAAGTTCAGACTGTCCATCGTTACAGGTTAGTTTTGGAAAAGTGGAACTGCAGTAGTTCCCTCGTGTTCTATTCAATTTTCACTATTTGTTTATAGACTAGTCGGAAATTCACCAAGAATGGAAGACATAGAATCAATTCCTATTGCGAATTTAACACCTCTTTAAAATATGTGAAGAATAATAAAAAAAAAAAGACAGTTTCTGCACACTAATGCCTGAATGAATTGATATACAGGGTGTCCATAGGAAATATAAATATCCCTGATTTCAAATGTTAATTGTACGGAAACTATAAGTCCTGGAGATTTGTGGTTTGCGGTATCGTGAACAGCGACACAACAAATTTATTTGGCTCTAAGATTTTAGTTTTGTCTTTGTAGGCACTTCGATACGGACCACGTTCGTAGCTCTCAGAATGTTCAGTTGATATTCAATTTTAGTTCATGAGTTGCGCAACATGTTAGGTGTGAACTGAATGGTTGGCTTCCGTAATTCTGTTTCGAGATCACAAGCATGACGTACAGGTGTAGCTTAGCTAACTATCTTTGACATACCTCCACAGGAAGAAATCCACAGGAATCATTTCTGGAGATCGCGGTGGCAAAGCAGTGGATCCACCGCCGAGGAAATGTTTCATCTAAGGAGCGACGGACCTCTGAACTCCAATGCGGTGGGGCATTATCCTGTTGGAATATCACATATGACTGCAAAGAGAATAGATGTGGAAAAAGAAACTGTTCAAGCATAGCAAGATAAATGCTAAGCAAATATGTCAAGATAGTTGCAGTTATTTCCATAAAGAAAAATTATCCGACGATTCTGTCATACATCAGACCCACTACACATTCACTTTGTTACTATCCCTGACATGTTCCCGAACAGCGTTAGATTATTCTGATCTCCAGATACGAATGTTGTGACGATGAACCGTTCCAGATGTGGGGAATGTTGATTCCTCACTGATTATCACATTCTCTAGGTAATTATGAACATTGTCAATTCGGTCCAGGATCTCAATAGCAAAAGTTTTTACGTTTTGGCATATCAAAAATGCATACAACAAATATTAACTTATTTTGGGATATAAAAAAATTTTCAGCAATCGTGTTGCAATTTCAATTATCGTGTTGCTATTCATGATACCGCAAACAGCAAATTCACAACTCCCGTGCAATTAACATTTGAAATCAGGGGGTTTCCTGTGGACACCCTGTATTTTATCTGTAGCTCCTATTTATCGTACAGCTATAAATATGCGACTGATTCCAAGAATTAATGCATGTGTCTTACTTATGCATGCACGCATTTACTGTGTGATATACTATACATTGTTAACAAGGAAATAAATTTGAGTTTTGTTGCAATGCATGAAATGGATACTTGAATGGTACAATACCATCTTTTCAGTCGAGTTCAGCTTTTCTTATAGAATCGTAATAGATCATACCAAAGATTCCGTCATAGTCTTATGTGAGGTTCGACTATTGCCTTTTGCATAATGCATCGAAATAAAAACCCATTATCTACAATTTTGATAAGAAATGTCATTAGTCACCAGTTTTCTGTCGTTAACAATGTATATCTTGTATTTTGTTACAATGCACATCTTATTCATTGTTCTATTTTGATTGCATACCATATGTATTTTGGTTGTATGCACTCATATATTTTGATTGTATATGCTGATATGTTTTGATTGTTTACACTTACAAATTTTGATTATATCCATTAATATTTCATTTAATTTAATGTAAATTTAATACTGTAACATATTGACCTACATTTGATACTGTAATATATACTGATTTGCATTTAATACTGTAGCTTACTGACCTTCATTTAATACCATAATATACTGACATTTTATATTTAATATACTGACGTAACTTTAATACTGTAATATATTGACTTGCGGCCTGATGGCTGAGTGTCTGGCGCTCGGTGCCACAGATTTCGGGTTGGAGTCCCGGCGGTGTCATAGATGTTTGTATTGTTTCAGAATCCACTTTAAACCGTAGGTTCTAGTCTAATATGACTATTGAGTGTAGGGCTGACAACCCTACCCCGTAGAAAAGAAATCTTATCATTAATCCTAAAAGAAAATTTCGATATCTGCCAGTAGGCAGACGGCTTTGGCCCACCAAGAGGCTGTCGCGCCAATGAAGAAAAAGAATATACTAACCTACATTTAATACTGTAATATACTGACTTACATTTAATACCGCAATATACTGATCTGCATTTAATACAGTAATAAATTTAAAACAGTATTACATATATAGATGATCAATATTTTTAAAAGTTCCTTAGATCTTTCTAATAGCAGGATAATGAATAAACATCCTTCAATAGACAACATTTGTTTATCAACTTATGACAGGAATACACAGACTTATGAAGACCACTTCCACTTCTCAAGAAAGACAATTTTGAAATCATCTATCATATAAAGTTCATAAATACAATGGAAATATTTAATATAATACAATAAAAAATCAAATAAACAATTTGATGCCTGATACTACACGAATGCAATTACTATTTTAGTATTTGATTCCATAGTAACTAATAACTGGGACCTGATGGCCGAGTGACTAGAGCTCGGTGCCATGGAGGCTTGTAGTGGTTCGGAAAAAATAATTCCACTTTAAATCGTAAGTCCCGCCTTAACATGACTATAGGCCTGACCCCTTAAAAAAATAGACATGTTTCGAAATCTATCATTAGGCAGACTGCCATGGTCCAACATGGACTGCAGTGCCAGGGATTTAGTTAATTATTATGGCTATATACTACTGACCTTTGTTGTTAATATTTGATACTACTTTAGCTATTATCATTATATTGCAAAACATAAACTGGCGTAATTAGCTGTGTTATATTTAATTATATTATTATTTAATAATCTCTATAATGATATGTTGAAAAATTTTCTTTCATTTGAACATGTATTAGCAGTACTACTTCCTTAGTGAAGAGCGTTTATTTCTAAATGGTTCATAATCATGCATTACAGATTCAATACTTTTAATTTTAGATTTCTTACTTCCTCACGATGGTATTTAGTGTTTAAAACTAATTACATGCTTTCCCTAATTTCGTTATACAAATAGATTTTGTGATCCTTAGAAATATTTCCTGTGCATATTCTGCTATTAATACTGAAGTTATTTGTAAAAGGGAAATTTTGAAAATTCACAATACAATATTTGAAATTGCATTGTTTAATTTGGTTTACATTATTGAAAATACGAAAAACACGCTATGGATTGCTTAATGCATCATTCATAGAACAAAACAAGCAGTTGTTAATGCTTTTATCTCCCTTGAAGCTTCTGCAAGAAAAATTGGTCTCGCTATTAGCCAAGAGAAAACAAAATTTTTGGTTGCAACACAGCGAAGATATGATCAACCTCCTTTAAAAATTAGTGGCCTGATAGCTAACGGACTAGCGCTCTGGCTGTTGGCACCGAAGGCTTCAGGTTCGAATCCTGGCGATGGCGTGGATGTTTGTTGGTGGTTCAGAATCTACGTTAAACTGTAGGAAAATCTGTTAAATACTTTGGAACTATCATTAATAATGATAATGGCATAAAACTTGAATTAAATAATAGGATATTTATGACAAATAAATGTTTTTATGGGCTAAGAAACCTTGTTCAAATCAAAACTTATTAATGTTAAAACAAAAATTAACTTATAAAAGACTTTAATCCAACCAATCGTTTTGTATGGGCATTAAATAAATCTGAAAAGACAGGCTGTTAATTTTTGAAAGAAAAATACTGAAAATATTGGTGCTGTTAGACAAAACGATGTCTACAGAATACAGCAGGACCATGAAATTTACAACAAATTCAAAGAACCTGATATTGTAAAAGTTATACAAGCAAGCCGCATTAGATGGCTGGGACACATTTTCAGATATAAGGACTCAACTAAAAAAAGCTACTTTTTCAACTATTGAAGGCACCCGAAAAAGTGCAAGGCCTCCCACCAGATGGGTTGATTCAGTCGAAAGAAATCTAAAGGGAGTTAACAGATGGCGATATATCGCCCCGGACAAAATCGGATGGAGCAAGCTCATGGAGACTGTAGCGCTGACGAAGAAGAAGGGTTGCGTAATGCGTTTTACTTGCTCTATCACCAATGGAATTTCATACATTACTGCAAATCTTTTTCATTAGATGACCATCTTAGGCATTTGTTAGCAGTTTATTTGCATTTAGATAATTTAAAAGCTACAAAAACTTTTGTTTGTGCCAATAGGGAAAAAATAATCTCATAATAATAATCATCATCATTTAAAAACTTATTTCGACCATACTAGCTTTCTAATTCTTATTAAATAGATAGCTCTGACGCTCTGTGCCATAGGTTTCGAGTTCGAGTTCCGACGGTGTCATGGATGTTTGTAATGGTTCGAATCCACTTTAAACCGTGGGATCGGGTCTAATATGACTGTAGAGCGTAGGGAAGACAATCCTATCCTGTAAAAAGACAACTTCTCCTTTCTCGAAAACTGTCAGTAGGCAAATCACCTTGGCCCATCACGGGGTTGTTGCGCCAATGAAGAAGAAGAAGATGAGATATCTAGCTATTAATCAATTTTTCAAATTGCAATTGTGACTATTGGATGAATTAAGTAAAGTAAATTCAATTTTTAATTTTTAATTATTAAACAAATACTAATTCAAAAGCATAATGTTCGGAGGTAATGAAAAAACAAACATAGGCATTATTTTTAAATAACATTATTCATAAATAAGCACCATTTTTAAGTCTATTTAATATGACAAAATGCTATTATTATATTTTCCTCATACCGAAACTGTAAGCACATGAAACCTATAAAAACTAATCCAATATTCTTTTTTTTGTTGTTGTTGTTGTTACCCATGGCTTTATCGGAACTTAATCCATGCACATTTGGCCACTTACCGTAGAAGCAAATCAGAATTATAAAGTGGAAAGACAAGACATTCTTAACAAAAACGACCAACAGGCCTTAAAAACAGTTCAAAATTTCTCGAAAGATAAAAATTAAAAAGTTAGAAGCACCCTCATAAAAGTCCGTGTGATCAGGAACTTGTTTTCTCCTGCCCTCCAGTAAAGAGTACACACATCACCATTCTGTTTAAGTTACGAGTCCAGTCTCGAGCCAATAAGTAGATGGGTCTCGTTCATTTTCTCTGTCTTACATAAAAATATATATAGTATACAAAAATGTATCTCTTATATAAAAAGTCAGATACAGAATGTGAGGTTTTATTTCGTTAATATATATATATATATATCTGAAAAGATGCAAAGAACCTATACCATTATAATGAATACATTTAATGTATTCGTTAAATGTTAATGTGTTCATTTATTATGTTATTATTATGTTAATTTATCATGTTTCAAATCCTGTTAATTTATATTTAATGTGATTGGTATCAATAATTCTGATTTCAATAATCTTACAAAGACGATATTCGACAAACGAATAACGATATTTTAAAGAAAATATACAATTTTCAAAGATAAATACCGTAGAATTTTTACTTTCTTAAATACTAATAAAATAAATAAGAATAAAAATATTCATATTAATAAAAACCAATTCATATTTGGAATAGTCCATTCATAATTTTTATTAAATTTCTTTGTTGACGTATCGTTTTTGTATCATTTATTATCAGAAGAACTTTAAAAAAAAAAGTCAGTAGGTTGTTCAGATCTTCTTCATTGGCACAACAACCCCTTGATGGGAAAAAAGCTGTCTGCCTACTGGCAGATTCCGAGACAAGAGATGTTTTCATTTTTATGGGTCAGGGTTGTCAGCCCAACGCTTACTTTCTATTAGACCGGGATCTAAGGTTTAAAGGGAATTCCAAACCCCTACAAACATCCATGACACTGCCGCGACCGTGGTACCGAGAGCGAGTTCACTTTCTCTGTCTTAGAAAAACACATATGTTTAATAATAATATTACTATTGTACTTATGTTATTAATTGTGTGCATTTAACCGAGATTTCCTGTAATCGAACTCGCAGGAATCCGTAAAAAATGGAAAAGAGAATCCATTTCAGTCCTTGAGTCCCTACCAGAAAGCATTGTACAAGTTGCAGAACGACGAGAAATGGCACCAGGACATCACCCAGGGAAAAAGAATCGGTCTCTACCGATTGAAGGAAGAGCTGGGCACCGGCAATTTCTCACAAGTCAGAGCTGGAACCCATGCTTTAACCAAAGGTAAGAAAAAAATTCTTTATTTTGAAGTACATTTTTTTTAGCATCCAATCTAAATAAATTAGTTTCATTGTTTTTATTTATCTTTTTTCAGTGCAAAATTCATTTATTTTTTATGAATACAATTAGGAATAACGAAGCCACCTATAGAACCGATCACAGATTATGGAAAGGTAAACATCTGTTTTAAAAGCGGAAACGGACGAATCGATTACTTGTTAGGGTTGCTAGCAAATATGTGAGGAGTAAAGTAATTTTGAAAAAGAAAGTTTAATACTTATTGTGAAATTATTTTCGGTTATTTTTTTCTTTGATATTATGTAATTTAAAAGTTTCATCTTCATAACTGGCTCGACAGCCCGTTGTGGACCTTGGCTTTCTTTAAAAGATCCAGCCAGGCTGTTCTCCACTTGGCCGTGGACCTCCAGTTTTTTATCTCAATAACATTGAAATCGGAGTCTAAACAGTCGACCCATCTCTTTTTCGGTCTTTCCCTTGGTCGTCGTCAAAAGGGATTGCATTGAAATCTTTCAAAGCAGCTCTATCACTTTCCATTCTCATGAGATGACCGGCCTATCTCATTCTGTTCAGTTTAATGAATTAATTTGAAAGTTTAAGTATTAAAAATTACAACTATTTTTATTGTAATCAAAGCCCCTCTCTGTATACCTTTCTCCCCTATAACACCGCTCCGTTTGAATCTGTCCCACTTGGCCGCTTGCCAATTTTCCACACAATCAGTGGTTGAACTGTATTCCTATTACTAATGTATTTCCTACAACTTATAGCTCTTAACCACTTATTTGTTATTAATGAAACTGCTGATTGATTTTACAAAAATACTAAAAATAAACCCAAGAAGCCAATGAGCCTCTCAAAGTGTGGGTCACAACCCACATTAGGTCACATTAGGTCACACAGAAAATTATTCAAAAAAATTAAAAAGAACTTTTTTATGATGCCAAGGTACAATCATCATGAAAACTATTAAAAATTACTCTCTATTTGTAAAGAATTCCCTATTTTAAATCTAAAGCACAATAAAGTTTCCTGACATCTTTCACAACGACGAATGGCTATTTTGATTTGATTTCTGTCAAATCACAAATAAAGTATTTCTTTACTGCTTTTTGTTGTTTTGTACTGATGTACCTTGCTTTTTACATATGTAGGCACAATATCATCATACGCCTTGAATATTACCACCCGTTGTCCATCACCTTGTTCTCAATTATCACCAAGGTGTTTCACTTTTAAGAAAAACAGCAATTCCCCTCCCCCTCCCCATTGTGACAGTACAAGTTAGGGCCGAATATGCGTGTGGTCTTGATATCTGTGTTGTTTCATAGTAGAAACAATTGTTTCTTTAAATTATAATAAGAAAATTTTAGTTTATTATTCCAATTTAATCACCGCTATTTCGAATATTTTCTATAAATCCAGCTGCACTGCCAAATTGTCCTTTATAAGCTTTTTCTTTACTGCTTCTAAACGGAAGATTCTCCATGTTATTGGAATACAGTGCTAGATTTGTTTTAATTTGGATCCAGTCATCCAGCTAACAAATATAATATAATTTGTTTGTTAGAAAACTTTAGTCAGAATATTATAATTTTCTTATGGTTTTTATCTGCTTTCATATGGCTGCTTTCTTATTGCTTGTTCCTAACCCTGCTATTATATATATATATATTTCTGTGCAAATAAAATACTAATATAAAAAAAAATTTCGTTGTAATGCGATTGATAGCTTTGCCCTAGTGACTAAATTTAGACGATAAACATTGGAAACGATAACAAATGGAGCAAAATTTCCAATTACAAAGTTAATAATAAAATGGCCTCTAAAGTACACAAATGAGATAAATAATTGCCTATATTTCCTAAAATGCCAGCAATCGATGTTTCAATTTGCATCCATTTTTGAAGGGCATACGTATGAACAAATAAATACAAGTGTTTGAGTGGTCTTACTCTATTTTGATTTATTTCTTTTGGTCACAAGAACCTGGTGATACAAAGTATTAATGCAATGCGTTGGATCTACGTCGCATTTACAGTTGCTTGATGATACTTTCCATGCTGATGTGCGTATGTGCATGCAGAGATACTTTCACGAATGCAAAAATGTTTGCTATGACTAATGACGAACCCTTTGAACGGACTAACATGTTTATTTGTATTACACATTTATGTTTTTAGATTTTAGTTTACTTTTTTTTATACACCATCAAAGTGTTTAAACAGGAGAGTACATTTATGCAATACATCTTATGTATTAACTCATACCTCCCTACAAATGTTGTCACAAAATGGCGTACATGGATAGTGTACATTTTAAGGTATCAGGCAATAATTTACCTCATCCGTTTGAATCAAATATCTTTTAGTACTTATTAATTGACGTTTAAATATTTTCTAAATGGAGATTTTATTCTATGTCTTTTTTATTTTATTTTGCTATGAATCTTTCGAATATTGCTACTAAAAGCACGACTATTATTTATGTTTGACTCGGCATAGTAACTATTTCCCAGTTGTAACTCTCTTGTGCATCCTACATATTAACATCGAAATAATGAATTCTAATTCTCTCTTTAAGAATTCAGTCTGAACAGTTCTTTAAATAATATTCTTAATATCATGTAATAGAATTTTAAAACTATTCTTTTTTAAGTTCGTCAATTTATTCTTACTGTTTGTTTTATTTTAATCAATCTGGTTTCAACTGAACGAAAAATAATTTTACTTGCACGAATTTCGTTTACTAAGAATTTACTAGAATATTCTTTAAATAACTGTGCAGACAAAATTCTTAAAGAGAGAATCAGAATTCATTATTTCGATATTAATACGTAAGGTGCACAAGAGAGTTACAACTGTGGAAGTAATTACTGGGTAGCATCTATGTCCAGTCGAACATAAATAATAGTCGCTTCTAGTATCAACTGGCAACTGGCGGATTACGGAGTACCAATGGGGATAGACCCCTTAACCTCCTCGTCTTAATTCATATATAAAGTTAACAATTTAATTGGCTGCTTAAGGTTAGTATAAAATTACAAGATAAAGTTTCAGAAAATTAAAATATGGTACTCTAAAAAAAAAAATTAAAAATACTAAGAATAAATAAAAGTAAAATACACGAATATTCGTTTTATTTATATTTAAAGATAATTATGAATGTTATTATTGATTTCAGAAAAGTAGCTGTGAAGATTCTTGACAAATCCAAACTCGACCAAAAAACTCAGAAAATGTTGGCAAGAGAAATTTTGTCAATGGAATCCCTTCACCACCCACACATCATTCGAATATACGAAGTCCTTGAAACATTATCTAGAATTTACCTGGTCATGGAGTATGCGAACGGCGGGGAGCTGTTCCACAGAATATCACAGCATGGATCGTTCAGCGAAAAATCTGCGAGGCCGCTGTTTGCACAGATTACGGCAGCTGTAGATCACATGCATTCGCATAACATTGTTCATCGAGATTTGAAGGCGGAGAACGTTTTCTTCCACGGTCCAAACATTGTGAAGGTAGGAGACTTCGGCTTCAGCACTCATATCCAAGACAGTCAGGAGCCTCTGAGGACATTCTGTGGCTCTCCTCCTTATGCGGCTCCCGAACTGTTCCGCGACGACAGTTACGTGGGACCCATGGTCGATATATGGGCCCTCGGCGTCCTCTTATATTTCATGCTGACAGCTTCGATGCCTTTCAAGGCTACCACTGTTGCTGGCCTCAAAAAACAGATCTTGGAAGGCGAGTACGTCATACCAGAGTACCTCAGCACTGAATGCCACTTTCTGATCATGGGCGTTCTCAAACAAGACCCAAAGATGAGAATCACGCTGGACCAACTTAAGAAGTCCACGTGGTTGAATGGACAGACTCTTCCAGAAGCCCTGCCAGAGGTCGCCATGCTTTCTGGAAAATCTGATTGCAATGGAAATGATGCTGTTTTATCTAGCATCGATATGTGCGTGCGTGAAAAGCTGGCAGATTATGGTATCAGCGAAAACATGCTGGAAGAAGCCGATAAAAAGGGATCTCGCAGCAATGTATCCGGCACGTACCGGATAGTTCTTCACAAGATTTTATCGGAATCACGACCAGCAGAACTGAAGATGTCGAATCCCGAAACGCCACAGTTCCTAAAATCTAAAACTAGCCCAAAGAAAGTCAAATCCAAAAGGAATAAAAAGTCCAAGACGTGTACCATTTTGTAAATATGCATATATACATGTAAATAAATGAAATATTTATATATTGACGGTTTTATAGTTTTTTATTCTCTTTTTAAATTTTTATTGGAATGTTAAGATTTGAATCTATGAAAACTGCTTCAGTTATAGTATCTAGATTAAATAATTTCTAACAATGCAAAAACAATGACAACAATCAAAATAATTCATATAAAATGAAATAATAACACTATAATCACCGTATATATATGTTTGATATTTTTTTCAAATAATGATGGGTAATATTTAAGTAAGAATTGTTTATTACCGTTCAAAAACATAATAAACTATAAGTTTTGTTTTAAAATAATATTTTAAATATTTAATTAGAATAGTAATTTTCTGCTATCGTAACAAAAGAACATTAAAAAGTAACAAATTCATAAAATAGATGTGTGTTTTTCTAATGCAGCTGTCATCTGGCAGCCATAGATGTCATATATCATAAAAATCAAATAATTTTTAATAATGTAAAATTTCAAAATTCATTATAAAATGTAAAATTTCAATAAAAATTTGTAAAATTCATTTTGATTTTCATGCAAGTTTTAATTCTAAAAGTTGTTATAATTAATCAATCTATTTTAACATAAGTTCAATTGCCCCTTAAAAAGTACGTTAAGATACAGTAATTGAGAAAACTGCTACGTCATATAATATGCATATTATTTTCAACCATAGATACCGTGATATTATGTGAAATTTGCACTGTAAACATTGTCATCAATCAATATCCATATTTCATCAATATCCCTTTTCTTATTGTGCTATTAATATATTGTCATGTTCGTAGTGTCATTTTATTTGGGCAATTTATTATATTTTTATTTAGTATTTGTCATGATATCCGTTTACTTTATGGAGGCTTTTCAAAGAATTTTTTCATTACTCGTTAATAAAAGAAGGCTTTTTATACCATACACACACATAAAAAATATCTCATTTTCATAATTCTCGTTTCATGCTTACTCTCATTTACCATAAATCATTGATTTTGTCACAGTAGGAATATCGTTATTGTTTGTCATTATATAAATTTCCATAGAAAATCATTGTGATCGAAATATAGCGCTATTATTATTTTGTTTTTCGGTTTCAGTTAAATTTCATATTTACTAATGTAATTAACGGATTCTGTAGAAAATTAAAGGCTTTTAAAACTATACCATTTGAAAAATTCTCTTAAATATAGCGTGGACTAACGTTTTGTTTTAAATTTGCACAATTGTATGACTGTTTTAAAATATATCTTTTAATACCACTACAAGTTATTTTAATTATAGTAACAAAAACTGCATTAACTTTAAAGAATTATTTCATCAGCATTAAATTAAAATTTAAGACGATTATCGGCAATTTTGTTGTTGCTGTGTCTAATCCTCAGTGTCCGGCAACGCGTGGACAGCAACACCCCTCCTAGTCCATGGAGTAGTCTACTCGCGGATGGAAGGAATCGGGGCAGCTTCTGTTGTGTGATGGAGCAGGTAGATGTCTGGCTTGGCTCAGTGTCGCTGAAGAAGGAGGGCAGTTCCTTCCGGGAGGACATTTAGGCGAAATACCCCGCATTTTAGTATCGTATGGAAGAAAACTCCCATTAGGTAGTTCCACTCATGAGGCAAGATGCTGAACATCCCAAACGCCATCGAGGCTCCTGATTTTTTTAAACAGTGTCTACAACAAAGCAGCCAGAGGATGAAACCTCAGCCCTAATGCCCTCAGTTTAAGTTTAGTTTTCAATTTAACTCTACTTTTTCTATTTTTATTGAAATTAAAAAAAAAAAACTTATTATTTTTATTTAAAATTGTTAATTTTATTATTTTATTAAAGTTAATTATTATTTTTATTTTAAATTAATTTTTAATTAGCTTAAAAGATCCTCGTCACATTTGTTACATTTTTGCAAAAAAAAAAAAAAAAAAAAAAAAATTAAAAGGGCCGTCCATTTACCAAGCACAGAATGAAAACTTCTACATTTAATAAGTAATAAAAATTATTTTCCTAATTAAAACTTAC
Organism: Caerostris extrusa; assembly: GCA_021605095.1. Classification (NCBI taxonomy): domain Eukaryota; kingdom Metazoa; phylum Arthropoda; class Arachnida; order Araneae; family Araneidae; genus Caerostris; species Caerostris extrusa. The sequence goes on along the minus strand of BPLR01012367.1, from coordinate 139,734 downwards.
CCTGCGTATACGTAATTATTAAGCAATGCGCATACGTAATTATTTACAGATTATATATTTCTAAATGAAACTTGCATTATACAATTGCGTATTATTATTTATAACTAAAAGGCAAATGAAATTATAACTCATTTTACGTTTTGATTGATAGTATCAAATTATCTTGTTTTTTATCAAAATGAATTCACCGTTAATGGTGTCAAACACGCTGCGTGTTTTATGAGGAGTTACACCGTCCTGCATGAACCAATATTGATCAGTGTTCATATCCAAATAATGAATTTGGAGCAAAAAACGACTGTTTAAGCAAACCTTATACCACATAAATGCATACGTATCTCTAAATACGATCTTCGATTGAATATGGCACATAAAGAGATATTTTCAATATGGTTTGGAACTGACAAGAAACAAATTCCTTTATGCCCTCTCACCATCTAGTGAGACTCTAAGAAATTATTTCAGTTTTATATATATATAGGCCGGAAAGTGTGCAATTCCCTGTATGCTGTAGCTAGAAAAATGTGTTTGCAAAATTGTTTGCCCTCTCAGCTTAAGCAAATTGTTAAAATTCTATATGTATACATATATGTCCCCTGATCGTGAAAGGTTTGAACTGTACATAAAAACTTTTATAGATCTTCCTTAAAATTTTTGAAATATCCATACATTTTTTAAATTATTTATCTGTTATTATTATGGTTTCTTGAGAAGACGTAGAACAGACAAGTAGATAGCGAATTTAATCTCAGAACTGTGAGAGCTTGTTCATAACTCGCAAACGGAAACGGACGTACCTGTTTCAAAGTACCTAAGGAGTAAATATACTCCGAAGACCTCCACATAATCATTAATAAAAATGCGAACTCGTAAAAATACATAGACCGAAAAGGGTGCAGTTACCCCTCCCCCTTCCCCCCTCATGCCCCTGTATGAGCCGGGACAGGAAACAACATGGGCAAAATCACAGTCGCGTTATATCGTTATAAAATCACAAAAACCCAAGTTTCCATGCCCTTGCGGGAAATTGGTACGATAAATTAGTGGGACAGAAAATGCTTCTGTTGTACTTTGCCGACTTTCTTATGTTGTTCCTGAAAATGGGTTTGGAAACCAAGACAAGCAAAATGTAACCATAGTATAGGTATCGCGCAAGGCATTCTGGAAAACCTTGACTCTGATACGTGATCTCCAGGGATTACGTTATTATTATTTAGATACGTATCAGAGTTGAATCTGATACGTAATTGGGATTATATGTTAATCTGATCAATTTTTCCAGGAATGAATGAAAACAACTAAATTTGTATTTATGAATGAGGGTTCTAATTTTCTTATGTACGTTCTAATGATGTTGAGAAATTAATGCATTTCAAATTTAACCAAAAATTCTATTTAGTAAGTTTTTACTTACTGATATTATTTTATTACTATTATTAGAAAGCAACGATACTGAATTTCTTATTTACGCTAACTTTTATCAAAATCCCTAGCTGATAAAGTTAGCTATATTGATTTAGTTGATCATTGACCCCTTTGTGTGGGATATGAAACATAATTTTTGCGAGATAACGAAACATTTTTAGTAGTTTCCAGCGCTTTTTGTTTCATTTTTCGGGACAATACTGAAGATTAAAATATATTCTGTGAAAAATATGAAGCAGTTTTAATAATCTTTATGAAAATAAAGCAATAAAAAAAAATATTACGAAAAGATCTAATGCTAAAGCTTTCTATTTAATTCAAATGTGTGATGTACATTTATTCTTTCCTTTGATGTGAATAAAATACAACCTTCAATTTTTTTTTTTTTTTTAGATTTCTTTTTTGTATAGTCTCCCAATGGGAAAGGAAGGCAGCTTTCACAGAAATTACTTCGTGCAACGGTCATCGTCCTTTTATTCAATCCTTTTACAATAGTACATAGGGGGAAAAGCATATAAAAAGCCTTAGAAACCATTTTCTTGTATTCTTTTAGATATTATGTCATTTTTTTTTAAAGGAATAGTCACAGTTTTTTAGCATGATGCATTTATTTTTAAAAATATTTCATCATACAAACATTTTTTTTTTACATTTGATCTGAGGAGAAATTATTCCTACTTCATTTTTGTAAAAGAAGGAATAAACAAGTAATATAAAAAAAAAAAAAAAAATTTAAGTCAATTCCTACTTTATTTTCCCCCTATATTGCCGAAAGTCCTTTATAAATAATTTTCATTAATTTTTTTAAGTTTATCTGGCGCCATCTATTGGTAGATATATGCACCTTAAATCTAAAAAACTAAAATTAATTAATTAAATTGAATGAATGAATTAATATTTGAAAAACTGTATTAACATTAAGTGCCATCCACTACAAGTTGAAAAAGTATCTTTGAACTTGAGTGGATGAATAAAAAGTATTTTATGAAAGATTGAAAATTGGAACAAGATATATAGAGGGAGAGTGCGAGCTAATAGAAGAAATTGAAAAAAAGTAGAATATTTTCACACACTCAATTGCCCACTAAGTCAGTAATGACTTTTCTTAAAAGCTCTTTTTCCATTTTTTTGTGCATCTGCCATCTATGTACGCCATCGATGGTTAAAAAGAAACGATATTACCGATTTGAGTATCTGCCCAAGATTTACGTGTCGCATGACAAAGAACACGGAAAACTCTAATACAGGTAGCGTGGCTGTACATGTGAGACGCTTTAAAGACAATAGTCATTCAGTCTCTTTTTTCTGAAAGCAGTGGATGCAGCGGATTCGAACCTGCACGTGTTTGCCAGTTCTTTGATGAGGGCATTGACTCGAGTAGAAAATTCTTAGCTTAAAAGAGAATGAAGGTTTCTGACTTTTCTGGTGATTTTTCTGTACTGAGTCGTGCTTTAGTGACAACGCCCACACCAAGAAACGAACAATCAAATACAATCAGCTGACGACATTCTTTAGACACTTTTGAATATGATTGTGACAGCGTATGTGAAACTACTAGGCGCCCGATGTCCTAGTGACTAGCTCTCTGGCGCTCGGTGCCGCAGATTAAAGGCTCGAGCCCTGCCGATGCCATGGATGTTTATAGGGCCTCAGAATCCACTTTAAACAGTAGGTCCCGGTCTAGTATGACTTTTATGTGTCTGACCGACGGCCCTATCCCGTAAAAACAGTCCCTGTGCCGAAATCTGGCAGTAGGCTCGCCATAGGGCTGTTGAGCCACTGAAGAAATAGAGAGTGTGAACGCATAAAAGTCAGGTTTTGGTGCTAACTAAGTTTCTGGGCTTCACACATGGATGGCATTAACAACGATCATAGTGGCACACTTATCAAAAGTCGTGTTTTTTTTTATAGGTTAGACATCTGACCTTATACCAACACAAATCACAACGCAAAAATATTTTTAACATCGAAGATGTCGAGTTTTGTGCCAAATAAACTGCATTTGTTGGAAGCATTGCTTTTCTTCTTTAAGTTGAAAAAAAAATGTATCTGAAGCTCATCGTTTGATCCAGGAGGCCTACGACGAACGTGCACCCTCAAAAACTACTTGTGAAGATTGATTTAAATACTTCAGAAGTGGCGATTTCGATACTGAGGACAAGATGAACTTGTGCACTACGAGTTACTAAAATCGGGCAAAGCTGTCAATGGGCATGCTATCGACAACAACTAACCAATTTGAACCCTGCATTGCTCGAAAAACGGTCAGAATGGGGACATGAGAAACGAACGAATAATATTGCACCACGACAATGCTCCATGGCATTGTACTTCGATTGTCCAGGATACCATCAAAACACTGAAATAGGATCTGTTACAATACCTGCAATATTCGCCAGACCTGGTCCTTCTGATTATCACTTGTTCCAGGGGATGACCCAAGGCTTGGCAGTGATACTCTTGAACAATTTTGAAGAATTGCAAAATGGATTGGATGAACCATTTCGTATCGCATCGTTTTATCGTCGCTGGTATTCATGTATTGCCAGAGAGATGGCAGAAATGAGTAGCTGGCGAGGGACGATACTTTGAATAAACAATTTTTTTTATATTTCTCTTAAAATTTTTTATTGACAAACTAAACACTATAGACTTAGTTGTACGCCTAGTCACTGTTTAGCATCGACAGTGAAAAATAAAATATCTTGATGATGGAATAAAATTAGTTGATGGAAGTTTTCTGGGTTTTTGATATGATATGCAGATTCAGTACACCTAAGAAATCAGTTGGAAATCCACCTGAAAGTTTTCTTTTTCCCCCTAAGGCAGCTGGCAAACATTTCGACAGTTGTCTTGATGCCTTAAGGCAAACGCTGCACAGACGTTACTCACTTTGCATTATCATTTCATCATCCATAACATAATTTTTTACATTCATTAAAGGAGTGCTTGTTGTAATTTATGAGGTAAACAAGCTACTTCAAGTAAAAAGGAGTTAAAAAATATCACAGATCATGATATACTGTACGAATTGAAATTATTTTTGTATCAACTAATATTTCAATACAACAGTTTACATATTACTGATTAATTAAATTGAACAAATCCATGTGAGCTAATTAACTTTATTAGACTAATATATTAATTGCCATGCATTCTTTTTTAAAAAGCTGGTATGAAATTCGAATAACAGATAATGATTTTTTTTTTTTTTTATTTCCACAATCTATTTGATTGACCTAAGCTAAATTACGTTTTAGTGGGGCCTGATGGTCAAGTGACTAGCCACTTAAACCGTAGGTGCCTGTCTAATAGGGTCGTAGAACGTTGCGGGGGCGTTGCTACTCCGCGTCCGTGGCTTATCTTCAAGTTGATATCTGTCTAATGCCAAGTGAGTAACGTCTGCGCAGCCCTTGCCTTAAGGCATCCAAGTCAGCTGTCTAAGTGTTTTCCAGCTGCATTGGAAAAAAATGTTTAAATTATGCAATGTTGCTCCAGTTTTTATGTACGAAATGCAGAATGAAGTAATATGTATATATTTCAAAAGGAAAATTCTATTGCATCAATATAGAAATACTATATTTTATACAAAAAAGTTATTTTAAATCAATGACTTATTTCGATATTCTTTTCAATTACTATATCCAAACGTGATACAACATATTGACAATATAGAACACCATCTAACGAAAAATATACATAAATTATTTAGTTGTTTTTTTTTTTTTTTTTTTTTACTTTTATATGAAATATTTTAGAATTTTTGAGAATTGTTATTAATTGCGTAAAGCAATTGGCCAAAACCCTTAATAGCCAAGGCTTTCTTTATTTTCTTCCCTAGCTACTTGGGGGAGGGGGGGGAGAATATTAAATGCAGGAGAAGTATACATGAAGTATTTATTCAGTTTTCTTTTCTTTTCGTTTTTCATGAAAACATTTAAAAGTAATTTAAACACTTTTTTTTTTTTTTTTTGTGAAACTATGATTTTGAACAAGCACCGTATTAATATATTTAAATTTTTAATGTGAACTGTGCTGTTACATTTTATTTCACTTAAAAGTTGGAAAATATTCGAATTCATATTTGCAATTTATGAACTTAATTCTGATACACAAAAATTTCTGCACATGACTTTAAAATGAAATAAATCATAAAAAGTTCAGCCACATACACACAAAAAAAAAAAGAATTTTTAAAAAAGCATAACATTTTTTTAAGTCTTTCGTGTCTGGTAATCTTGTTCTCAGTCCAGAAATATAAAAAGGACTTGAATAATTCGAAAGTAATGCTGTAATTTTTTTCAGGTATTCTTATGTCAATATGAGTGGAAAATTTTACATTAGACACGAAATTATTTTCGGAATTTTCTCTAAATTAAAAAAAAAAAAATTTATAATCCTTCCAAATTTCTTAGAATTCTTTTGAATCACAGTTTAAGAACCTCTGCTACTAATAAATTTTAGAGAAATACAAAAACATTATGTTGTTAAAATTTATTTAGGCTAAATACCAAACTAAATTTATAAATTGTTTACACATAATTGCAGGAAACATTATTCTTACAATATGATACTTTTTAACAAACTATATATATATGCATACATTTCAAAATGGGATTGGTTAGTATAATAGTGCGTATATGTATACGTATATATACGTATTTGTTAACATATTAGTAATGAATCTCTTAAACTTTATATATATAGATAGATAGAGTGTGTGTCCCACATTTTAAGAAAGAATCCTAAAAGAATTAAGAGAGGATTTAATTCTGTATAATTTATCAGAACTTCCAGTCCAGCATTTAAGAACGAATTCACACACGAACTGTACCTTTTAAAGAAGCATCAAAAGTAGCGCCATCTATTGAAATACAGAGAAATGAAACTTTTTTTTGGGGGAAAAAATTATGCATTGCTTTAAGCGTTGATCTATTTACTTAATTAGTAAATTTCCACCAATATCACAACGCTATTCAAAAATATTATTGCTCAGAATATAAATATCTAAAATATATAAATCTTAAAATTACTCAGTCATTTATTTGTGATATAATGCGTTTCGAATATCGAAGAAAATAAAGGGATTTACATTAACTTTTAGAATTTGTATGTATTGCTGCACTGTATTTGATAATTCTATGAGAAAAAAAAAATCTTGAAAACTCCCACGTGTATCCTGATTATCGATGGAGGCATTTACACACGTTGTCAAAATCACAGTCGAATCTTTCGGTTTTTATAGAACTTAACAGTTAATTGGAATATGAGACGTCTTTCAGCTAGCTGTTTACGTTATGCCTAGGCCACAAGTTGAACTATTGAAGCAATATTAAAATACTCTCATGTCCATAAATTAAGGATAATTCAGATTCACACAGAAATTGAACTCTAAAATAAAAATTTCACCTGTAGAATTATCACACACATCTTGAAGAAGAATATGCAAATTACAGGAAACCACCAGATGGCGCGGATAGTACGTCACAATGACGGGAGTGTAAGAGAGGGGTATATAAGGAATGGTGGCAAAGAAGTAAAATTGTTCACAAGCGCTTTAAAGGCCTTTCAGTGCAATAACCGCATAGTTATGGCACAAAGGAAGCATTTGGATGATTTTTTACATGGTAGAATTATCGGACGACTGGAATGTGGACGTACCCAGCCGTAAGTATTCGAGGAACTTGGAATCGCCCAGAGTGTCATCTCCAGGCTTTGGCAACGATTCCAAGATGATGGTAATGGGAGTAGATGTTGCAGCACAGGTCGCCCCCGAGTTACAACGCCGAATGAGGACCGGTATTTAGCAGTTACTGCCAAAAGAAACAGACGCAGCACAGCATCAGACCTGTCTCGTCAGCTCTCTTCAGCTACCGGTACGACAGTTTCAAGGCAGACCGTGTACAGACGCTTAGGGCACATTGGTCTATATGCTCGTAGGCCTGTCAGATGTGTTCCACTTACCGCAACTCACTGTCGCCTGCGATTAACCTGGAGTAGAGAGCATGCATTGTGGACACCGCAACAGTGGTCTGGTGTGATGTTTTCCGACGAGTCCAAGTTTAGTTTGCAGTCTGATTCTCGCCGGACTTTCATATGGAGAGCGCCAGGTACCCGTTACCACCAAGACAACACCATTGAACGACACCGTTACGGTGGTGCAGGATGGCTCGTTTGGGGAGGAATTATTCTTGGTTCCAGAACTGACCTGCATGTTCAGAGTGTAACGATGACAGGCCACATCTATCGGTATGTCATTCTGGAACGACATGTACGTTTGTTTCGGGGCGCCATGGGTTCTGAATTTCTGTTTATGGATGACAACGCCCGTCCTCACCGTGCAAACATTGTAGACGAATGCCTTCAATTGGACGATATCACCCGTATGGATTGGCCAGCATATTCACCGGATTTGAATCCAATAGAGTATGTGTGGGATATGCTTGGCCGACGAATTGCAGCCCGTCAACCCCCCCCACCTGTCAACCGGAACTTCGGAGGGCATTGCTTGATGAGTGGTGTAATATTCCCCAAGATCAGATTGATAATTTGATACTCAGCATGCCTAGGCGTTGTAAGGCCTGTATTGTATCGTCCGGGAGACCTCCATATTAATCCTTATACTAACCATGTTATACTGTTTTCAGTAAATAGGTTCTTTTTTGAAATTTGCTGCAGGGAGTAAAAATCGCAATTTTTATTAATTATGTCAAACATATAGCATCTTTTTTGCTCTTTTACCTTTTGTTTAATAAATAGACTTTACAAATAAGTCAAATTTGTTTTGCTTCTGTCACTTTCTTTGCCTGAACTTCATTATCCTTAATTTATGGACATGAGTGCAGATGGCGCCATTATTTGATTAAAAAAATATTATTTTCTAAATTATTTGATTAAAATTGTGTATTTAATACACAATAATTTGCTAAATTATTGTGCATTAAAAATTCAAAATATCAGTTAAAATAGTTCGATTAAAGAACTTTTTGCTAAAAGAACTTCACAGAAGCACAATACAATTTTATCGAATCCATCACATGACCTTGCGAAAGGCAAATTGAGCTTAACAGTTGCTCAAAGGAATAAAAACTCCTCTATAGTTCACAGCGTGAAAAGGAGTTTTCAGATTTTTGTAAATGATTTCAAATTTTAACGTTTTTATTATTTTATATATGACTATAAAACATCGTTTTTGATAGGGAAAAAAATGGCCGTCAGCGCTTTTATACAAACAATAATTGGTATTCCCTTTTTTAAAAAAAAAAAAAAAAGGTAACAAATTCTACACAAATTAAATAATTTTGATATTTTATTAAAAATAAAAGGAAATAAATTATTGTTATACAATTATAAATTTATTTTCCTAGATTTTATAGAAATACAATAAGCAGAATATCATCAAAATTTATACTGCCTATGTATTGTACTCTATAGCATCTAATCTATTTACTTGCCTAATTTGTAACATAGTAGAAGGTAAATAATTTGACATAACTTTTAACCTTGAAAATGTTATCCCATTAGGTACACTTATGCGAAGAATTAGCAAGTTTCTTAATGATATGCTTAATTAATATAACAAAATTTAGAAGAAAGAATTAATTTCATGATTTCAAAGAATTAATTTTCATGAAAATTAATTAGAACATGTGAAATACGAATTCTGTAATACCAGCGTAAGGTTACATAACTATGAATATCATTAGAGGAGAAAAAAAATCTAAAGAAATAATCATTGATAAGACGGATTTTTTATTTATATATATTTATAATTCTTTTTTTGTAGTTACAAAAAATGCAAAAAATGGCAGTAGAGCGGCAAAACAAACCAATCACGGTAAGAATTGAGGGTTGGCAGCTAGATAATCCAAAAAATAAGATACCATGTAGGCAAGCTTTAAATTCGCTTCGCCAAAAGTCCCTTAAATGGGTTTAAAATGTTAGGTGGAGGATATTAGTATAAAATTTGTAGAACTTATGATTTTTTTTTTCGAAATTAAGATAGCAACAAGAACTAATGTTGACGCACTAAAGTGTTGCTTATAATGCTCCAAAATGGCTTTGCGGTTTTATAGATCGATGCTTAGAAACAAATGTTTCTTACTAAAAAAAAAAATAATAATAATAATAATAATTGTGTAGTGACAAATGTCTTAATTCTCTTTACTAATTTTCCTTCTAAATCCAACCATTTAATCTTTCGGGTAATCTTATGATCAGAAAGCAATATTTTAATTTATTCACATTTCTTCACTTGATTAATCTTTGCTATTTTTTAAAGTGTTATTCTAAATTAATTTTTATACTAATTAAGATATGGATTTAGCCTCAGAAAGGTCGGCTTGTTTTATATGAGAAGATGTCTGAAGTTAATGGCTATTTATTTTCACTGGAATTCCTTTGAATTATTTGTATGACAAAAAATGCTCCAATATTTTAATGATTCGTGTTTCTTTTGTTTTCCAGTGGTAGTGCAAGATAGCCAATGCTTATGAGAATGAGAGTTTGATTTCAATCAATGGCGGGAGTTACAATCAGTATTTTGAAAGGAGAGTAGATTCTGTGAAAATTGTGACAGAGTATCCTGCGTAAACAACTGAAATTCTTATTGTAGTTTCTCTGAGATTTCTCCAATACTACATAACCACAACGCAATAATTCATGAAACTTACCCCCCAACTCAAATTGATTTAATCTTTTGTTAGTAATTCTGGAATAATCTTGTCTTCCTTAATGTTATGGTGTATGAAGTGATTAATGTGATAAACAATAAAAATTTTTTAAAAAGTTTCTTCAAATTCTTAATTTTGAAAGTTATTAAATGTAAGTTTAAGAAATGATTTTTATCACATATCTTATAAATTTTCGGAAATATTTCTCTAGTAACAGTTGAATATGTGAATGCTAAAAATTAACTTTAACTTGGTATTTTAAGACTTTCGATTATTTTTTTGTCGTCAGTTTTAGAGTAAGTTCATTTAATCTCATTAAATAAGTTATATAATTTCGTTTGTTGTTTTAAATTTATTTCTCAATCATTACCTCGGATTAAAAATTTTGTTTCTTCACTTTTATTTCTGTTAGAGTGGGATATTTAATTTACTGTATACAATTTTTAATATTGAAAAATATAATATTTATGATATCAACATCCTAATATTTAATCGCAATTTTCATGAGAGTTTCTAGGTTTTTTTTTATATTAAAGAAACACAATGATTTTTATTCAAATATATAACGTAATCCTAACTGGGAGCTATTGTGCTTTTAGAATGAGACTATCTCATACTTCTATGCCTTGAAAGCTGTAACGGCGAAAGCTGAAATACGAAACAGAGTAAACAGACTATTTTTCTTATAAACAGTTGAAATAATGTTACTAATAATTAATTTTTAACATTCTTAAAGTGTTTAATACAAATTATTAAGTAAATTTATGCTTTTAAAAAACAAAAATTATAATATTAAAGCAATATTTTTACAAGTTAAATTTGATTTAGAATTTATTTCAATGAACAATGAAATCTTTTGAAAAGATATAATTTTATGATGTTTATTTAAAAAGTGATTTTTAAATAAGAGTGATAGAGTACATTTTTTTCTGTTTTTCAGCATTTTAAGTGCTATTTCTTAATAACAAATTATATTCTATTCCATTATCGATTTGAAGTGAAATGATCTACTTGCGGATTAGTTATTGTAGTTTTCATTGATGAACCTTGGCAACACTATTGTTAAATGCAGTCAGTTTTAGGGTTCTAATAAGTTTCTACGTTTTTGTTGTTTTGCAAATTTTAAACATTTAAAGAAAATGGAACAAAACGATGGCACGCCCTCCGGTTACGGGCGAGGAAGACCCATGGATAATGCTGAACTTCGTCGTCCTCATGCATATTCCACGTATGCAAACCCCGATTATGTACCACCAGAAGGTACAAATACGAATGGAATCTATCCGGAAACGTCATGGCACCCTGGTCCACCAGGTAAAAATTTTTATATCTTTTTTTTAAGTACACTTCTATCACTCGATTGTTTGTAAAGAATATTGGTTTCCATCTGGTCTTCTGATTGTTTACTACTCGTATGTATAGAACACAAATAGTTCACAATATGTAAATAGGATTTCTAAATGTATCGATGAATTTTTTTGCAAACGTGATGAAAAAAAATTAAATTTAAACACGTGTCTTCTTTTTTGTTTTAATTTTTACCAAGAGTGAATTTTTAGTTCGTTGTATGCTGTTATAAAAATAAAAATAAATTGATTTAAACGTCATGTTTTCATTACATCTTAATTAAATTTATTCTATAGTTGGATTATTAAACTATTATAAAACATTTTATGTGGGGCAAAATGCAGAAAATTATAATTTCATGTAGTTATAATGCTGGTATTAACTATTAGATTTGTATCAAAATATTTTAGTTACAAATTGTCCCCATTCTTACCAGAATTTATAAATTTTATTCATAAAATTTGTTCTGCATTTTAACCTTAAGCTAAACTCTCGTGAGTAGATTTAGTAAAAGAACGCATTGAGTTTAACAACCAAAATTCTATCAACTCAATTGGGTGATCGTTTAATAATAACTGGGGTAAAATTGGCAGAAACTTTTTATTTAAGGAAAAAAACATTCTGCAAAAACAGTAGAATAAAAAAAAAAAAAACTCAAGTTTATCATTTGCTAGACATACTTAATCTCAAAGCAAGTACTTTTCTATTCAATATATATTTTTATCTATTTTATTATTTCTTGAAGAACTATTTACTTTGCAGCAAGGTCCACTTTTACAGTTGGTATGTATTTAGCTATATTAGGATTTTAATTTTTTTTTTTTTTTATTTGGTCACTTCTGTTTTTAAGTTTATATTTAGCAAAATATTTAGATTGTATTTAAATGAATAAAGTAATGAATATGTAATTCATTCTTTCTTAAAATTTTAATTGATGGAAAGGGATTTAAAATCATGTATTATATGTGTGAAAGTCCTACATATGTTAAAAAGTATGCATTTACGTGTGATAGCAATTGTATATATGTAAGTATGATGAAAATTTGTGATTATTGATTAGTACATAAACTCAATGTCCTGTCTGTAGTAATTTCACCTAAACTGCAAATGAATTAGCAGCTATATTTATAAGCATCTATTAATTGTATCTTTTACTAATTGTCAATTTTATTAAGACAGTTTTTTTAAGGAATGTACATAATACCTTGAAGATATGTGATACAACTTCAGTTGCTCAAGTCAAAGTGGCATACGTCAGGGTATAATCTTGCATATACATATATTTAAAATTAGTTTAATTGGGATCATAGATGAACTAAAAAAACACAGATTTCGAAGAAAAATATTAAATAGAATTACTATTCTTTATGCAGCTATAGCACCATAATATTTTTATCCTTGTATTGTTTTTCACCCTTTAAAATATTCCATAATTATTTTGAAGGCAAGCCATTTTCCTTACAAAATTCTAAAAATTTTCCAATTTTATCCCCATAGAAAAATTAACAAAAATATAATTGAAAATTAAATATTAAGAAAATATTAATTCAAGATATTTTGCAATGAAAATTCATTAGAATAAGTGAAATTTATAAGCCAAATTAAAAAAAAAAAATTGGAAGGAGATTATTGACATGTTTTAATAATAATAAAAAAATCCAATTAAATAAAACAATTGTGGAAAATTTAAAAACATTAATATTAATTATGAATTAAACTTTCCTATTCATGATTCTGTACTTGCAAATTGAAACACAAGATTTTGATCAGTAAAGCTAAAATAATAGCAGAAAATTTTAATTAATGTGAAACACTCAAACGAGATAATAGGAGCTGCAGTGTTGTGAAATAAAAATAAAAAACAACTATTAAACTTAAGAGGTTGCATAAGTTACGATATTACTGTATAATAGCATATTAACATGGTCATTTATTGCAGTTTGTGCCAAATGAATATAATAAAAGATTATAATTAATATATAAACTTTAATACTTGACAAGAAGGGGAATATAACATTTGTTTCAAAACTAATCTTTTCAATCGTATGTTATTTTACAAGTTCTTCAAAATCTAATGTTATTGGCCATCTTTTAAAATTTTTTACAAGCATTTTGACATTAAAAATTGAAATTAATTCACAAGGCAAGGATAATGAAATGTTTCATGCTAGGTGTACAATGAAACAACCTTTTTTTTTATGTATAATTACAAATATATAACAAAATATAGAGGACAACACAGTGAGAAAATTGAATAAATTGGTTTCTCTACAAATAATTACTTGTAGTGTTTTAACAGTTATATTAATACAAGTAGTATAAAAAAAAAAATTTTAAGTCAATTCCTACTGTTTTTCACTATATTGCAGAAAAGTCCTTACAAATAAAGTTGAATATATATATATAGGGAGAGTGTAAACTAATAGTAGGAATTGAAAATATCATAATTATGTAAGTTTATGTAAATTTTTAGTATTGAATAGGATGGTATTGATTTCACTGGTTTATCATTAATGGAAATTTCATATTTTTATACATCAATTACAATTACTTCAATTTCTGGAGAAATAAAATACGAAATTTTGTATTTTCTTCGTACAAAGGTCACAATCTTTTTATTCAATATTTTTTTTTTTCAATTTAATCAATATTTATGTATTTTTGGATCATTGGTTGTTCTCTCAATCATTGAATAAAGAAATATCCTAGATCATAAAAAAAGAATGAAATTTTTATTTATTTAAACTTAATGTACTTTTGTATTTTTTTTTTTAACACATAAGAAAATTTATAATTTCATAATTTATATGATCACTAGGGGGGATCACGCAGATTATGAGTTGGCGGGGCCTAGGGAGAGTCTTAGTCATTCATTATTTTGAGAATAATTAAACATATAAATTTTGCATATTTGAGTATTTTTATTAATACAAATAAAGATTTGAATAAATTAAATACTTTTAGTTAAAATATATATTTTTTTTCTTTTTAGAATTAGCTGCGCTTGCTTCTCCATCAGGTGATCATTGGCGTTCTGGTCAAAATCATGGAGTAGGTCTTGATCCACCAGGAAGTTCTTTTAAGCTTTCACCATATGCAAAAGAATTTGTGCCTCGAAGTTTCAGACCTGAACCAAGGGTACTTTCTTCATATATCTATCTTGTATTTTACATTGTTTTCTTAAGTTATAATTTTTTTTATTTTGAGGTTTTTAATTTTAAGACTGTTGTTCTTTTTTAACTCCTGTTTTCATGTTTTTTATAAAATATTTCATTTTCATATAAATTTATTTAGGTAATTGATGAAGGTGATTCTTATCCTGTTGAAGAACTCAGATCTTTTTTGAATGAAATAACTTTAAATCCTGGAAAATTTGAAAGAAAAATACAGTCATTGACTCATACTTTAAATACTATGGTGGACGATGATGAATCTATGCGAGCAATTGTAAACATTATATTTGATGAAGTAAGTATTAAAGTATTGTTATTCTTTTAAATCTATCTATTATAATACATTTAACCTTACAAATCTCAAAGAAAATTCAAGTAATCTGTATTGCAGTCATAAAAATATTCATTAAATTGAAAATGTATTTGTTTTTAAAACTGGATAATATAAATTAACCATATAGCATGTAATTAGTCTTGCATATGAAATGGTTATATATTTATGCTTTTATTCCATCATAATACCAGCATACCACCCAGGCACATTTTCTTAGATATGTATGGTGCCCCTTTCCATAGATGACCCACTGAACTTTACATTCATTCTTTTGTCTTCTATTTAATTTCTTTTCATCATCCAGAATACAAACCTTATTGTATTAAATCATTGTCTTGTAGTCGCGCATTTTGCATATTTTTTGTCTTTAATTTCTTCTCCAGTTCATACTGTTTTTTACGTCGTTTTTCTTGTTCTTTATACCATTTCTTGAAATTACTATTTAAGTTTTGTGTACTAGCCATGTTTATTTCCTTTCGTTTGTTTTGCTCTTCGGATATTGTTTGGTTTTAATAACAATGTCTGTATTTTGACTGGTATTTCCGTTCTTGGCAAGCCTTTCCCAAGAAATGAAGATCCTGGGGAATGAGTCTAGGGGGTTGCAGCTCTCATGTGAGCAACACATCTCTTTGGCCTCTGCTTCTTGTAGACGGGCAGCACACTTCCTTTTCTATATGTGTCAATCGGCTTATAATTACCAGTCCCTCTTGTTTGTAATTGCTTCGGATTCCAGCAATGGGTCACTTCTTGGACATCTCGCTAAGGGTTGAGGTTGTTCCAGTGGCTCTGACTGTATAGGTCCTGATCAGCACTATGACAAGAATCTGTTTTCCCTTTTAGGGCTCAGTGGTGGGGGTTGGTGCTATGCTGGGATCCAAAAAAATTTTTTTCTCATTCTATGACTTTTACTAAAAACTATGTGCTCTATTGAAAGAAATTAGAATCCATGTCAACCGATTATTCCTTCAATAATAATGTTGTTGACTATGATGAGCAAAAAGGATTTCGGATTGAAACAGTTTTAATGAAATTTAAAAAAAATATATATATTAAGCTTGTGATTTGTCAACTACTGTGCAATTAATAACATTTACTTTTATATGTCATACTCTAGTATTGTATTTAAAGCAATATTACTGTTAAACCTCACCCACCAACCAGTACTAGCATATATTTTTTTCCTTTGAATTTCAAAAATTCTTAAGTTAAAGTTATGTAAATTTTTATTAAATATTTTTAATTAAATGTTCTTTTTATTGCTTCTACATAATATAAATTTTAAAAAGCTGATGGGCATCATAAATTATTGTAAAATAATTTAAATAGGAAATTTAAATTATCATGGTGAAAAAGTTGATAATTCATGAATAAGAATGATTGCTTTAAGATAATTTATTTTATCTAAGTAGGGGGTATTAAAAATCATACGTTTAATAGTATATAGAATTTTTTAATAAAATTTGCCATAACTAAATATGTTTTATTTTTCTAAAACCAGCTAACATCAGGTTATGTCTGTTAGAGCATTAATAATACTGCTGGACCATATGAATTTTTCTATATTTCTACAGGAATGCTTTAAGTATCATTGTATTTTCAGATTGTGGTTATAATATCCAGTTAAGATATTAAATTTATACCAAAGCATTTTTGTAAAAATTTTAATCTGATTTTTTTCTCTTTGTTTTATAGTCTGTTCGACAGCCTAACTTGCGTTACAGTGGTGCCAGATTATGTAAATGTTTGTGCAATGATTTAGATGCTTCTCCTGATCGTCTAAATTTCAGATCAGTTCTCTTAACCAGGTAGGTGTATAAATTAATTTTTATAAATAAGAAACTCCGATCTCAGTATTCTTCAGGTTTTATAAATACTAGCCATATCCATTATGATCAACTTCTCTTTTTTACTGCAGAAAATAAAATATATTTCTTTAAACATGCTGCAGTTTATAAACTTATGTAAAAGAAATATAAAGATAAAACTTTCTTAAGAAGACTTGTTAGATATTCACTATGATAAATAAGCAAAGATATCAACTGTCTTCTTTGAAATCAGAGCATGTTGAGATTAAATAATGCATATTAAGATTTGGGACGTCAAGATAGAATAATCGCCTAATAAGATTTTTTCTACATATTTAGTTCTCAAAGTATTATTAAAAAATTAAAACAGAGGCTTTTAGATTGTAATTTTTTTCTTACTCCAACCATCAAATTTTTTTCTAAATTTAGAAAATCAAGGTACTTTTTAAATATTTCTAGCAGTTCAACGTCAAAATAAATGCAGATTTAAAATAAAATTATTATTTTAAATTATATAAAACATTGACAAATCTTTTACCAATATTTTTAAAGCTACAAATAATTTTCAACCTTTAAATTGCACCATCAATTTAAAGGTTGAAAATTATGCTGATAATTAGTTATTTGCTTATCAATATATACCATTAAAAAAAAAAAAAAAAAAAGGCTTTTCAGTTAGTGTTTTATCTTTTATGGGGAAAATATCTACTTTTAATTGTATTCTTCAAATTCTCAACACAAACATTAACAAATCATTTAAACTTTTTTTCATTGTAACTGGAATGGGCTATGTTTGATGGCGTATTTTTGCATAGTATGCAGCTTTAGTGGACACAGTTGAAAATACTGTATTACCTGGGGCTATTTTTTTTTAATTATGAAGCTGCCTGAAAAATTTTAATTATTCAAATAGGAAATATCTTGAAAATAAAAATTGATGTAGATTGGTATGTCCCTTGTTTTAACGGCAATGTCAGGAAAAAAATAGTTCAGTATATGAGAATATTTCCACATGTTTTTGTGACCGTTTTCCTGAAAACGCACTCATAAATTATCTGAAACATAATTTATCGAGGAATACTGTATTTAAATGAAATTATTACCTTATTTATATATATTATTGTTAATTTTAAAATGTGAAAAATTAAATAAGCTTTTAAAAGTTTAAATTTTTAAAGAAATTGAAGATTGCATGCAGATTGTTGGTTGGATAGTTCTGGTTAATAAAGTTTATTTTAAGTGACTATTTGTGATATATATGAAAGTAGATCAACAACCTGAATTTCAGAAAATTATTTTACATGTATTTTTTATTTTAAATACATTTGACTCTTTTTAAATTATGTATTTTATATATTAATCTTTAATAAAAACATAAAAATATGACATCATATCCAATGTATGGAAAAGGAGCTTTAATAGAAACAAATAATAGTTAATGCATATGACATGGAGTTTATATAAGATGCCTTAAATGACCACCATTTGTATTGTATGCATGCTCTGCACAGTGTTTAAATGTACACAATCTATCAGTCTTGTATCATAAAAATGAAGGCAGCATTCAAATAAGTAACCACATCTTGTTCTATAGTAACTGGGATTTTATAAAGGTTTACATGATTCCAATAATGCTTATTTTCCATGTGCATGACTTCTTACTTTTCTTTGTGCACTTTTCTCAAAAAGCTTTTCGCCATAGAGGTATAGTTCCTTGAGTACCTTTTATGTTCTCCAAGCAAGGTTTCTTAACATGTAATATTTAAGCAAGATTGCCCAAACACCTAGTTACATGATTAGACTGATTTCAAGCAATCTAGTAAATAGGTAGAAATGATTATTCAAATTATTGTTTTATAAAAAAAAATCGCAGAATTCTAAAAATTCTTAAAATGATAATTTATCTGAATTTAAATAAATTTTATAGAAGAAAATAAGCAATTAATAATATCAAGAAACCATTAACTCTGAAATATTGAATCTCTACACCCATTCTTTCACTTTAAACAAAACTATTTTGTTACTTTATATTCTGTAGCTAAAAATTGTCATTTTGCATGTTATGACACATTAAATTTTTATATCATGTTTATAATCATTATTTATTCCTTCTGTATTGTATATTGTTCGTTTCAATCATGCACTTGTTAGTTACATAATACCATATAATATCTTTCTTTTTCGCATTGTATTCCTGTAATTTTGTAATTGAAAGTATAACTTAACTATTTTGTTATTTTTCCACCGTTGCCTTTTTAACCAGTA
Source organism: Caerostris extrusa (assembly GCA_021605095.1). Lineage (NCBI taxonomy): Eukaryota > Metazoa > Arthropoda > Arachnida > Araneae > Araneidae > Caerostris > Caerostris extrusa. The sequence continues at coordinate 120,713 of BPLR01012367.1, read as the reverse complement.
GAAACTGCTACATAGCCCTAGGTATAATAATTTATCAAGTATTTTTGAATAAAGCATTTTCAAGTCAATAGGCAAATAGTTTGCTGACGTTAGTATTGATAATAGCATTGCAATTCTTTTCAAAGTCCTACATACATTTCAAAAGTAATTTACTAAACTTTTATTAAAAGATTGGCAACAAGATTGGAACTATGCTATAAAAAGGAAAAAAAAAAAAAAATTTTCTTATTCTGAAAGCTTTTGAGAAGAATTGATGTTATGTTTGGCATAATATCCCAGTGCAGTACAACATGCTAATGAATTTTCAGGCACAATACAAGACTATATATATATATTAGTAAAGATTGAAAAAAATTATAATATGATAGTCTAATATACAGTTACTCGTAACATTTGGAATTTAATGCAAGAACAAAATGCACAACAGCAATCTTAAAAAAAAAGTATCTATGAATAATATTGAGGTAATAAGTAATGTTGTTATTGTTCAAAACAGAAAGGAGATTAAATAAAAGTAAACTAGAGAATTTTAAAACTATTTTATAAAAAAGCATGCGAAAGTAATGTAAATAAACCAAAAAGAATAGCTCGTGGAAGAAATTTAAAAACATATAAATTAATAAGAAACATTGAAAGTGACACAGAAATTACTGAACCACTCTTCCCATATTAGTATCCATATATTTTTATGGATAAAAAATAAGCGATTTATTATCAAATTGCAATATTTTTTATTAATGTCATATAATAATCTAATTGTATTTTTATGATAAATATAACACTTAAGATCAACAGATCAAAAAAGGAACTATATTAAGAGTATGCTCCTTACTAAAAATATTTTGTTCGAATTGAATCATACCAAACTTTCCAATTAAATTTTTTTTCTTTCTTAGTATAAGAGTACTTTATTTTAAAAATCAATTGAATATCATAGTTAAATTATACAAATTTCAGATTTTTAAAAAAGCATTACTTGTACAATGTTTTTTTTATGTTCAGTAAACAATGATTTCTTTTAAAGATGTAATCAAGAATTTAAACGCCGAGAAGCTCTTGCTGAAGCGGAAGATAATGGTACATATTTGAGAGGATTTGCCATGTTTACAGCTGAATTGTTTTCTCAATTAGAGGTATTTTCATTGAATGTTTTTAATTTTATCAATTGTGCCAGTTTTTTATTTTGTAGTTTGAACGTAAAAATTTATTTTGGGTGAAATTTTTTTATTGAAAGAGGATATCGTGAAATTCTAAACATCCCAGTTGTTGTTGAGTGGGCTGTAGCCATTTTTCATCAATAAAAAAAGATTTCTACTTTTTTGGTAGTACTTATGTGTCTAGGTCATTACTCTTCAATTTCATGCTTTATAAAGGTTTAAATTTTCTTACTGTGATGAAAAAAAAAAAAAAATCATCATGGAAAATCATCTCTAAAATAAAAGTCATTCATCATTGGAAAAAAAAATGTTTAATTTCATTAAGTGGAATTAAATATGTAATTTACATTGTAAGAAATAATTTTTAATCCAGCTTTCTTTTTCTTTTGTTTTTATAAAGTAGAGTATGTTAGATCTTTTTTTCAATCAAAATTATTTTTCTGTAATAATATTTATAAACAGCAACAAAGAAAACTTTAGCTAGTTTTTTTTTTTTTTTTAAAAAATGGTATTCAAGACGCATTCCTTTGCTAGTACTTCTATAATCTCCCAACTCATTTTTATTTAAAAAAAAAAAAAATTTTCTCATGGTTTACAATTTCCATTAATTATCTGCACTATGGGTATTTTCTCCACACTGCTAATTAACAGCAACTGCTGTACCTGGGTAATTAGTCATTCCAGTTAGATGCTGCACATGTACAAATTATTCATTGTAGTTGGTTCACAATATTATAAACAGTCGGGAGGTTCCATTATATGACTCAACTTTTCATAAAAAAAAAAAAAAAGCTACACAGCCAAATTGTTTTTGTAGATGGAATACATAACTAGATGTGACTTGGATCCAGAGTTTCTTTTGGGTTTTTATAAGTATTTCTTGAATTTATTAATTTCCTTCTGTCTTTACAAATTTCTTTCAGGTTTTATGCATTTCTTGGGCAGTGTATTCCACAATTGTATATTTTATATAAATTGTTAGCAATGTGCTTCACATTTCTTATATATTTTATATAAATTTTTTGTTCCTTTTTGATCTGTTAATATAATTCTTGCAGTTTACCATTATATTTGTTTGTCTAATGAATTCAACCTTGTTTCTGGAGCTTATGTGCATTTTGAGTTTGAAAATTTTTTTTTTATAATATCTAATTATGAGGCATTTCAAGATTTTTATTTTGTGAATGCTGAAAGTTTTTATTTAATTTGTGCATAGTGAATATTGGTAGTAATTCTTGTTGTGTAAAATGGTTGCTTTTTGTCAGTTTTTCTTTGATTTTTGCATTATATTCGTATGTCTGTGTGTGTAATATCTAATTTCTTTCATTATATTAGATATTTCCATTATTGTATTAATAAATATTGCTATTTTTTCAATTGATTTCAAAAGTATAATTTTGTTTCTATAATATCTTATAAATATATTTATTGAACTGCAATTTTAGTTTTGATCTTTTTTTGTTTGAAAATATATGAAGCAATTTTTTTTTCATGTGCTTATATTATTAAGGTTATGAAACAAAGAGTGACAGTTCTCGGAGATAGTTTACCAAATCTTATTAAGACCATTTTAAACTATGCATCTTCTGACAATTTAAAGTGTGCCTGCCAAGTACTTAAAGTAAGTTTGAATTTCATTTTTTAATTTTGTATGTGTGTGTGTGTGCGAAATTTAGAGAAGCTCCTGCATTTTAAATTTATGAACATTTTTAGAAAATTCCTCTTTCATAGCTGTTTTTCTAATTTTTTCTTAAAAATGCTTTGAGATAATAGCATTTTATCTTTAGAAATTAATAAATATATTTCTAAATCTATAACTACAATCTTTTAATCTGACATCTAAAGTCAGACACTAAACAAGCCCTCACTTTCTTATTTTTTTGTAAAGATTTATCAACTTTGTCCACTAGATGTGCTCACATTTTTAATGAATTTTTTTATTAAGATTGATTTATCTTTCGTGCATCCTTAAAACTATTGGCATTCGATAATCTGGCATAGGTATTGTCCTGAATGTGCCCATATAATATCTCTATGTAAAGCAAAAGTTTTTTTTATTTTTTAAAATTTAAGGCAAGACTAAATTAAAACTTTAAAGGAATGAATTGAAACTTTAAATCTATTTATTTATTTTAAATATATATTATATTTCTATCTGGTGTGCAGCCAAATTTACGAAAAGTTCTTATTGGTTATTTTTAAATTAGTTATTAAAATTCTTATTTTTATTGTTAATGCCTGATGGCTTTAACTGAAATTTATTGTGATGTGTTTTTACTCTCCCAGTATGTCGTTTTAATTATTTTGTCAGTTTAATTCATTTATAAATTAAAAAAAAAAAAGATATTTTTTGCTTAACAATTTTTAATTGTTAGCAGATGTTTTGCACTTTGCGAATAAGATTTTCTATTCCTTTGCACTTAGATATTTTTTCTTAATAAAATTTGCTGTTTTATTTCTTGTTGGGTAATGACAGATTATACCTATTAGTTTTTCTTTAATTCCTTAGTCTGAAATTGTAGTTCTTCATTTATTAACTTAATGGTTTTTCTTTTTATTTTCATGCTTTTGAATCAGTCTTTTTTGTCTGTTTGTAATTTGTTTAATAATGAATGTTTTTAGGTTAAATTCTAAATTTAATTTTTTTTGTTTTCTGTACGTCAGCAATCCTCTCTGGCTTTTTTTATTAATTATAATTGTGAAATGTACAATGTATTAGCTCATTAAATTTTTAATTGTTTTTAAATAACTGCATATCTGTTACCAAAGTTTATGCATTGATTTATTGAAAGTATTTTGTTTTTTATTTTATTCAAGGTGTAACATAATTGGATCTATTCTTATTATGCTTTTATTATTGTAAAAAAAAAAATATATTCAGATAATTGAAAACTGATATATTTCTGTTTCTCATTTATTAAAATAACTTTAGAATATACCTTCCCATAATTACAATACTTTCTATAACAATTTTACTTTTATAAAATGATATAAAATTTGGGAATTTTTCCTTGTGTATGGGTATTATATTAAGGATAGAATTTTTTTCTTTCTTATGTAAATTTTAATGATTATTTTCAATGCTTCATATAGATGGTTGGTGCATCCCTAGAAGATTATGAAAGAGGTAAAGTATGCAATAATGGAACAGCACCAGAAATGGACTATATTATTTTATCTTTAAAAAAGTTGGCAAACAGTGTAGATTATACAAGGTATGAAAAATACTTATTGTGATCATATATATTAGATTCTCCTGTTGTCCTAAAATATTTTATATAGACTTAATACTTCTTACTTATGAGGATGTTTTAACAATTCTAATTCTTAAAATTTCAGTCCATTCAAACAGGGACATGGCTCATTGTCTGGCAATGAAAAATTAAATTGTTTATGTAAATGTGTAAGAAATAAAAAAAAAAAAAAATGAATGCAAATTTAAATTACCTTAAATTGAATAATTATTACTTTTGGATTTAATAAGGAATTTCAATTTTAAATGAAACATTAAAAATTTTGATTCTTTTTCATAACAATTTATCCATGGATGCATTCCCTCCTGTTTGATTAAGCTACATTCACAAAAAGGAAATGAGCAATGAAGCTTAAAGTGTAAACTGGTCTTGAGTGCCATTTGACCCTAACTGAGATTAATGAATGTTCAATGTTTCACACCCTTCCACTCATCTCCTTGGTGTGACTGCAGCCTTAACTATCAGATATTTAGTTTCAGTCAAGTATTTCTAAGTAACTAAGAGAAAAGTTTTTGATGTTATGAGATAAAGTAAATTTCTTGAAAATTTTCTCTCTATTTTGCTGACTTGTGATATTTTTAAATAAGAAATTAAATATTTCTTTGTTTCAAAAACATCTAGTCGGGAATTGCAAGTAATTATTAAAATTGATTCTAATTTGTTTTGCAGATTAGTATAATGTAATAGTAAGTTTAAAAGTAAAATCATATGTAAAATTTATTTACTGTAATTAGTCCTTTACATTAAAAAAAAAAAAAAAAAAAAAAAAATTTCTTCACTAAGAAAAATTAACCAATGTATCATATACAAGTGATATTTTTTAAAAGTCTTTTGATGTAGTAGATGTAAATTTTGTAGTTATTTCTAAACAGTTAGAAAATTTTTAAGATGCATTATGTTATGCATTTATTTTAGGAATATTAAAGATATGATCAACAGTGTTATTAAACTTAGAGACAGTAATTGGGGTAGACTTACACCTACTGAAAATTCTGGATATGAAACATCTCCCCCAACTGCTGTGGTAATACAAATTTTTTGTTTTTCTTCCATTTATTTTTCTTTATTTAATCTAAGAAAGATGTTAAATTATGTTCTAATTCATTGTAGATATAAGATACAGATCATTTTCATAGTACAACTAAATATGGAATCTATTTAAAAAATATTGATTTTCTTTTTTTCCCCCTAAAGAAAAATCCTTTATTTTCCTTCAGAGTAAAAGCTAGTTTTCAGTACAAGATTCAGAAAATGACATTTGGTAAAATTAATTTCTGTATAAACTATATTTTTTAGTGTTTCATTAAATAAAGTGGAATATTAAAATGTGTAATGTAAAATATCTAATTAAAATGTGTAATTGAAAAAATGTTAAAGCCACTTAAATAGTTTTTATTTGTTCTGATATTAGAGTTTTTGCATACCATATTTTGGACGTCCGTTAGCTTTTTCTCCCTAGCGCGCATGCTCATAGGAAACATTATTACAGATACGCATGCGCAATTTCCTATGAGCATGCACGCTAGGGAGAAAAAAGCTAACGGACGTCCGAAATACGGTATGCAAAAACTCTATTTTCCTATCAATGATCAAAATTGTGAAAATTGCTTTAATAGTTCATTGTTTGCAAAAATATTTTTTTCTTGTACAAATTTTATTATGCTAACAAATTTCTAAGCTGTTTTGAATAGTTTTTTAATTTATAAAAATGTCTTTATAATAAGAAGTCAATATGTATTACTTTAATACATAAAACATAATTGTTGGTTCTAAATTTGTAATGCCCTGAAATTTGAGATTGAATGTTATGCTGAAGGATATTTTACAAGTTAAAATTTTTATTGATTTTTAATGACAATCTGCAGTTTTAAAATATTTTGATGAATTAACTCTACTATATTTACATAATCAATAAAAACTGTATGATGGGTTGATTTAAATTTGTATTGTGTATAAGTAATGATTAGAATATTAATGAACCATAGTAGCAGCAGCATGTCACGCCTAACAACTTTTTAGAAACTTATGTTTAAATTTTTCAAGTCTTTTTATATGGTTATAGATTGATAGCATCAAATAGTTTAAGGGTTAAAAGTATGATCAAGGGAAATTCAATTCCCTCTGTTTTTGTCATATTTTCTTATTTTTATTCCTTAGGTTGCATCCTCTGTAAATAATATAGCAGATTTGCATAATTGAATTAGCATTTTGTGCTAATAATAGCTTACAATTTGAGCCCTTGTAAAATTGCTGCTTTTGATGTTGTCTGCATCATAGACAACACCAAAAATTCTTCTAAAGCATAGTTTCTTAAAATTCTGATTCTGCAGGCAACAATGTAGTGACTGTTGATTCTTGTGCAGTTTCCTTCATTTCTGTCCTCTGCACTATATTCATGTAATCATCTTATTTATTTCAGACATGCACAGAAATTGTTTGGTTTTGTTCTCAAAATTTACATTTTTATATTTCATGACATTGTATTTTTATGCTGGGCAGGTTATAGAAGTAGACTAGAAGGTAAATCAGTTTCCATTTCATTAGATCAGTAGAGAAAATAGAACATTTATTTATTTACATTTTTTATTTCATTTACTTTTTCTCAACAATTTCTACCATGAAAATTTTTATCATTGTGATTTTACCTTAGACTAATGATGGTAATAGTGAATTCTAATTGTCTTTCTACTCAAATCCAGTTTTCAGTATTAAGATATATTTATTTTCATTCTCTGGTTTGTCTATTTTTTTTCCTCACATTGTTCATTTTCTGTGTTGCCTTTAAAAAGCATTTCATTTTTTAAATAGTGACTTAACAATCTTTACTATGTTAACCTGATTAAAATTTTTATTTAAATAGATTTTTTAAAAAAATACTAACTCTTAATTTATACTTTTGTTACATGTCATGAAAAACTCGTAACACCAACGTTTCTTGTTGTTTGTTTTTCATTTTCAATGTCTTAATAACCAAAGAAAATTCCAATGGGAGATTTGTTTAAGGTAATTTATGCTCCGTATGGTTTTTTGCATGAACATCACATTATAGGTCTTATGCCCCCAAAGTCTAGCCATTTAATCGCTGTTTGAACATTGAATGAATAATTTGAGCTCCTGATTAATGATTAAATATCAAAAATATTTTTTTTCTTGGTGTTTATAGAGAAGTGCTTTTTGCAATATGCATTTCTAATTCATTTAGAAATGTTTCAAATTCTTTATTATTAAAATTCCTACACATTGTCACATTTTATTACTTTTTTAGGCGGCCACATTGCCTTTCCTTCATCTGTGTCTGCTTACAGTTTATGTGTGTAGATGTGTTTGTATTCTTAAAAATATTGTAGTGTAGCCTCTGCCTTTTCCCATTGATAAATTTATTTCTCTCCTCTGGGTTATCTGTAGGATATGGTGTTTCTGTAACCCATGAATCACAACCAACAAAACTTGCATTTTAATCTTCCAACGTAAATAATTTAAAGCACTCTGTTTTGTAAGGCCTGAAATAAATTTTTGTCATTTGATCTTTTACAATTTTGATTATGCTATACTACCATGTTTAAGTTTTGAGGTGGCAGGAACTTTCTTAAATGGCTTCACTTGTAAAAATAAATGATAAATACACAACTCTGCTGAAACTTTGACTGGGACCCTTAACCATTTGGTAGCATTGGTTTGCTGACAGTCATACAGAAGAAATCTTAAGCAGGATTTTGTTCAATAGAAAACACGGCATCTGAAAGAACTCGTAATGACAGAATAAGAAACATGTACAAGTAGAGAGTGCAATATATGAATTTCCTTGTGTTTTTATTTATTTTTAACAGCTCCTCTACAATCATATGGGTGTATGTATCTATATCAGTATGTGCATATTTGTACATGCTTTTAAACATACATACATACATATGTGTAAATAGTCATATAATGCACATAAAGATTACATATGCGTCTTGCACATATATACTACTGTGCCCAAAATGCAAAAGCAATTATTTTTTTTTCAAAAACTCTTTATTTATTCTTCCACATTTATTTCATCGACTTCAAAGTAATTCCCTCCATACACAATGTACTTATGCCAACTTTTATCCGATCCTCAATTGCATGCTAAAAATCATCGGCAGGGATGGCCTTCAAAGCGTGCGGCAATTCACGTTGAATGTCTTCAATCGGTTCAATGCGGTGTCTCCGGAGTGGTCTTTTGAGTTTAGGTAATAGCCAAAAGTTGCATGGTGTGAATACGGTGGTTGTGAAATGAAATGGGTTTCATTTTTGGCGAAAAAGTCACGAAGAATCAATGCAGTACAAGTTGCTGCATTCAGTGTTTTCAGTACCCATCGAGATTTGACGCATTTGAGGCCCAAAATGGAATGGGCCGATGCTTTTCAAATTCGAACATCAGCAGCAAAGTCTCTAATTGTAAATCGATGGTTTGCAAGCACCCAATCTTTAATTTTTTAACGCAAGCTTCGTTGGTTGTGGTGGACGGTCGACCAGAGGGTTCTTCATCTTCAACGCGTTTTCTGCTTTCTTTTAACTGTTTTATACGACTTGTAAACATTTCTTTCCGATATAGGAATGCCTTCTGCAACATTCTATATGTTTCCGCAAAACAAAATGGAATGCAAGTTCTTTACTCAATTAATTCAGATGTTTCAAAAGTCGTTGGAATCAGTTTTAGCGTCTCACAAAGCCAAGCGCACTAATGAATTAAACACTAATGAATATTTTGACATGAAATCTTGCACAGATGTCAAGGACAGTGCCAGCAACCTAAAAAAAAAAAAAAAAAAAAATTGAAATTCCATAAGCCCTAGGGATTTTCAATTGAAAATTGGTCTTACTTTTTTGGACACAGTAGTACAAACATACTATGTGCACATATATTTTTTACATATAAATATGCATGCACTATGTATGTGTATATATATATATATATGCACACACATGAAAAGGCGTATACAAATGCTTAATATATACAATGTATACACACACACAAATATGAAAGTTTAATTTTAAATGCAAAAGGTATGTATTTGCACAAAGATGAATTAGGAAAGTCAAAGGAGGTGATACCAAACATAGATTTGGTAAGGAGGGGGAGGTCACAAATTGCCACATTGATTATACAGTTATTTATTATTTTTTTTTTTTCTGCTGATTACAAGCAGAAAATTGTGATAGCTTTTATGATTGTCAACTGTGTGTTTTATATATACCTATGTTCCTGGAGAATCTCTCCAATTAAGAATCATTAAAAATTAGATGTGTGTAAGCAGCATCAACAACAAAATCTTTTTAATTTTTCCTTTGCTGGAAGAATGAAAGTTATATACAATATATTGATTTAAAAACTCAATAATTGTAGTTCAAAGTAAAACAGAGCAATTTATATTACTTTGAAATATTTGAAAAACTGCAGAATTATTGTAAAAGTTGAAAAAATAATTACAGATAACACATGTTATTTAAGTTTCTTTTAAACCTTTTATGACAATGGAGTTTTTAGAAATGTGTGGTATATAATGCTTAATGTGTGGTATTTTATGCTTATTTGTAGGATGAACCTGTCATGTATGGACCTGATGGAAAACCTATGACAGCAGATGAACTCACGTTTTTACAGTCCCAATATGCCAGTAACATGGCATCCGATGGTGATGATTTTGAGTAAGTATTTTCAAAATTTCATGTATGTTAATGTAATTCTCAATATCAATGGGAAATTATTCTTATATATAATTTTCACTTGTAGCTTTTATGAAGAAAGCGAAGAGTTTTCTGATGAAATTTCTGAAGCTTACGAAATATTCCTCCGAGACCATGCACAACCAGTGAGGCATTGAAAGCGCACTTGATGTTTTTTCTATTGTTTAATGTACATTGTTTCCCCATGCACAAGTACATGACCCTGAAACTTCTGTATAATCTCTTTTATTTTTTTCCCCCTTTCAGATGATAGAATGGCTGGTTTTTAGTTATTTCCCAAAAGTGACTGTAAAACTGTTACTATAGCAATGTTATCAATGTAACTTGTTTCACTTTTAGGAAAAAGCATGATCTTCCATCCATATATATGCATTTTTTTTTTTTTTTATATTTATTAGATGTTTCTATATTATGAATATTTTGTTTTGTTTTTGAAAGCATTTGAGTTTTATAATTACATGTATTTAAGTGTTATAAGGTTTGATGTAACAACTATCTACTTGACTTTAAAACATTAATCAAGCATTTGAATTAAAAATATTTATTTTCATTTGGGAAAAATTCTTTTACAAAAAAATTAATTTCTTAGATATAATCACAGTAGGATAATACAAAGATGCATGTTTTATTCAAAAAAGTATGCCGCACAAGTAGTTATTACATCGAACACTTATGGGATTATTGAAAGCTACTTACTTTTTTATGGATTCGTTATCATTTGTGTTTCTGTTTAATACGTTATACCAAGACCCAACATTAAAATTTTCACTCGTATATATAGAAAATACATTTGGCCTATTCCATAGACTATGTATGTGGTCTGCTGTACATTTTCTTGCTACGCTCAATGTGAGGAGACTCGCAACTTGCCATATAATGCTATTAAATGTATAGTTTTATGACAACTAGAAGAGAAAAAACAAATTTATTGGAATTGTTTATTAATTATTGCATTCATTCATCATTATAGACATTTTATTCTCGTCAAGTACTCAACAGGATTATTATTTTACATCAATAGTGTTTTAACATGGTAGAAATGGCATTTTAAATAGCTGCGATTCCTTATAATTAACAGTACTTATGTCATTATATTCTGAGACTTTCATTCAAGATTTTTCTAGACCATGAATTTGTAAGTATAGAACTGATGATCAAATGCTTTCAACAACAAACTGTGTACTTATCAAAGACAGTGTTTATGCTATAATATATTTCTTGAATAGGTATTCTCTAATCTCAAAGATGTTATTGCAGTACTAACAATTTCATGTGTAATTAGTATTGGTTTAAACTTAAAAAACAGTTATGTAAAATTTTGGTCATTGATATAGAAAATAACTTAATAGACTGTATTTTATATGTAGTTATTCATATTCATTTTTATATTGCTTATGTCTTTTTTTTTTGTTTTAAGGTGAAATTTTATAGTTGTATATACATAGTGTTCTTGCACCTTTCATTTTTAAGTGTTACTAACTTAAAATCCTTCCCAAGTTAATGACATCTATACTAAATATATTTCTGTTACACATTGTGTAGTTTCAGGTGGATGTAAAAAAGTGATCAAGTCCTTTCTGATATTTAATTAGTCTACTTGCAAGCACTTGGATAAACAGGTTTTCATATCTTAAGACAAATCATTGCTTAAAAAATCTTTTGTTGTGTAAATTTGTTTTTTAGTGCATTGATTTCACGAAATGTACAGCTCTCGGATATTTAATTTTCTTATCAGATACAGACTACAATTTCATGGTCTATCATTATTGTAATTCTAAAGTTTCAGAAAGTTACGACTGTAAGTTTTTAACTGTATTCTTTGTGTATTTAAATGTATTTTCTTACGAAGATCAGTGAATATGTTTTCGAGGTAGTATTTATTGTTTGGAGATTCTTTATCTGAGTGATAATTTTTTTTTTTTTTTTTTTTTTCTTCAATTAAACAAAAATGTCGGAAACATGATTGGAATGAGTACTTTGTTTTAAAATGAGTTTTTAAATGTAGCATTTTCAAAAGGCATGGAGAACTACATGCATTTTCAGGAAATGAATAAAAATGTTATATATATATATATATATATATATATATATATATTTATCTGTATATTTATTTAAAAAGAAAAACTTGTGTAGTAACAATTTGACCTTTTATTTTTCCGGTTAGTTATTGAAGCACTTGTGTTTCCCATTGAAACAAAGATGCTTCTCATTAAACTAAAGCACACATTGAATGATACATCACTTTTGTTGGTTATGCATTGTATAACAAATTTAAAAACAATGCATTTGGTGGCATGCTTTGTATTTCTCATATTTCTGTGTATAAATGCACTACAAATGTATTAGACCCAAAAAAAATTAAATGATGCAGTAAATGCGAATTAAAATATTTTTCATCGAGAGGTCAAAGAATTTAAATACTAATAATTTTAAGTTACTGAACCAGTATTTAAAAATATTTATTGACTTAATAAAAACATTTTATTTTTATTGAAATCAGATTTAATCTATACAATTTGTAATCTCTTTGGACATATTTCAGTCACTTCTGACATTATAAAATACTGGTATCCTTAGCATATTACAAGGTACTGCCTACCATTATTAAATATGTTAGTTTAAACTAAAAAGAATTATTTACAGTGATACAACACTTGAAATGCAATTTTTATAGAATGCTTCATCATTTCAGGTACACATTTTTGAAATTTTCCATTTCCTTCCCATTGGATATTAAAAAAAGGAAAAAAAATGATTTTGTCATTTAACATATTATGCTGCTATTTCATGTAGTAAAATCTGAAAAACAAATGCAATTTAAAATAAAGATGTGTTTTTTTAAAATAAAAATGCATATTTTTCTTTGTATATATAAATTTTTCACCTGCTTGTATGTGGGTTTCTTTAGTTTTGCTTGGCCCCTCGCTTCTCTGTTAAATGATACATGATGCTTCTAAAATAACTAAGAAATGCTCCAATAATTGGGTGGCAATAAAATGCAAAACTTTTACGTTTAGTGCATTTGATTAAAATATCAAATTATATATATATCTGTATTTAAATATAATGCATAAAACTCACAGAAAATTCATATATGCAAATCTAAGTTACCTTAATTTTCAATTTAAAAGAGGAATAATTTATAGCCATCAATGTACATGTAAAAGATGCAAGTTGCTTCAAAAGTAAAAAATTAATTAATATAGGAAAATAATGGAGTATGAAATGAATAATTTTACTAGTTTGGATATCTTTGTAGTAAGTTTAAATTTTCTATGCAAATCTTTGTTATACATGAAGCTTTTTCCACAATAAAAATTTTAATCGAAACCAATTAACAATTTTAGCCTAACTGTCGACTACTCGAGAGTCATATGGCTTTTTATCAATTCTTCCTATAGCCCAAAGCTTTACAGCTGTATAAATATATTAAGTTAAAATGTGTTTGAGCTTGTAAATGGTATATTTTTAGTTACTTTAATCTTTACATATTTGCTAGAGTAAATATGTAAAATATAGTTCTGTAATTTTTTTCCATATTGCTTCATCTTCAGGATTGTAATAATAAAGGGTTAATCAAATTTAAAAAAATTTCTACCCACCCCAGAATTTTTGATTTGTGGACTATGTTATACCAATTATGATTTCTCCAATAATTCTCTTTTCTTAATTTGTTATGTGAAATGTGTATTTTTAGATTACAATTAATATAAAAAATATTCATCTCACAAAATTGAAATAATTTTAGACTGATCTTGTGAAAACGTAATTAAATATCCCTCCCACATTTTCTATATGATAAATTTTTGAAATCTCTTGCTGTATGATATAGAGAAAACTGTTTTGATTACAAGGGAATGAATATATTTTTATAATGATTAGCCATCATAAAATTGGTATATTGTACTTATCACTTCCTGAAGATTTTAGTTGTCCATTAGCTATATTATGTTTGTCTGCCAAGTAAAATTACGTTCAGCAGATAAATTGTCAAGTTATGGTAGTACCAAAATATTTTAAATACTAATTTTATGGTGTTTTACAATGCATCTTTCTATTGATCAAAAATATTTTTGCATTTATAAAGGAAGAACCCATTCAGTATAAAGTTTTTTTGCATTTATTTTAGATCTGAAAGATATTTTATCATTCTAGCATTTATACAGGTAAACATTACTGAAAAATGATTTGAGCTTCTTTTTAAATGTGGTGAAAAGTTTTGTTAAACCATTGCATATACTTCTTACTTTGCACAAGTTGTCCCAATTAGGGTTCTAGGCTCTGTAACAATATCAATAAGTTGGGGGAGGGAGGTAGTTAACTTCAAATCAAAATGATGCACTTGTCGCTTCAAACTTAAAATTTGGAACTGTCCAACTTCATTTGTTTCTTATTTACACTACGCATCCTCAGAACATATTTGAAGTACGGAGATTTTACAAGATCCAGCAACGTAGCTCTGCTACTACTTCTCAAAAATGGCACTATATTCGACTGCGAGTAACTAAGTATAATGTGACGTTTCTGCATAACCTTACCACTCTCCAGATAATGGCACTTTGCGTTATTGAGGGACACGAGATGGCATCTACGATCATAAGAATATGTCTGTATGTACAAACTGAGAAATTTGAATAGAGCGACACCCCATGCTAGATACCTCATTCAAAACATTATGTTGGTATAAGGTGCTTTACAAGTAAGTTTCGGCCTGCGGGACTTAAACGAAGTAGTCAATGTTCCCTTAGGTAAAAAACAGTTTGAATTCTGATTTAAACTAATAATCATTAATAGGGACATTCAGAATAGTGTAGAATATTTGAGAAAAGCAGTATTCAGATAAAAATAGCAATGCTTGTTTAATGCATATCAAATAACATCTGATGTACAGTGCTTCATTAATCATATGCATGCTGTAACAATTTAACCCAGAATGACAGGCTTTCTAAGTAATCTTTGATTAGTTGAAATAAAAATTCATATTGTTCCTGAAAAGAAAGTAATTAAGATAGAATCTTTTACAAACAATCCCAAAAAGTAAAGTTTTTTTAGAAAAAGAAATCATACCACATTCACTATAAACTGCATCCTGTTGGTTCTTGTGCATTTCACAGACTGAAAGATATCAATTTCTTGTTCAGCCTCCATATAATCAATTGTATACAAAAATGCACAAAATACACCACATGCTGTAACACCATCTCTAAATTACAAAACAAAAGTTAATATTTTCGAAGTACAATCTAATAAATTAGTCTTAATTTTTTAAGTAAATTTTCATATAAATATTACAATGGGGCACGACACCATGCACATTAATAGAATTGCTATAGTTAAATATCATTGGACATATGACTGAAAATAGCAAGTAGAAATTGTGTAGTAAAATTTCAAGATAATCGTGTTTTAGACATGAGCACATGACGTTATCCGAAGAATTAAAACGTGACGAAAAGCATTCCAGATTCAATCCTTTGTAGCAAGATGTGATAACTTATATAATTCATAGTCTGTGGAATGTATTTTCAGCAGATGAAGACCTAAAGCCACAAGTGTTGTACACAACTGCAATGAGGCACAGAACTACTACACTCCCCCATTTCAAATTTTCTCTTGCAGCAGCTACTGGAAAGCTGGTATTAGAATAAACTGAACAAAATGTTTCATGAAGGAGTTTTGTATACAAAATTAGCAATTACCACAGCTTAAATGAAAAGCATTTAACTGTACATGTGCATAGGCCGACTGGAGTGCAAGTCAGTGGAGATCTGAGCTGATGAGTCCAAATTTGCTTATGTAAAATAACTGGAGAAAATTGCTGTTTTGACATAAGTCAAGAAACCAGTGTATGTATGAGGGACATATTTCAACAGATACAATGATGGCTTAGTTACATAAAATAGACAATCTTTAGCTAATTGTTATACCTATGTAAGGATAAACAATTGGTTGACTTAATTAAGTGCCTTTTTTTTTTTTTCAAGATGATAAGTTAGATCACACAGCTCGGTTGGTGGAAAATTACCATCGTGCTTAAGGGTTAGGCAGCATGTTTTGTGCACTTTAGAACATCCGTAACAATCACAATCGAGTTTAAAAGATATAATACAGCATCTGCAACTTTATAGTGTTTGAGCTGCCGACATACAATGGTACTAACTGAGTGTATAAACACAATCATTTAAACATGGAACATTACTGTCATACTTGTATGTCTGTTAAAGGTTATCACACTCTTTATTGAAGCTCATCACACACGGAACTCGGATATAATTTGATTACCGATTGTATAGAAAACTGGCAAGCAGCCAAATAGGTTGGGCTCACACAGCAGAGTAATAAGGGAGAATAGTATTTTCTGAGTGTAGGAGGTTAATAAAAATTTTAAACACAATATTAAAGAAAAATTAGATGAAATAAAATTCATTATAACTATTCAACTTTTTCTCCCGAAATTGTGTTGCACCACATTTGTAAAGACCTATATTATACATACCTATGTAAAAACTAGCACCCCTAACAAATAATACATTTGTCTGTTTCCACTTTTAAAAATGGATGCTTATTGGTATATTTCCATTGTTTTTCTTTTGTGAAGCATCGTTAGATTAATGTTTTTACCAAATTTAATTAAATTCAATTAATAGAAATATCACAATTTTTATTTTTAATTTCCTGTCATTTTTAGAAATCAGTGTTGAATAAAAATAGAGAAATTTTTTAATTGGATATAACAACTTTTGAAATAAAATATTTATGTAATTATCCAACTACTTTTATAATTGAAATTCTGCAGGCAAATTTTCTACATTTCTTGACTAACATGCAGTAATAAATAAATCTAATTATTTCATAGATTTTGTACAAAAACAAAAAAATTTTGAACTTACTGGCATATCATAATAATGGCATCATTCGTACAATCATTTTTGTATACATTCAAGAACTTCATCACTGTTAAAATAGTTGAAGTATCCTGAGGCAAAAAAAGTTTTAACATCCCATGATTTTATATGAATTAATTTTATTGGAACTGGTGAATTTTCTTCCTAGAAAAATAAATTCATTAAAAAAAAAAAGTTCAATTCTAGCACTTGTTAAATGTATGAAAATTTTCATTTAATCTAATTTATTAAAAGTACATTTCACAATATGTTAACCAAATTGAGTTGTTTGAATATTTAATATTTTATGCTATTTTCTGAATTGAAAATCAAACTGTTGTGTCAGGTATAATGAATTAATCCTTTTTCACCCTGCAAATCTTCTCTCAGACATCAATCAACAATTTCATTATACATATTTTTTAATGCTTTATTGAAAAAGAATATAAATCTTTTTAATATACACAGCTTTGGATATTTTGGGAAATTTTTTTTTAGAAAGTCGTGAATTATAATATATTTTCTTTATTGCTTTTTTTTTTTTGGCTCTGATATGCATGATATAACAATGGACTAGTGTATACTCATACTAAAATAAAACAAGCAAATTTTGTATGATATAATAATTAATCAAATATGCATTCTTAGATTACTTCATCTAATAATCATTTTTTAGCCCATCAAATAAAATCGTAGTAATTATTATTTAATCTGTTTAATATTTTTTCCTTCATAAGCCCTAGCCACAACTCATTATTAATAATATATATCTTAATAAATAAGTTTTTGTGATTCAAATTAATTTTTATATGATAATGTTAATTTAATTTGATTAAGTTCCAAATTATATTTCTTTCCATTATTAAGATACATCAAACTGGGATTGCTATAACTTTTACTGCTTGAAATGAAATCAAATAACTGTGGCAATTGAAAACAAAAAAATACACAATAAATGTTTGCCAATCTGAAATTACCTTTTTTCAAATAAAATTTAACATTTTGTGCCTTTCGAATTGAAACGTGAATATTAGGTTATATATATAAATATATATGTTTCTGAAAACATATGCATGATTATCCATTTCAATGAGCAATATGACAAGTAAGTAAATATGCACTTGTGACTGAGTGTACAAAGTAAATATATATATATGTATACATATCTGTATAAATACACGAAATTATGTAATATATATATACCTGCATGCATGCACATGTAGTTGCATAAGTAAATATGTGGAATGTATGGGTGTTACATGCATGCACATGTATATATATATACAGGTGTGCCATAAATTCATAGGAAAAGAAGTAATACACAAAAAAAATTTTGGTTTGTGTAGTTTCATCAGAGGGATATTGGATTGTTTTTTCCATGTATAAAGGAAAATGACTCAAAAAGTAACCTAAAGAGGTCGCTCACACGTCCATACTGAGATGTCCTTTTTTTTTTTTCTCAATTCAATTGCAAACAATTTCTTTAAAAATCTCTCACAGGAAAATTTGATTTTTATGAATTAAAGAAGGTTTAATGTTGTTGATTATTTTAAATGAAATAGTTAACATTGAAATTATAGTTCTGAAATTTTTTTCTTATATGGATGTTTCAAATCTTTAGTCTATTTATGCATATTACCATAACCATACAAATATATGGTTACACATTTATATGCACACACTTTTTTCCCCCATAGAAAAAACTTTAATTTTCAGAAGGAAAATTTGGATTGTCAAATCTGCATGTATGTATGTATCTCTCTCTCTCTCTATATATATATATATATATAAAACAATACTGAGATGTCCTGATGTAGCAAAATCATATATTTTATTTCAAAGCTTAAAATAAATTATTAAATTGTCTATTAAAATAATGTAATAAATTACCTGTGGATTCTTGAGGGTTACAAGAAGATGAATAAAAATGACATCATTTTCATCTATAATTGACTCTATTTCCACATGAAATTGACCAAAATCTGACTACCTACTGCAGGCCAAAATAGAGGATAATCCTAAACAAAAATTTGTAAATGTTGTAATACATTTTCATAATTAAATTATACTGTTAAGTTCTAAGCATCACGTTTGTTAATGGCATTTTGTTATTTTCTAGAAATTGATTTTTAAACAATTTAAAAGAACTTTACTGTAGTATATGAATATTTATGTAATGAAATAAATTAATAGAAAATTTGGATATAATAGATTAATTTTTATTAAATACAAGTAATAACAAATTTAAAAAAGCACTTTTATAAATAGTCCTATAAAATCAATAAGTCTACCAAGTCTTTTTATTTTTTCTCAATTCAATTCCTAACATTTTCTTTTAAAAAAAATCTCTTATAGGAAAATTTTAATCTTTAATTCATAAAGCATCTGATTAATTAAAACAAAATACTTAACAAGAAAATTGTCTGCTTATACCAATGGTAAGAAGTATCACAGTGCCACATGCTCTTTTACTCCATTTAAATGTGGCTCTGAAGGACAGTTTATATTAAATGTGCTATGAAAAGTGTTATTATATATTTAATTTGGTTTTTGTGATACTCTGGTTGGCCTAACCTCTACCCACGCCTGGATTATATTTTTACAAAATGTAAGATTAACTACATTTGCATATTTTTCAGATAAATTACAGAAAAAAACAATGCGAGAAAAACATTTATGCAGTTATTAGTTCGTAGAATGTCTAAAAATACACTGGTTCTAAAATATTAAAATCAGAAAAATTGAAACATCTGGAAAATTCAGCAAATTGCTTTTCTTTTGTGAAGTACTATTTGATTAATATTTTTGGCAAATTTCATTAAATTCCCATTAAGAGAAATTTCAGTCACTATTTATGCTGATTTTTCTTTAATTTTGGAAATCAGCAAGCATTCCTATAAATAATTAAAAATAAATATATGCATAGAAAGTTTATACAAAAAGCATCTTAGCCAAAACCTGCAAATTGTCAACAGGCAATATTTGCAGATTTGCAACCATTATTAACCAAAATACTTAACTTCATTGCTACTAAAATCAATAAATATATTCCATATTTAAAGAACTGATTAACCGCAATGGAATATTAAAGTAAATCCAACTAAAAGTGAATCTGTTTAGTTTACTCATAAATGTAAGACCTCACCATTTTTGACCCTCTCCTACTCGCCTGAGTACAGGCAAAATACCCATGGTTTGAAAGATAATAGGTATAGGATATAACCACTCTTCCATATTAGAGAAGTAGTTCTGAAAGTAACTGCTGTGAGCATTAAAATCAAAAGCTTAATTTCTTCCAAGAGCAAGATGGAAAACAGATAAAGCTTCTGTTCTACAACTGTCTTATATATTTGTCACATCCGAGCATCAACCACCTTGCCCAGTTTTCAAAAGTTGCAAGCATTACAAAACAAATTGATAACCAGCATAATTATCATGCAAAATGCCATCATATCCAGAAACAAAGCAATCAGAAGTTTTCTACCGTCCAGATGTAAATTCCAGGAAAATAACTCTGCTGATATTTGATATCTTTATTGAGTCTTTACTATACCTCTAAAAATCTGTAGTATTTGCTACGGTGAACAGCAATTTTTGGCTTTAAATATTAAATTTTATAATTAATGCAATGATGTGCAATTAATAACATTAAATGTTAGTTATTGGAGTACAACTACAGATAACATCAAACCCCACTGGACTTGATTGAAAAATATTTCAAGTGATGATCTAGCATGAATTGTCAGGTGGATTCTGATTTTTCTTTAAAGTTTAAATCCTTACTTCATTCTCAGTATTGAGTAATGGACCTCTAACTGTACCAATAACTTAATAGTTATTCAGCAATCCTACTCAATCACAAGGATGAACTGTTTCTAGCTAAGCAACTGAAAGTTAGCAAGATCAGATCAGATCCTGAGCTTTCCTCCTTCAAAAGATAACAAATCCTTTTTCTAAATCAATAAATTATTAATTCCAATCTTTTTTGTATTTTTTTATTTATTTTTCGTTCCTTATTTTTAATTTAATTTTTGGATTGCTATCAAATTTAAGCATTTATTCATTTTTAAGTTATTGTAACTACCAGTTGAATGGCAACAAATTTGTTATTACATTTGAAAATTACAATGGTTTAAAAAAATCTAATTGATTGTGTGTTACTTATTTTTTTTATATTACACTTTCATAAAATTTTGATAATATGAGCTAACAGCACAAGAAAATTTGGAGGTCAATGAATAAACAAAAATTAAAAAATGATTACCTCATTAGAAAAAGGAATACTTTGAAGAAGTATAATTATTTTGGACTTCACTTCAAATACCATCCTCAAAAAGTCAATTACCGTTTCTGGAAGAGGATATTCAGTAGCCACAAACATATTTTTGTGTCTGTAACTCTAAAAAAAAAAATTGCAAAAGATTAAAAAAATAAAATGAATTTTTTTGTGACTATAATACATACTTTATAAATCTAAACAGATCTTTGATAATCTTAAATCTAGATTTATCCATTTATTTTTAAAATTTATATTAGCAATTTTTATACACATAGAAGTTATAGAATAATTTTTACAACACATTCTGGCATACAAAATAAAATATTTTACTTTCAATACATGGATGTTGGCATTATTTGTTTTGTCAAAATCAATTTTTAGTTTCATGTATTTAATAATTACAATTTTAGTTATTTTTAGAAAATGATTGATAATATTTACACTCAGTAGAGCTGAGTTATAAATAGCTGTAAAATAATAAAAAGAGTACTAACAAAACTATAAATTATATTATAAATTCAGATTTTCAGTAAAATTAGGCATTAAAGTAATTTCTAAACTAATAATAGCTTGTAACAAAAATTATATTTTGATTTATCTAAATAAATTTAGTACATATGATTTTGGAACAATCGAATATAAGTTAAAACATGACGAATACAAGTATGCATATTAAATTAAATAAAAAAAATGATAAAACTTTATAATTAAATTTATACCTATTTAAAGGAAAACATAAGATTGAAAACAACAACAAAAACTTACATCAATATAAACAGCATTTATATAATCTGAAGTTTTGAACTACTTTTCAAAATAGGTCGTGCTCTATCACCTAATAATAAATAAAAATAAAGGATTTCCAATTATTTGATCAATTTATAATGAAAAGTTTGTTTTTAAACATACAAAGTTTTTAAGTAACTAATTATTATCAAATATGTTAAGGTCAACAGAATGAACTGGGCTTTTCATATTGTAAGAATACGCAAGAACAATCCTATCAAGAAAATTTAACTGCAAGAAGATGAAAGACTGACAGAGATGGACAGTTTCTGTCAAATTTGATTTGAAGTCTATGAAGCAGAATTAAATACATATTCATATATTTAATTCCGATAAATATATATTCAAATTTATACTCTGGTAATTTGATCAAAACTAAGATTAGGTTGCTAAAACTAGTATTTTAATGCTTAAATAATTACTTTTAATAAGTGTTATTTTAAAAGTTTTCCTTCAATTTCTATTGTTATCGCCATCTTTACCATTTTTTTTTTTTTAATACTGTTCATGTTATAAAATCATTAATACATATACTGAATTGAATGCCTTTCTAGAAAAAAAATTACCCTTTACTATATTTGCTTTTAAACAATTTATCTGGCTGGTTTTCACACAATTCACTCGGAAAATAAGTGTGTAACCATTGCTAAAAAATAAGACAAAATATGAAGTTTGGTAATAAAATGCAATCAAATATCATATTTTGAATATCTTTTATACTAATATAACATCTTTTATAGATAATATTTTGAATATTATTTATAGTAGAATGAAGCAATTAGTACATTTAAATGATAAATTTTTACTGATCATTTCAACAATCTTCAGATACAAGCAAGTGAAAATGATCTGCAAGTGAGATAATAAATTTTATGGATTTTTTTTTTTTTTTTTTTTTATTAAAAGCTATTTTAAGACTCTATACAATGGCTTTTGCAACTTTATAGGCAAACAAATTACCTTTACAGAGAGAAATCTTTTTCTGAATTGATTACAAAGTTCTACTAAGAATTTCAAACAATCAATATTAAATTGTAATCAAAGTATTAATTAATCAAATGAGCTGAGGTTTTTCCCACCTAAATAAATGTCATTTAATTTCTTGTGATTGCTTTGAACATTGAAAGCAATTATTGCTAATTTAGTTAGCTGCAGTATATCAATAATAAACCAATATTATGTAATTTTATACTTGGATGATATCATTGAATATTAAACATGAAATCGAAAATGTTCTGATTGAAATTCTATATTCAGCTTATTTACTTTTTGTAAGATTTATTGTACGAATACGAAGCAGAATAGAATTTATGTATACAGAATACTAATTAAAAATAAATTTTTTCATTAAAAATAGTTTTATTGTTCTTCAAAATATTCTCCTTAAAGATCAATATATTTTTTTTCCTAAGTTTGAATCCATTTTCATAGCACTTTTTTTCCTTTCCAAATGATGTATCTCCAAAACATGCATTTCGACAGAATTCAACAGCTTCTTCTGAAATCGAAAATGGTTGACCATGTAGTTTATGTCCTTCACGTATGGGAACAAAGAGGAATCATTCGGTTTCAAATCAGGGCTGTACAGCAGTTGACCTATCCATTTTATATCCTGATCAGTCAACTATGGATGATGTGTAAGAGCTCGAATAATTCTGCATTGTTGGTTGCTTTTTCCTATTTCTCCAAAAACTTTTGGCAAACAAATGCTTGTGTACAGTTCAGAATGAATCATTCAACGAATTTCTAGTGATACTGTAGCTTCATGTCCCATTTACCGCCAAAAATAGGCTATCATTTATTTGCTACTTAGGCGAATAACTTTTGCTGGATTTGTCGCACCTTGGAAGATCTATAATACAGTCGATTTGCTTTTCATTTTCAGACTCATACGCATCAATCCAAAATTCGTCACCTGTTAAATGTTATACACATCTTTTGACACACTATGATTGTATTTTGAAGCATTGATTTGCACCAATAGACAAACAACTAGTCTGTTTTTGAGTGGTTGTTGAATTATGCGGAATTTAACGCGAACATATCTTTTCACATCTGAAGGGTCATATAAAATTTTTTTTACATGCTTGGCATACTTATACCTAAAACTACCTCAATCGCACTGTATGTCACATGACAATCAGTTTACGTTTTCTGGCCCAACAACCAATTTTGAATGACCTTCTTTCAATTCATCCAAGAGCGAACACCAACCACGATTCAATTCATTGAACCAGTGATATAGATTGGTTTTAGATGGCGTTTCATCTCAAAAGTTGAAATTAATGGATCGTTGCATGTTGTTCAGATAATCTACATCGAAAGTCATTGCATGAAAAGATACACGAGTTAATTCCATTTTTGTGATAGACAAAATTTTCAAGTAGCTGTAAACAACAGCAACAATAAAAAAAAAAGAATGGCGTCCATATGGCAAAACCTTCCGAGTAAGTAAAGGTGAAAAATGTCAAATGTTATGAAGAATATATCATAAGGAGTCACGAAACTTTTAGTTCTTAATACAGAAATAGCAATCCTTGTAATAGCACAGGTCTCGTAAGACCACCACTTAAAAGTTGGAAGATCTGGTTTGCTCCATCTCGATTTGCTTTAAAAATACAATAGGAAAGCAGGATAATGATGCAATATAGCTCACATAACATTCTCCTTGGACATCCATCTTATTTGGGGTGCTTATAAAGATTATATGTGATAGATTATTAGCTGCCACTTTCTTTCACAAGTCACAGTTTCTTTTTGCTACTAAAAGAAATATATGGTGTAATATCCTTCAAAAATATTTCTGACTGGCAAAAATGGCTTGCTGACTTTATTTTGCTGAACACCATACTTACCATACTATACTTAATCATCTTATTATTTATAATTTAATGATAGCTAAAATATTTTTTCTTTTGCATTATAATAATATATGTATCTATTTCTCCATAAGACTCAAAAGTTAAACATTGGCATCACTGCTATTGAGCAGAAAATTTGATGAACCAAGGCAAAAGTTAGAACCAAAGATATATTGTGGATAATACTTCATCAAGAGAATAGTGTGAGTCTACTCTGGACTGTCAAGCTAATTAAAATGATGAAATTAATCTATCATTACAACAAAATTTTCTAATCATAAAAAATAATAAATTAATTTTTAATGTTGTTATACTTCCTTATTTTTTTTTATAATAGAAACTAATCTTCTTCACAATATTTTATAAACTGGAGTACAGAAATACAATGAATATAAATGTAAAGAAAAATTATAGAACTTACTGGGCAAAATGTGCATATTTCTATTCTTTGCTTGATTGCTTACCGTGTAAGCAGCAAATATGTCTTTTGGCAGTAATTGTACAGGCAAATCATTTAACATCTATTAAAAAGATTTTTTTAGAAATTTCATAAGTACATTAAACAAAATACAATCTGCATAAAGAATTAGTTCATTTAAAATGTGATGTTTTAATTTACAAAAGAATTAGCAAAGCAATACTAATAATTAAATATGGCACAATAATAAATGACATATAGCAAATACAAATTTTTTTCTTTGTTACTTCTAAAACAATAGCATCTAAAATGAAAATTTTTCTTGGTTATGCAATGTTATTGATTATTTTTTTTTTAATTCACTGATTTGAAGATTTTAATTTAAAAGATTGCTTTTTAAGAAAATTAAATAAAAAATCTTTTATAATGAAGTAAAGGATAATATGCATGTAAATTACTAAAAACATCGAATATTTTTAAAATTACAACAAAAGTTAAATCACATTAAGTTACATATAGATCAAAAAGAAATTTTTAAATTTTACTCTAAAATGAAATAAAATTTTATAAATCTATACAAGGGTTTATAATGCTTCATTAGAATGTAATAAAGCAAAAGCAGTTTTAAACACAAAATACATACTATGGTAAAATCACATTTTAAAATATATCAAAAACATAAAAACTTAAATAATTGTAAAGATTTTAAATTTTCAGAAAAAAAAATTAAATTTTTATTATGTATTTCCTTTTATGTTTTATAGTCAATTATTTTAGATATCTATAGACACTTTTTTAACGTTCACTTTATTTGTATTTTTATGAACATAATAAAATAAAGTGTATGCATCAATTTCATTTTTACCTGAAATTGCTTTCTAATTCTTGTCATACCAGTTTCTTCATCAGGTTTTATGAGATCAGAATATTTCTTTAAAAATGTAACAGAATTTGTACATGTATTTTCAATGCATAATGCTTCAACTAGTGCATGATATACAAATGTGTACTGATCCTAAAACATAAAATATGGGTTATAAGTGAATTCATCTGTTTCATGATTATAAACCTCAAAAATTTAAATAAATAATATGACAAACAATAAATTATTTTAAAGTTTTAAGAAAATTGCTTGTTTGGAATATATTAATATATATTTTAGAACCAGGGAATAATTTAGAGATACATGAACATTTTACTAATGATATTTTTTTATAGCTCTATTTAACATATTTGATTATGCTTTGATAAGTTTTTGTCCACTTTCTTTTTTGGTATGTTCTTTCATTGTCTTTGAATTTTTCTTGTGAGATTATCAAAATGTACTCAAATTTTACAAAAAAGGAAATGGGATTATTCGATTATGGTGATTCTAGTAAGATTGTGTGTGTGTGTATATATAACAATCTTACTAGAATCCTTAATTTTTTAAAAATATTCTACACAAAGTAATTAGTAATAACATTGATAATTTATAATAATTCATTATGACTAGAATTTTTCTAGTTTATTTCTTTCTTAAATAACTTGTTAAATTGTAAGTTTTTATTTATATCTTTTAAATAATACAATGCATCAAATTTTCGTGAAATATTATACTTTTCATTTATAAAATAGGACTGAGAAAAATGTGAAATTCATAAAAAGCATATTTATAAGTGATTGTTAAAACATTTTTAAGGTAGTATTTTTTCTTCTTAATATATATGATTAAAGTGTAGGATGAAAAAAAAAAAGGAGTTGTTTTTTAATGAGTAAAGTATGTAATTTTATTAAAGAGAATGTAAGAGAAAATAAACGTAAATTCAAACAAAACCAAAACTTTCAATAAAATAAAACATTGAAAAGAAAATGCTTTAAAATAAAATTAAACAATTTACAAAAATGTTTCATAATTATTTTGCCTAATAAAATAAAATTCTTGAAATATCTAAAATTCAATCTTTCAAAACTAAAACATTACAATAAAATCTTAACATTTTTTTTTTTTGCAAATTTTGAAAATATTTCAAGGCACTAATAAATTAAAAATTTTAAAAATGAGAATAGATTAAAATTTAAAATTTCTATGTTTAAAATTAGATATTTGAACATAGAGAAACAGTTAAAAATACTCTTAAATGGACAAATGATAAATTCAGATATTAGTATTATCTTTTAAAGTGTATTTTTCGTATTTCAAAGTGAATAAGGCAATTCAATAAATAAAAAATAACATTTAATAGCTATTTCATTGATTTATATATCTGAATAAAGCATACATAGTTTTCAACGATATTCATACGTTGTTTTCGCATACTGAAAAGTAGACCAAGAACATCAATTTGATTTTCTTGAATGCTCATTTCAAAAGCATTTTCAAATAAAATTACGGTTCCTGTTCGTCCAATACCTGCACTACAAAAATAATTTATTAATGATAAGGCATTAAAACATTAATAAAAAAAAAATTTATGACAAAAAATTTATTTTATGAAACTAATTATCAATTACTCTATTTATTATACACATTTTGAGATAATTTTGATAATTTGATAGTATTTTTTAAAATATCATAATAATTTTATCTTTCAATATTTTTCATAAAAAGGCAGTTAAAAAATATTTTACACTTTATTTTTTAAATTTATAAATAATAATTGTGTCTAATAGTAAGTGAGACATTAATTTAAAAATGATTATCAGTATTCAACATTTAGATAAGAAATGACAATGTTATGATAAAAGAATTACTAAAAAAATATACTTGGAAAACCCCACCTTATTTTTATAGTATAATAAACACTTCAAAGTACAAAAGAGAGTAGAAGTTTATAGTACAATAAATAAATAAATAAAATAACCATCTAAAACAAATTTTTAATAACACCATTATAAAGAACAAAAATGTACAATGTACACAACATATTTTTTTTTTTATTAAAACACATAATTTATATATTTTTTATTACATATTTTTGTATCAGCATATAAAGGGAGTAAAAAAAATGATATTTATATAGCACAATACATTATATATCATAAGCATGCAAAATATCTGAAATTCAATTTGATATATCATATATTCATGAATTGTTATATTATTTTATTTAATTAATATATTTTAATTTTAATTTACAAAAATTTAATATATACTCACCTGCAATGAACTACAATGGGAGAACTGCAATGGACATTATAAGTGCGAACTTTCTTTAAAAAAGTTTATAAATGGTGTTGTATTGAAAGGAACTCCATGATCTGGCCATGAAGTAAAATGAAATTGTTTTATTTCTTTGCTTTTATGTCCCTGCAAGTAAAAATGGTCACACTTTGTGTATCTATCAAAAGATTATATATATATTTTAGAAGTAGTAAGATATATTTAGAAGATTCTTCAGATAGCAATACAGAATCAGAAATGTTTTCTGGTGCAATAGTGTACACAGTAAATGCCAGAAATAAAAGAACAACATATCAATAAATATGTGATTTATTAATCATTGTACATCAACAAAAGTGGCAAACTACATTGAATCAAGTGTAGTATTCAAATTGTCATGATACAAGGCCTGCATGGAAGATCCGACATTTTCATATACAAATGGCTCGATATACACCCAGAAAGAGTGTTTCTTATCCCACTTGGTCAACAGCAACATCTAGATAAAATCTATGTACCCATGTGTTATCATTAAAGGAGGGAAGATCGGGGGAAGCTTCTGTTGTGATGCAGCCCTCTTGGTAGAAGTCTGAATTGCCACCGAGTCGTTGAAGTAGGAGATCAGTGCCTTCCAGGAAGACTTTGAAGAAGAACTACTCTGCATTTGCATATCGTATGAGAGAAAATCTGGAAACTTCCACCAAATAGTCTGACTAACGAAGCAAGATTCTGAACATTAGTCACCATAGTCAAAGCATGACAGGTCTGAATGAAGCAGGCCAATTTAACAGACAACCCTACCCATTCCACTGTTGACCAAATGTGTTGTGTCCGAAATTACAAATGTCACAGATGAAATTTGCAGGGGCACCATAGTCCTGATACCACATTGAAGGTTGCATCAATGCACAGTTTTAGTTCAAATTGTTTGTTTTCTAATACTAGTGATAACACAATTGCATATCCATTAATTCAAATCTTATATGATCAGCCATCTTACTGTTGCTGTATCAGTGTGTGAAATGAACGGTCTCTGTGAAAACTCTTGAACTCCTTCACACATGTAACATCTGAAAATTGTTTCTGATCCAGCATTGCTATATGATCCTGAATTGTGTGGATATATTCCTATTCTCCTAGATGTTTGTAAACCTGAAGCTTATAATCCAGCATAATCAAAGATTTCTTTATGATGGTGAACAGAAAAAAATCAAAAATGAAATAGTTTTGAAGGAACTGACAATGATTTATTAGGCTTTTAAGTTAATCACAAAACAATTTTAATCATTTGATAAGTTTAAAATTTAGCAGATTGAGAATTAACTTGGTTTAATATTAATAGAAAATATTTTAAATACAATATATCATCAAATAATATTAGTAGTACATCCAAATTAGTAAAAAATAAATAAATTGAATTAAATAACATGCAGGAATGGTCTAAAAGTTTGCATTACTTAGACAATTTCCTTTTCCTATGTAAATGTAATGGCATTTTAGATAATAGTTTTTATTTTTTTTTAAAATGTTATATCAATTACTGTCATTATTTCCCAGTAATTCATATTTGTGAATTATATTAAGGTGTCACCAGTGGTTTAAAAATTAAAAATCTAAAACTGCTTAGTTTAATTATTAATCAATTAATTTTATTATCAATCACTTTACATCATTAATTTAATACCAGACGGTGATGATATTAATAAATAATGAAGAAGGATACATTTTCTATACTACTGCCTAATAATTTTTGCAATATTCTTATGATGAAGCCATTTGAATTGTGTTACTTTTACAGTGTAATAATCAATGACATATGAATTTATACTGTATTTAATGAAATATTTGAAATTGCAAAAAAATTTTGAACAAGTTGATTTATAATACATGAATATTAACTAATTCTGATGTTGAAAATATTGTATGAAATTCTAATTAAATTATACAAAACTTTTGATTTTCATAATACATTCTAATTTAATAAATTTTTGCAAAACAATAAAATTAATACAGAAACTAGTGAAAATTCAACAACAAATGATTAATTTTAAATATTTTCAGAATATTGGCTGAATTAATACTAATATAAAAATAAATTATTACCTTAGAGATGGTAAATGTTCTGATAACAAAATCAGCAAATAATTCTTTATTTTCCAGTATTAATTTAATTTCACCAAAAAGAAGATGTATTATCAGTCAATACTTTTCGCATTTACACTGTGAAAGATAATTGTAATTTTAATTGAATTAAAAAGAATATAAAATCAAAGCTTATACAGAGGGGAAATTTTAAACAATGAAATCTGCAAACTATAAAGCTATTTTTATAGTACAATTATAAAAAGAATTATTTAGAATGAGTTATTTTAAATAAACGTAAATAAAGTAGTTCCTAGAAATTATGTTCAAAAATTATTGAGATAGGCGATAGCGAATCTCCACATCAATATATATATATATTCATTGTTAGCAAAAAATATGCATGGAATATATTATATAAAAAATCTACATTTTAAATTATAATCTATTCCAATATTTAACTTTTTATTTTCAAATTTTTTGTTTCATCTTTGACATTACAGTTTAAACTTTAACTATTGCATTATTTTTTAACTTCGACAAAAAACAATATTGTCTTTAATTAAATCTCTTATTAGCTTTGCGATAATTACACATTCACAGTACACAGAGACAATATTTCCCTGATTTTACTTCTAGAACAGTGGTTCTTAAAGTTTTCTAATTACATTCTTTTCAAAACGAAAAAAAAAATCTGCACATTTTTTTATATTAATGACATGAATAACAGTTTATTGCACTAAATTAATTTCTCGAAATATTAGGTACAAAAAAAAAAAAAAATAATCATTACTTAACTGTTTATTTCTCTTAACTCAGATTTATATAAGATGGGATTGGAATTTATATTAGTGGATAAGATGGTTTTTCTGATCAAATTTTTACTGAAATAACAATTAGGTTTAATGTTTCACATGCAGTAAATGAAAATGTGATATGTGGTTCTGAAAACTTCAGTGTTACCCACAATCAAACTTGGGCAGTCTCCTACCCCAAACATAATAATCTTTTTGCTTTAATTGCTGAGAATTTTATGTAAAAGTATAACAGAAAATGCAACCCTGTGATAATTTAAATAAATTATTGGCGAATCAAAATTTCAGTTTTTGGCCTGTGAGACTATATTCATCTGCAGCTTATTGTACATAATTAAATCAGGTGCTTCCATATATAGAAGTAGCATTATACAGGGTCTGATTGCATATAAATATTAGCATCATACACTTTTGCACTCAAACCATTTTAAAACCACTTCATGTAAAATGCATGGAAATAGTTTAGTATTGTAAAATAATATAATCCAAGCTGAATTTAAACATGGTGTATTAATTAATTTAAACTTCTCTTATATATTATAAAAACTAATATTTTAAGAGAAAACTTTAAAATTGCACTAGCATTTTGAAATTAATTATAAATCAATGACATAAAAATAATTTGACATTTTTTGGAAGAACAAAAATTAAATTCCTTGAAGTATCAAAAATATCACTGAAGTAAAAGCGGGGAAAAAACTTACTTTCCCAGTTTCTATTACATTTGCTATCATAATGATTTTTGATACTTTTTCTTGCCAAACCATATACCAAAAATCTGTAACTGTATTAACCATAGGACCTAAAATAAAAATGTATTTTCCCACTCATTTTAATATTGAGAATTTTGAGCAAAAAAAAAAAGTTTTTGAAATGCCGAAATTTCATTTTTTAAAAATTTTCATAGTATAATATGGCATTAAGTTATCTTAAACGGAAACAAAAATTTTCAAAATAAATTTAACAACTTGATTATTAATTAAGGTAAGATAAAAGTTTAAATATAAAAATAATTTTTAAAAATTATAATTCTTTTGAAATTTTAAAATAAATCTTAAATGTAAAATATTTATTTGTTTCTTTTCCAGATTTTCCTATTTTATAAACTTTTAAAAGAAAACACATATATTTCATAAAAAAAAGGCCTTAAACCCATCATCAATAAAATATCTAGATTTTATCAGTTTAACATGAAAGAACAAAATCTTTAGCTCTTTCAAATAAATACATCATAACATTTACTATCAAAATTTTTACCTTAAAAATTATAATTTTATATAGTACAAAAAAATATATCACCAAATTTAACTAATTTAAATCGATATTATTTTCAAACAGGAATATTCGAGAAAGTTTCAATACAAAGAAACATATGCAATTAATGATTTATACTATATATTTTTTAAATTTTATTAAACATGTAATTAAAATAATGATTTATATTCTAATGATAGTAAAAATTAATTCTCCAAAATGAAAAATTATAGTCCACAATTAATTAAACAGGCTACAATAATTAGTTATAATTGTAATAGTAAAAATATATGAAAATAATATTAATACCCTGAGTAGCAATATATCGATGAGGATCCTTGTAACCCTATAAAAAAATTTAACAACATGAAAAATTAAATATCTATTTTGAACAAATACACATAAATGCAAAATATAACACACAGCAACTTTTTTCTTATAAATTTATGTTTTCTTAAAATTTTATAATATTATTCATCAAAATTTATAATCACTACTAACAAAATTCATAATGACAACTGATTAAAAAATTTAAAATAAAAGTAAATTAATATAAAATATCAGTAGAAATATTTTAAATCTTGAATGCCAATATATAAACTTAAAAATTTCTAATATCAGCTGGTTTTATATTTTAAATAAATTATATTTTTTTTCATGCAGTATAATTCGACCACAGATTGTATAGAAGGCAGAAATGGATGAATCAATGACTTGTAAAAGGTGCTAGTCAAATAAATATATTGCTTTAAAAGTAAAAAGTATCACAGTTAAGTGTGGAATTTTTTTTTTTTCATTTAGATTCTCTTAAATGTCTATATTAAGTGCCATTTCAAACTCTAATTATTCAAAATTAAAATTGTTTTTATTGCCATTAAAATCCTTCCTAAACGGCATTTCGTCCCATTTGACATTGTTCTTTCCAAATCCATCTGACTTGGTCGTTTTCAGTTTTCCACATGATCCGTGGTCAGACTATAATATAATACTTTAACAAATACGCAATCAAAAAATTTTAAAAATAAAAAATATATATTGTAATTGTTTTATATGACAGTTTTAATTTGTAATCAAATTAATAATGCAAAATATTTTCCACATAATTAAAAGTTTTAGACATATTTAGAATTAAATATACAATATTAACTATAATTTATTATTTAACTATATACATTTACGTACACAATGTAAAAATTATTTTTAATTTTTTAATACTTAAAAACATGCCTATGATCTGTATTTCAGGATTAATTTTAATAAATGCCAATAATACATTTTTATTTCACATTCTAGTGCAAATAAAAAAAAATTCAAGTTAAAAATAATTTATCCTGATTTCTTAAAATAAACAAACAAAATATATTTAGAAACATATCAATAAATAAAAATAAACTTTAGCACAAAAATATGAAAAATACTTAAGTTTTAAATTTAGATCACTAGAAACCAATTATATTTGTTAAGTCAAAAATTATAAGTTTCATGTGAAGCAAACTGTTGGATAAAAAGATATAATATTTATTTATTTGGAATGTAAATCAAAGATTTTTTATTATTACAACTTTAAAATAAAATTTTAAAAAAATGATACAACAAATTTTAAAAAAATCTTATGTTATTATGTTATAAAAATTAGTATCAATGATAAAATATGTACTTCATTCAAATTTCAATCAATGTTCTTACATCAATAAAGTTGGCATGGACATAATCAGAGCCATTTGTAGTTTTTAGATATACTAAACTATGGTCATCTAAAAATATAAAACATTTTTTTTTTTTTTTTTTTTTTAGTATTTATAAAATATCACCATTCAGCAAGAAAAGCAACATATAATTGCAACATTAAGCGAAATAAGTTTAGTAAGTATAACATAACAGCCCAGTTCTGAATTTTAATTTAACATGAATGAATATTAAAAATAAATTTGCACATAAAAATATGTAACCATTGATAAAAACATTTTTTTGGTTTAAAAGTTAAATATAAATAAATATGGTGCTAAAGGATTAGCATTAAAACAGTAAAAGATTAGCCTAATAAATTTAATAAATTTTTTTGAAACATTGTAAAGACATTCACAATAACAGCAATATAGATCTGCTACTAAGTTAATAGAACTGGAGACAGCAAAAAGAAAAATTCTTAAATTATATTAAAATGTTAACTGAATGCAGTGAATTAAGCAAAACATAATTTAAAATTATCAAAAATAATTCTTTTATGATTTATTTACTATCTAATATATTTAAATTTTTTATAGATATATTATTAATATAGTTGGCAAGAAAACTTATTAATGATTATAAAATAAA
Organism: Caerostris extrusa; assembly: GCA_021605095.1. Taxonomy (NCBI): domain Eukaryota; kingdom Metazoa; phylum Arthropoda; class Arachnida; order Araneae; family Araneidae; genus Caerostris; species Caerostris extrusa. The sequence continues at coordinate 85,753 of BPLR01012367.1, read as the reverse complement.
CACTTACATGGCAGTATGTTGCCATATCTGTTTTTTAAATTTACTCTCAGGCAATTTCGCCACAGAACAAGGATACATTTGACCTTTTGGAAGATTCTATAAAAACATCCACAATTAAAGCTAATTTTTAAAAATATTTTTTAAATTTTTGTATTAAATAAAAGGAATTTTTTTAATATGTAATAAATTTTTCACAAAATATTTAATAAATTATTTATAACATCTATAATTTTGATTAATTATGTTAGAAAATTATCTTATTCTTAAGCAATAATTACAGTAACTGCTTGAACTCTTTAATTTACTCCATTTTAAAGAGGAGCAGTTCACGCAAAGACCATCCAATACTGAAATATTATTGATGTAAATAATGATGCAACAAGCTTGGTAAAATAATCCTTTCAAGACATAATTTTAATTCTTAACAATAAATAAAGCTTATACATTACCAAAATTCTTTTTTTATTGTATTGTTCTTCATATTGTTCTTGACAAATCTATGAAGTTCATCAATAGAAATGCAATTTGATAATTCTTCACAAATTGATTCAGTCTCAATTATGTCCATTTCATCTAAAAGCCTCATTACAGGCTGCAAATTCAATTTCAGGGTCTTTAAAATAAAAATAATAAATATCAATATTTAAAAGAAAAAAACTTCACGCATTCTAATTTAGGAAAACCAATTTTATTGTAGTATTAAAACTGTGATAAGCATTAGTTAGATAATTAATTGTTCTTAACAAAATGATTATCATTTTTTTAACAAAAGGAATATAATAATTTTAATGATTCAATTTAAACATGGTTAATGACTTTATAAGATGCTTTCTTCTTCATCATTTTAAAGGGTTGTTAAAGTGAAATATAATTTTAGTACAGCAGAAATTTAAAATTATATCCAAAAACCTTATCTACAGTATTTAAATCTCATCTTAAAAACAATACATTTAAACTAATTACTACATATTCCATTCAATAATATAAAACTTTTATGAATTACTTATTCATTAAATAATCTAAATATAGTTTATTTTGATGCTAAGTTTCATAAATTGATACAATAAATATGTAGAAAATAAAAAATAGGCACATATATAAACATTACAGATAAAAATACAAAATGAAAAAAAAAATGCTTGTCATAATTTGATAACATTAAAACAAACCTATTTTTGGAATAAATCTCTTTTTTCATTGCAGAAGCTTTAAGCCTTTTTAGTTTTGTTGCTGAAATATAAGGCTCTTATTTAGTTGATAATCAGAGATGAAATACATAAATTCTATAAAACTACCAAAGAACCGACTCAAAAATTATAAGAGCTATCTTATGCAGGCCAATTTTTTAAAATATATGGGCAATCAATTATAAAAAAGAAATAGCACAAACTAATAAATTGGGATAGAAGAAATTTTATCTAAAACCTACAGTATTAGGTTGAAATCTTTTGAATTAAATTAAAATCAGATAATATAGTATCTCATCTTATCTGTTACTTTACTAACTCATCTTAAAATCAGATATAGTTTAATCTTAAATATTTAAACTCATAAGAAGATGTTGAAACAAATATTTTGTTCAAAATAAGAATTAAAAAAAAATTTTTTTTAAGGAAACGTTTTGTGTGCTAAAATTTAAGCACATTATTAATGTCTTTTTTTTTTTAAATAAATTTGTACTGTCTTATTTTTATATATTATTTTCATTCCTACACATAAAATTAAATGAACATTCATATAAAACATATACACAGTCATATAAAATTCATGTAGATTATGTTAAAAATAATATAAAATTAATTAAGCATTTAAAAAAATTAAATAAACATACTTACATACATAAAAGTACTACTAAAATAGAAATTACAACAGTCAATGGAAGTAGAAATCTAAAGCAATATTCAAAAACTTTGAATGTGATGCTTTGAAAACATTTACTGAAATAATAAAAATCAAGAACTCACTTTTCAGGCAGATTAATTTTAAATTAAAAATAATATTTTAAACAATAACAAACAACAAAAACATTTTAATAAATCTTAAAAAAGAAAACTATACTAACTAACTAACTAAATAAATAAAATGCATTTACCAGATGACTTTCTTGAAAATTTTTGTTACATATTAATAATCATAATTTTTACCTAATCATCTTCTTAAAAACCATATAAATGTAAAAGCCAACAAATTAAATATATAAAATATACATAAGTTAAATTTTTTTATTAATTATTATTTAATTATATATAAAAGTTACTCACTACTCACTATCTCCTCTGCAAATATAATTTTGGTAAATGATTCATCCTAAAAGAAAATAATAATATAATTTGTAACACATGATAATTGAGAATCAAATGTATTATGAAATTATTCTTATCATTTAGTCATATAAAGTCATTTTTGTACATGCAAATAAGCTTTATCATATTATACCCTACATGCTTTATTATAAGAAAAGAATAAATTTAATATTTGAGATTTACACAAATTAAAAACAATGGTGTGAGATTTGAAAATTTTGTTACAACCTGACAAATGTGAAGCAGCAAATTTATCTATTGGGAATAACAAATGCTATTAAAGTAGAATATAATACTAATTGGACCTGAATGACCGAGTGGCTAGCGCTTTGGTGCTTAGTACACAGGTTTCGAGTCCCGGCGGTGCCATGGATGTTTGTAGTGGTTCGGAATCCACTTTAAACCGTAGGTCCCGGTCTCATATGACTGTTGAGTGTTGGGCGTAGAGATAACGACCCTACCCCGTAAAAAAGAAAAACCATCTCTCGTTTCGGAATCTACCACTAGGTAGACGGCCTTGGCCCACACTAGGCTGTTGTACCATAAAGATGATGATAATATTAATTGCATTCTATTCAACATTTTCAGATTTATAATAATAATATTCTGTGGAAACAGCATATCCTTATTCTAGGTTTAATTTTTTTCTCCATAATCTTACTTTTCAGCAACAAATTTTTTTTTATCTGAAAAAGAAAATTATGAAATTTGACAATTTTACACAAATGGATTCAATTAACGATTGAGACTAACATATAAGGTTGCAGATCTTGGCATTTAATCAAAATTGTAAATTCAAAAATCTGCAGCTCACTTAAGTATGGATAAAATATTTTTATATTAGCAAGTAACAATGAATTGCAAAAACTCAACATCTGGTATCATACCACATTATATTTTTGCAGCAGGTCTAACTAAATGGACCCCCATTCTGATTCTTCACAAAGAAATTTTATACCAGAGATTGTTAATGCTCGCAGAACAATTCTAAATTAAACATATCTCTTGATCCTCTTCTCTTCTTGCATTATGTCTTAGACCTAGTCTATCAGTAGCAAGGTTAAAAGCATCAGTTTTCCTTACAGACACAGTTTGCATATCTTTTGGATAATCTACAAATATCAGCCTCCTCATTAATTCCCAAATTTCCACCAATGGAACATTTTAAATTACCATTCATCTTTATGATCTTAATTTGTAAAATATACAATTACACCCATACTTCATTAAACGTCTTTTTGATCATATACAGATATTGGGAAAGCATATTGAGGAAATAAAATTATTCACTGTTGATGCACCTAAAACCTCTTAAATAGCTCTATTGCAATTATAATTCAGCTGATCTTTTTACATGTAGTATTTCTTTGTATAACAGGCATTTTTATTTGAGAAACTCCTGCTCTTTTATTGCTTCTCTCATCTTATGTCAATTCAGCTTGTGGTTACATTTCTTTGACAGATAGCCTTTCTATTACAAGCTATCAAAAATAGCATCATTCAATCTATGTGAGTAATAAAATTGCTTAATCTCAAAAGTAGCTAAAGCAACTTAATGTTATTTGTTATTTGGGTCCCTAGGCATGCTAGAATTGTAGAGAGTGAATTAGCTGATTCTTTAACTAAAGAAGCATAAGATGATATAACCCTCCACCGGATATCAGTGTAAGACATCATTATTCATCAAAAATGGTGATATATGACTAAACAAAAGAGATATGGCAGGACAACAAATATGCAAGGGAGTTTTCTCAATTAATACAATCACCTTTTGTATCCTACAAATAAGAAAGCTGATGTTATGCTGCCTCGTTTTCAAACACCAAATCAATTAAAGCCACTCTATTAATCAACTCATCAAAATGTTCATTCTGTAATAATCCAGAAATGGCAGAGATCTTATTTCAATGTAAATAATATATATGAATCACAGAATAGGTTACAGAACAATTTTGACTAGAATATATTATCCTTCTCCAGGATTTTCTACCTAACTGTTGAGGCATTGCACAAAAATTCAAATAATGTTATGATTTATCGAACATGTTCAATAATGTCTGAAATCTTACTGCCAGTTTTTTTATATACTTTTCATGCATCTTTAGTTGTTTAATCACAGATTAGAAAAGTTTCTCTTTACTGTTGTAGTGATCACTTAAGTTTGTTTTTAATCTTATTAATTGAATGCAGATGACCAGAGTTATAATTTTTTTTTTTTCTTGTTCTAATTCTGATATTTTTTATTGAGAACAAGAGGAAATATATGCTTTGGAAGAAATATATCTATATATGGAAGAGGAAATATATCTCTTGTATATGCTTTGGCTTTTACCATAAAGTACAAGTTTGTTTTTCATAGTTATTTTTCTTTTTCTCTATTGGACTGTAATTAGATGATTTGAGATAAACCAATCAATGAAACAACATGTTGTATTATAAAAAACTTCCACCTTTTCAATCAAATACACATACACATACAAACACAAAATTATTTTTAATTAGTCAGTGTTAGGTCCAGGAATACAGACCAAAGTACATTTGACAAAAAACAAAAATGTAATAAAATATATATATAAATTTTAAAGCCATTTATTGCTGAAAAATAATAATTAAATGTGAAAATGTAGATAATTAAATATAATTAAATCTAGAAATTTTATAAAACAAATTATCATATTCCATCATTCCAACAAAATATTACTCAGTATGGCTTTTAGATCAGGAATCTAAAAAAACCTCCTAAAAGCCATGCTAACTCTAACTAAGTCAAAGAGGCCATGCAATCTAATAGACTAGATCTTAGATTATGATTAGTTAGAACTAGCTAGTTAATCATACCAACATAGCAATTAACTATAGTTTTGAATTAAGTGCCAATTTTTGTTTAGTCAGAGAGTTAATTATCTAAGGGGCAGGGGAAGGGGAACTCGCTCCTCTGTTGGTAATTGCTGTTAAGTTTCAAGGAAATATTATTGTGGGAGGAGATGTTACCAAAAACATAATATGTTTTTTGGTAATGCATTGTCTTGTCAGTTGAAATATATACAGTGTATTTTTGTTTAATAAAGAACAGAGAGTTAAAACATTTTCCAGAAAAGTTCTGCTGTGTGATCACTCTATCTGGAAGATATTTTCGAATAAGTTCTGAGGGCATGTGATATAAATAAATAACGAAAAACAATTCAATTATGAAACATGACAGCCAATTATTCACAATGAATTAATGAAGGATTGCATGATTGCAGCAGAAGAAGAAATAAGCATAGAAAAAGTTACTTATTTTTTAAACATCAGTTTAAAACACTGTGGCTCAAAGAGAAGATGATATCACAAAAATATTAACTCACTGTCTGACAAAAATCAACACAGAGTCTTTCTCTTTGCCCTGGATGTGACAAAAAGATGTTTTAAATACTGCTCAGGTGATATTTTATTTAAGGGATAAAAATACCATAAAAATTGAAATGTATGTAGGGTTTCTCGATGTTCATAGCATAACAAGATCAGTGAAGAAGATATTTTTAAAGGAGTTCAATATGCTGTCCAGACAAACAATCTTTCAATGGAAAAAATAAAAGTGTCTAGTATCAAAAAGTCTTATAAAATGACTGGTCCAAAATCATTAATCATATATTGCACCATTCAACCACAGTCTTTGTGCAGAAAAGTCTTGGATAAGTCAAAAGTTTTAAATCAGCTGTTAATTATATCAGATCACATATGCTCAATCATCATTAATTCTGCATGTTTATTGAAGAAATTATAATTTCCATAAAATTTTAATTTTTTTTTGCAATTTCATCTATTCTTCGGGCCACAATGTTTGCTAACAAACTGATGTTTTTGAATAGATTAGCTTTTTCTAGACTCATTTCTTCTGCTGACGTAATTGTGCAATCCTTGATTACACATTGTCAGTAAATGGCTCCTGATGTTTTGTTATTGACTTTCCATATTGTACACAATACACTGGCTTAGCAGCAGGGAAAGTTGTAATGCGATTTTTTGAGCTCCAAGCAATAATCAAAATTTTCGTCAATGAAAGGAATTGTCCTCTGGCTGAATTACAAAACAATGAGTGGTTATGGAAGTTATCATTTTATACAGATTTAACTAAACATATGAATGGCCTTAATTTAAAATTACATGGAGAAAATCAGCTTCCGCCTGATTTAAACACTCATATTAAATCCTGTGCCAAAAAATTTTTTTTGTTTCAATTCCAATTCAAAAAATGCTTCAAGCATTTTTTAAATTATACATATTAAAATGCTTGAAGCATCAAAAAGATGCTTCACGCATTTAATATATGCCAAGCATTAAGTCAGTAAACTGAGAAATCCATTTCCAGTGGGATTTTGCAACTGAAGCTTTGAGTTTTTTTAAAAATATATTTTTTAACTCTTACTTTTCAAATTTTGATGCAATTTGTAAGAATATCAAAAATTTTCAAAATCCCTTTAATGCTGACATAGGAATCCTTGCCACAGAACTTCAAATGGGAATTATTGATTTTCAGTGCAGTGAAATATTTTGAAATTCTATAGGTTTAAATATTTTGTTAACATTTTCTGGAAACTCATAAAAATTTAAACTAGAATTCTATGAGTTTTCCACTCTCATAGTTTGATCAGTTGCATAAATTTGCTTGTGTCTTTCTTTCGCTTTTGAACTACTTATCTGTGTCAAAAACATTCGCCAAAATTAAAGATACAAAAAAAATTTACAGGTCCAAAGTTAACTGATGAGCATTTAAAGTGGCTGCTGATAATTTCCAGTAATAAACATCATTCACAACTACTAACAATTGTTAGTGGAAAGTTACAGACACTTAAATCTCATTATTCATAATTATAATGTTTAATTTCATTATGAATTACCTATGTATGCATTACTTCCTATATATATTATTTTTCCATGTATGTATACCTATCTATTTATTGTAAGCTTTTAGAGCAAATCTTGCATCATCAATAGCAGTTAAAATGTTCAATTTTTTATATGTATGTCAGTTTTTGTGTTTCTGTATTGGTCATTATATAAAAAAGCATCCAATTATTATTTTGTATGATTAACTTACATTATAAATTTTACAATGTAATCAACTTAAACTGTGGCACACTGGTGTTGATCTGTAGGTAGTTTGGAGATCCTTTTGGTTTAAATCAAGAATGCATAAATATGAAGATCACATGTCACAGTAAATTGACCTCACAACAATTTGAAAATAAAAAATAAATTGAAACACAATAAGATAATTTTACTTCTGAATTATTAAGAGTTAAATTATCACTTAATAAATACACTGACGGAAAAAATCCCGACGCCAAGAAAAATGTAGAATAATGAAATTCGAACAATGCATTTGCCTAGTTAACATGTTTAATTGATTCAATTTTAAAGATCACAGGTTAACTTAAGATCATTAAATGCATTTCAAATGTAAAATGCTGTTACATAAATAGCCGGTGTAACCTCCAGAATTTGAATGCAAGCCTGCAGCTGTGCATGCATTGTGTCATACCGGTGCCGAATGTCATTTTGTAGGTATGGAGTTTATGCTGTTGTACTTGTTTTGACAATACTGGGATGGTCGGTGCTTGGCTGTGGATGATGCTGGAGTTGTCGTCCAATGATATCCCACATGCTCAATTAGAGACAGATCTGGTGATCTCGTAGGGGCAAAGGTAACATGTTGACACTCTGTGGAGCATGTTGCTTTACAACAGCGGTATGAGGGCAAACGTTATCCTGTTGGAAAACTCCCTCCTTGAATATTGTTCATGAATGGCAACACTACAGGTTGAATTACCAGACAGACATACAAATTTGCAGTCAGTGTGTTTGGGATAACCACGAGAGTCCTTCTGCTGTCATAGGAAATTGGTCCCCAGACCATGACTCCAGGTGTAGGTCCAGTGTGTCTAGGCCCGCAGACAGTCTTGTTGCAGGCGTCCCCCCTGGCATTCTTCTGACCAACACATGGCCATCACCCACACCAAGGCAGAATCTGCTTTCATCCAAAAACACAACAGATCTCCAATCCTTCCTCCAATGTGAATTTCTGCCGCAGATGCAATATGATGCACCAGAGCTGTAAGTCGAATACGGCGGTCTTCTCTCTCACTTGTGCCACGTGGCCGCCCGCAACCCGGTCTTCTTGAGGCAGTACCATCCCTAGACCACTGCTCCTAATCATGCATTCCGGCCAAGTCTTGCTGCAATATTGCGGAAGAAAATCCAACTTGACGTATCCCTATTATACGCCCTCGTTCAAAATCGGTGAGCTGTTGATAATGGCTTCGTCTTCTTAAAGGCATTCTTGGCTAACATCGACTCAATACGTCAAATTTCAAAGCTCAATAACGTTCACGAACTTTACAGCAAGCATTTAAAGCAAACCTGATTTGCATGATCCTAGTGGCGCTACTACTTTCAGATGTATAGACATGCCTACAAAATTTTGTTTATTTAACACAACTCTCTCTTGGTGTTGGGATTTTTCTTCCATCAGTGTAATTAGTTAAATGACAACAAAAAAAGTTAACTTACCTTACAATACGATATTAAAGCTGCTATTCCAATTCTATATTTTTGCCATTTTTTAAAGGCGGATTAAAATAACCATTCAAGCAACTGCTATTACCAACAGTAAACTTAATTCCATTTTCTGGTACTGTGTGTATTTTGGCTGCAATATATGTATCAGAAGTAGTATTGCGGCAATTTGCCTTCTTATTAATGTAGTTAGATAAATTTTGATGAGAATTAGTGCTATCAATTACATCAACTACAATAAAAAAGCCCTAAAAACAAAAAACAAAGCTAAAATAAAATATTCTCTAAATAAATCATATTAAATCAAACAAGATTTTAAGCAAAAAGTAATTTACTCATGCAATAAACATTTTTTATATACTCATATTCATATATTTATGTATGAACAAATTTGCATACATTTTATACACATTTTTAAATAATTTCCTTTTGTAAAATAAATTAATAATATTATACTTCATAAATGGATGTAAATTATAACAAAAATTTTGTCCAAATAAAGGAAATAAATGAATAATTCAGAGTTAAGCAACAAATATAAATTCTTAGACAAAGTTCTACAATGAAAATGCAGGGGGACAATTAAAGATCCACTAATAGAAAATTTTACATTTATTTTTAATACATTTTAAAAAGTGTTTTTTAAACATTTGAATTGTCTATGAAAAGCTTTTAATAAAAATTTAATATACCCAAAAATTTATGATTGTTTTAAATATAATTAAGATTTAAAAGCAAAAATTATATACTTTTTTATTTTTGACAAGTTTAATTAATGAAATGAACAATTATGAATATAAAATCTTTAATAAGGATATTTTATTTCTTTTAAAAGATTTCTTAAAAATGCATTTCATAGCAATCATGTGGCTTTAGTACATTCACTACAATAATATTATGAACAGATATATGATTAGGAAGAATATCAACTACTTCAATACAACATTATTTCATTATTATAAACTAATGGATATTTTAATATGAATATCAGAAATGTTAAAAAATTTCTAACGATGAAAACAAACAACTTAAACAAACATTAGTGACTTCAGTGAAATAAAAAAATTATCTAATACATCATCTGTAACAAATATATAAATAAATTTCCATTGAAAATAATTTTCCCAAATAACAAAACATAAACCATATTAAAACCTTTACCTTTTTCAACTATTAGTTGCTTAATAATTTACTACACAAAAAAATTCTCTTATTTTTTCAATTCCTTCTATTAGCTCACACTCTCTCCTATATATATCTTGTTCAAATTTTCAATTGTTAATAAAATACTTTTTTATTCATCCACTCAAGTTAAAATATATATTTTTTAACTTGTAGTGGATGACACTGAATGTTAATACAGTTTTTCAAATATTAATCCAGTAATTAAATTTAATTAATTAATTTTAGTTTTTTTTAGATTTAAGTTGCATATACCTACCAATAGATGGTGCCAGATAAACTTCGTAGGAATTGACTTAAATTTTTTTTTTTTATATTACTTGTTTAATTTTTATTCATGCTTTTCCCTTTATATAACAGAATTACTTAAAAATAAAATTTATAAATTTATTTTATAAAAAAAATAATTTTGAAATAGAATAGAACAAAAATTAAAAAGGGCATTTAATTAAAAAAATTTTAATATCAGACCTAAAAAAAAATCTTGCAAATTCATTATCTGGCAATATTTCTATGATAACTCCTTTGTTTTTGCGTTCTAAGATCAATACTTTGAACTTTGAAATAGGATCTAAACAACAAATAAACGAAATTAAAACTTTTTTAAATAATATATATTACAAAAAAATGTACCTGATACACATTAAATATACATTATAAATACATAATGTTAAATTATAACAAATAATATTTATTATATTTTATAAAAATTAATTCTTCTAAAAATTAACAGGAGAAAATTTTTTAATTTTATTGAAAAAGTTTATGTCATAAATGAATTATTTATAATATAATTGTAATAATATTCATTTATAAGTTATATAAAAATTTATTTTCACAAGTTTAGTTGATTTTTAAAATTGCTTGTTAAAAGTATTAAACATGAAAAACTCTTGTAACAGCAGAATTATTAATATATTTAAAAGTGATGATTGAAATAATTATTTAAATAATCTCATTAAATTTTGTAGAAACACTGATTTTAAAGATCATAAGCACAAATATTTGGTAATTTCTGTTCTCTATCGATTTAATTTGTCTAAAGAAATACCATATATTTCCATGTATAAACTGAAAATTTTTAGAAGTTTTTCTAAAGCTAAATTGCGGTGGATAGGCTTATAAATGGATACGCCCATTTTGCAGAAAATGCAGGTACAATAAGAAGGTACAAGCAATAAATCTTCAAATATCACTAAATATAGCAAGTTGTTATTTCTTTAGTTCATATTCTTAATAAGCTTATAAAAAAATGTATTTTATTAAAAAATTGAGAAATTTGTTTTATGAAAATGAATTGTTTTACAACAGAACATAACAGAAAAGTACCAAAACATGCACCCAAAATAATAATTGAATATTGTAAATAATTAGTACATAAAAATAACAATGGAAAAGGAAAATTACTCTTTAGGTGTTTTGAATGGAACATTTATGCCAAAAGGAAAAATGAAAAGTCATAACAAATCCATCTAGCATTTTACTTTATAGCAATTCAATTGAAAAATATTCTACCCATTTTACCATCTTGGCAACACTTTTGCCCTCATGGGGACATGTTTGAATGTTTCAGAAAATTTTGAAAAAAAAATTCTCTTACGCCTTATATACAGAAATATACCATATATATATATATTTATATATAATTACCGGGTCACGATGTTTGTTCGCGATGAACTCCGAAACTAAGAATCCGATTTTAACCTTTTTTTTTTTTTTTTTAAATGTGTGTTCTGTTCCAACTTAAGAGATCGGATAACTTTTATTCAGATTTTTTTTTTTTTTATTTAAATGCAAAATCAGTTAAAATCCACCAATGAGGAAGTCGCCAATCTTGCAACCCTGAATTTTCGCCAATTTCTTTAGGGTTGCAATACTGTAATTAGAGGAATTCGTAGCTTCATTTTCCTAACAATATAATGACAATTTTATTGCTATTTCGATAATTAATTGCAGAATTCTTATTTGAACTAATTTCATCGTTGAAGTAAAAGTTTATTTCCACCACAGACAAAAGACATACCACAATAAAAGGTAAGTTAGATGGTGCCGTGTCTCGATGCATGTACTACATAACCATAAAATTCTCATGTTCTGAATATTATTGTTTTATGTACTGCTTTAAATTTTGTGAAAATTATATTGTATGAAATTTATATTATTTTTTATGAGAAATAAATCAAATGTATGTAAGTATTACCTGATTTGATTATCAATATTTTTTTTATTTTCTAAGTTTGAATTTGAATAAAATATATTGAATGAAAAGTTGTGAATCAAAACATTGAACTTTTCTGTGCTTAAAGTTTGTCAACATGTGTTGTATTTGATTAAGAATTCTAAAATGAAATGTGATCTACAAGATAATATAATATATACAATATAATTTTAAAGAAAGATGATGAATATTAAGGATTTTTTAAAAGTGTGAAAATGAAGTAAACTCTGTAATTATTTGATATAATGATAACATTAAAATTTTATAAAAAGTATTATAATAGTTGCAAGTTGAAAATCAAGGACATTTTATTTTAAAAACTTTTTATTTGAAAAACAAAGAATTTGAGTGATTTAAATATTATCGAAGAAAAATTGATAAATGGTACTTTTAATTTGGAAGTTATTTAAAGAAAACAAAACAAATAAATAAGTATTTATAGTAATAAAAAGAGTATTTAAAGTTCTTTAAATTTTCCATTTGTTTTGTGATTTTTTTCATCATAAAATAATAAAAACATTTTTGTGAAGAAGAAAAAACACATTTTCTAAGTTTGAATTTGAATTGGAATAAAATATATTGAATGAAAAGTTGTGAATCAAAACATTGAACTTTCCCATGCTTAAAGTTTGTCAACATGTGTTGTATTTGATTAAGAATTCTAAAATGAAATGTGATCTACAAGATAATATAATATAGACAATATAATTTTAAAGAAAGATGATGAATTTTAAGGATTTTTTAAAAGTGAGAAAATGAAGTAAACTCTGCGATTATTTGATATAATGATAACATTAAAATTTTATAAAAGGTATTATAATAGTTGCAAGTTGAAAATCAAGGACATTTTATTTTAAAAACTTTTTGTTATTTGAAAAACAATTTGAGTTATAAATTTGAGTGATTTGAATAAAGTCGAAGAAAAATTCATAAATGGTACTTTTAAGTTGGAAGTTATTTAAAGAAAAACAAAACAAATAAATAAGTGTTTATATTAATAAATGAGAATTTAAAGCTCAATAACATTTTTATGTATGTACATTTGTTTTTATTTACATTTAAAAGTTAGTTTTAATTATTTCTTATTTGAATTTTTATGCATTTTGTATTCATTCAAAACATCATAATAAAAATATTTCAGTTCTAAATGCTTTGAAACTTCATGTAAAAGTTTTCTTTTAAATGTATTAAAGGAATAGAACATGGAAATTAACCTAAATTCATAAATTATTTTTATTTTAGTTTTTAAACTAAGAATTTTTGTAAATTTGTAAAAAAAAAAGTTTGTGTCGACAAACTTTAAGCATACAAAAATGTATAAATAATTAAGATATAAATTTGAAAACAGTATATTACCTACATAAGGATATTCCCAGCATAAAAATACTTGCAAAGGAAAAAACTATTCATGTTTTATTTATTTTTGAATTATCAAGTTTTGCAATAATATCACATTTTTGCAATGTTTATCCATATTTTAAAGAATAAATTGTATAAAAAATAGTTAAAGTTGATATTTTTATGTGAAATTCAAAGGTTTTGAATATATTTAATGAAAACACTTGCAAAAAGGCTAAATATTTTAAATTCAGGTACTTTCATATTAAAAAGCCTTTGCAAATAGGAGGAAGTTGTAAAAAAAAATTTTTCCAGCAAATTATCCAGCAAAAAACTTTTTCAAAACAAAGCTCAGAAAATATTTAGAGCTTTAAGGAAAAATAAAACTAGATTTTTAAAATGTTGTAAATATATTAAAATGCCATTGAATTATCAAGTTCGCAGTCTTAACTTGATAATTCAATGGCATTTTAATATATTTACAACATTTTTAAAAGTAATATCTCTAATTAAAAGTTGTTTTTAGCTTTTTCTCAGAATGACTTTTTATGCTTTTTGTTTTCATGTAAAACACCATAACACAAGTAATTTTGATCCAAATGTTACAAACCTTTGCATTTACGTTTTTCATAAATGTTTACAGGGAATAGACCTCTGAAATGATTATAGCTACATAAATATTTTTTATTTTAATTGTTAAACTTGGAATTACATTCGAATTTTGGAAGAATTTTGTGTTGACAGCATTTAAACTAGCACAAAATAATAAAGATATAAATTTACCAGAGGTCAATTCCCTGTAAAATGTTAGTACAAACAAATACAAACTTAGAAATTTCAAATATATTGATTTGATTTTGAATTGTCATGTTTTGTAACAGTATCAATTACCTGTCATTCCTCGCTCTACGTTTCCTGATGAGATTAACGCATGTTTGAAACAATTATTTTTATGGAAAAACGTTGAAACACTTCGTTTGACCATAAATATGCAAGTACAATTACATAATGGTCCATTGGAACAAGTATTTTCAGATCAATTACTGGATATTGGAAACGGTACAATCACACTATATCAAAATACGCAAAGTAATGCGCAATTGTAAGACAATTTCTGCTCTGTTGTTCATTCAAAAATGAACTAATTGAGAGTGTATTATCGGATAATATTAATAATCACTTAGACCATAATGTTGATGTTCATGAAATTAACTGTCAAATACAAAATTTATTGCCAGGCAATCTGAGGACTTTTAAGTCAATCGACACCATTGCTGATGAAAACTAGATCGTCAAGTATATATATATATATCAGTATATATATATATATATATATCAGTATATATATATATATATCAGTATATATATATATATATATCAGTATATATATATATATATATACACTCATGTCCATAAATTAAGGATAATTCAGAATCACACAGAAATTGAACTCTAAAATAAAAATTTCACCTGTAGAATTATCACACACATCTTGAAAAGAATATGCAAATTACAGGAAACCACCAGATGGCGCGGATAGTACGTCACAATGAAGAGAGGGGTATATAAGGAATGGTGGCAAAGAAGTAAAATTGTTCACAAGCGCTTTAAAAAGCCTTTCAGTGCAATAACCGCATAGTTATGGCACAAAGGAAGCATTTGGATGATTATTTACGTGGTAGAATTATCGGACGACTGGAATGTGGACGTACCCAGGTGGAAGTATCCGAGGAACTTGGAATCGCCCAGAGTGTCATCTCCAGGCTTTGGCAACGATTCCGAGATGATGGTAATGTGAGTAGATGTTACAGCACAGGTCGCCCCGAGTTACAACGCCGAATGAGGACCGGTATTTAGCAGTTACTGCCAAAAGAAACAGACGCAGCACAGCATCAGACCTGTCTCGTCAGCTCTCTTCAGCTACCGGTACGACAGTTTCAAGGCAGACCGTGTACAGACGCTTAGGGCACATTGGTCTATATGCTCGTAGACCTCTCAGACGTGTTCCACTTACCGCAACTCACTGTCGCCTGCGATTAACCTGAGTAGAGAGCATGCATTGTGGACACCGCAACAGTGGTCTGGTGTGATGTTTTCCGACGACTCCAGGTTTAGTTTGCAGTCTGATTCTCGCCGGACTTTCATATGGAGAGCCCCAGGTACCCGTTACCACCAAGACAACACCATTGAACGACACCGTTACGGTGGTGCAGGATGGCTCGTTTGGGGAGGAATTATTCTTGGTTCCAGAACTGATCTGCATGTCCAGAGTGTAACGATGACAGGCCACATCTGTCGGGATGTCATTCTGGAACAACATGTACGTTTGTTTCGGGGCGCCATGGGTGCTGAATTTCTGTTTATGGATGATAACGCCCGTCCTCACTGTGCAAACATTGTAGACGAATGCCTTCAATTGGAGGATATCACCCGTATGGATTGGCCAGCATACTCACCGGACTTGAATCAATAGAGCACGTGTGGGATATGCTTGGCCGACGAATTGCAGCCCGTCAACCCCCTCCCACCTGTCAACCGGAACTTCGGAGGGCATTGCTTGATGAGTGGCGTAATATTCCCCAAGATCAGATTGATAATTTTATACTCAGCATGCCTAGGCGTTGTAAGGCCTGTATTGCATCGTCCGGGAGACATACTCCATATTAACCATCATACTAACCATGTTATACTGTTTTTTATAAATAGGTTCTTTTTTGAAATTTGCTCCAGGAGTAAAAATCGCAATTTTTATTAATTATGTCAAACATATAGCATCTTTTTTTGCTCTTTACCTTTTGTTTAATAAATAGACTTTACAAATAAGTCAAATTTGTTTTGCTTCTGTCTCTTTCTTTGCCTGAACTTCATTATCCTTAATTTATGGACATGAGTGTGTATATATATATATATATGTAATAATTAACTAGAAGACCCGGCCACGCGTTGCTGTGGCTTTCTTGTATTTCGTTCAATTATTAGATACTATAATTGGTATTGTTAAGGAGGTGATTTGTAAAGAATGATGAAAAGATCAAATTAAGCTTCAACGAATAGAAAATGTTTAATTTTTATTAATTTAATGAATGAGGTAGATAATGTTGATTTTTAACACTTTTTTATAATTATTTTACATAATTTAATTTTTAATAATCATTACTTTCATTTAACTAAGAACTAAGCGATTAACAATATTTCTTGTTAGTCTGTCTTTCGTCAAAATAAATAAATTCGATGGTTTTCCAACACGTGAGCATGCAACATACAGCTGCCCATGGGAGAAACACGGATTCTCCAAGTCCTGCCACAAATAGCCATTGTCTGCCCTTGCGACTTATTTATTGTCATCGCAAAAGCCAAACGTATCGGAAATTGTAGCCTTTTGAAAGGTATTGTAGATTCTGATGGTATCATAGGAATTCGAGGTAACAGGACAACTTCGCCTTTAAACTTTCTAGTCAATATCGTTGCTTCAAGAACGTTTCCGGTAATTCTTCTGATGACTAATCGTGTACCGTTGCATAATTTTGGTGGATTTAAGTTACGCAATACAGTGACCGGTGAACCAATTTTCAGACGAAGATTGTGTGGCGGCATTCCTGGCATATCCAGAGAATTTAAAAAATCAATCGGAAAATTGACGATCTGGTTTTCATCAGTAATGGTGTCGATTGACTTAAAAGTCATCAGATTGCCTGGCAATAAATTTTGTATTTGACAGTTAATTTCATCAACATCAACATTTTTGCTGCCAAAATTGCACGATTACTGAGCCAATTATGGTCTAAGTGATTATTAATAATATCTGGAAATACACTCACAATTAGTTCATTTTTTGAATGAACAACAGAGCAGAAATTGTCTGGCAATTGGATGCATTGCGTATTTTGATGTAGTCTGATTGTACCGTTTCCAATATCCAGTAATTGATTTGAAAATACTTGTTCCAATGGATCATTATGTAATTGTACTCGCATATTTATGGTCAATCGAAATGTTTCAACGTTTTTCCATAAAAATGATTGTTTCAAACATGCGTTAATCTCATCAGCAAATGTAGAGCGAGGAATTACAGGTAATGTCTGCCGGAAATCACCAGATAGTAGTAAAACAGCACCACCGAAGAGTCGATTATTGCCGTTTAAATCTTGCATAGTTCTGTGAAATGCCTCAAGAGAATGTTTATGACTCATAGTACACTCATCCCAGACAATAATTGAACTTTTGCAGCACTGCAGCCATTCCGCTTTTTTTTTTTTTTTTAATATTACACCTTGCGTTTGGTTTACTGTGAATGTCTAATGGCAGCTTCAATGCTGAATGCGCCGTTCGTCCACCATCTAACAAAGTGGCAGCAATGCCCGACGATGCAATTGCCAATGCAATCTTTTGTTGTAGCCGTATCTTTGCAAGGATTAATGACACTAAAAATGTCTTACCGGTCCCACCAGGTGCGTCTAAGAAAAAAATCCACCTTGTTTTGCATCAACAGTCAACATGATTCGATAATTCTTTGTTCAGCTGTCAGTAATGGCTCAATGTTTGCAATGAGTGTAGCTAAGTCAACATCGTCATATTGTTTTTCTCGTTGTATATCAGTGTTCACTAAGTCAGTGGGTGGACGATCAGGCGAAGGCATACCATAGTGGTTGAGTGAAAAGTTTGAAATCAAAATACATAAATCTTCCAGTAGTACCAACGCTTCATTGTACATCTCTGGTGTGACATCTTTATTCGGACATCGCTCCGTTTGTTTCACTCGGTTCAAAATATCTTCAGTCATGTAATTCTTATATTTTTCCCACAATGCTAATGACTGTGTCGGATAGCATGTCGTCAGAATAATTGCGAATAGTTGACGAATATTATTTGGTGTAGATGTTAAAGCTGAATCAGCAAGTGCCAAATCCCAATGGTTGTCATCTTCCAGCAATTGCAGCTCGCGACATGCGTCTTGATAGGTATTGAATACTCGACCATTAACTGTTCGCAAAAATTCAAAAGATGTTGGTCCAGGAACATTTACCAACAACAAACGCAGAAAAAAGCACTCACGTTGTTTTGGATGCACTGTGTAGAGTCGTCCCAATGTTTTAGATTTGAATATGCCTGCGATTGACGGATGTGGTACTCCTTGTTTATGTGGGTCCCATCTTTTACCTGATTTGTTCCATGTAAAATAGCGTGGAACATCGGTATATAGCAGTGTTTTGGCAAATTGGCCGAAAACGTCAAGCTTTTTACATAAGGTAAAAATTCAGTGAGTGTTGTTTTCGGTGGGTCTAATGCTCTTTGGATAACATTCTTTTCAGTGAAATATACACACTGACCATTTTCAAGATGCACTGCAAGATGCTGTACAGGTGGATCTCGATCGTGGATGGAAAAACTAAAAATACGCCAGATAGCTTCGTTGCTGCTGATGTATCCGCCCATTTGGTATTGTGTTATTTCATCATTTTTATTAATATCTCACACTTGAAACATGGCCAAATCACTGCTTTTATTTAGGTATTTACAAATGTATTTAATGGATTTGACGGAATTGCAAAACTCGACATTAATATGGGCCTTATACGTTTTTGAAAGCAATGGCGAATATGGAACCACCCACCGATTATCAATTTCTAGTTGATTAAAATTCGACGTTCGCATTGTGAATACATTGCCACCATTCTCAGCGTTTCTACGGCGATACAGTGGATAACCGTCAATATCCGTAATTGTGTAGTTTATACATTCTTTCGGAAAACGTTTCTTACATTTGCCATTTTCCATGCATGGTGATGTCATGTTAAAACTACCACATGGTCCATGGATCATGTGACTGGTAACAATTTCAAACAATTCTTGGTTGATTGATGGATCCGGAATTTCAGCGGAAATGATTTGATCAATTTCTTCAGGGCGAATTTTAGTTTCAAGCCAAATCAAAATGTGGGCATGCGGCAAGCCTCGTTTTTGCCACTCAATCGAATACTGCCAACAAATTGTCGTACCAAAAACCGAAAATTTTACGATTAAATCAATCAAGGATTTTAATTTTCGTTTAAACACACGTGCAACGATATCATGACGATGTATTGATTGTTGGCCTGGTAACAGCAAGGCTTGTATTTCCTCCCAATTTGGATTACATGTAAATGTAATAAACAAATCTGGACGGCCATAATGACGTACGTAGGTCATCGCATCTTGTACGTATTCTTGCATGTTCCGTGGCCTACCAATGTAGCTGGAGGGTAAAATAAATGCATTTCCAATATTGTTGATGTTTAAATTTTCATCGTTGTTTTTATAATAGCATTTCGTAAGTGAATGTAATCCTCTGATTGTAATTTAACTTGGTTGAACCGAAGAAATCGCAAACGTTCGCTTGCGATCTTAGCATATATGTCTACAACATATTGATGGTAGAGCTGACGGTATCGAAGAATATAATTGTCCTGATTATTTCTTATCATCAACCGGTACGCGTAGTAACACATTGAGCTGACCTTTTTGTTTGTTTCATTACCTGCAAAATAAGAAATAAATGTAAATTTAGTTTTTGGTATGTTAAAAAAGTAACACTAATAAATTAAAAAACGTAATATTTACCAGTAACCGGATGAACCTGTTTAATGTTGATGTGATATCCATCTTGACCCTGCCAGAATATCAGTGGATATTGTAGTGCATCGTACGAACGATGTAAGTCTGATATCACATGAACAGTGCTATCACGACGTGTGATTTTGATAGCTCTGTTATCAACTGGATCACCGGCCATGATAATAACAACTTCTTCTACGATTGGCGCGTTGAACCTGCCAGCGTGTTCTCCTGATGGTGTTTTGTCAGCTCTGATGACAATTTATAAGTTGTCATTTCGTAATTGTGGTGACACTCTTTTAAATAATTTAATAAGTTGGTTATGATTTTGTAAAAAAATTTCCAATAATTCTACAATAGCTCTTTGTACTGCTTGTTCGATAAAATTATACTGACATCGAGTTGTCACACGTTCTTCAGAACTGCCCATAAAATAAATTTGAAGAAATTTTGGCTCTTCGTTAGGTATTGGCATCAACGACCCGATCTTATGGTACACCTGACCTTGTATTTTGAATGTACTTTCAAAATTACGTCCATCGGATGAGAAATCGCAAATTTTAGTTGCGCCAAATGACGTTCTTTGGAAGCAAGAATTGAATTTGCGTGTCATGCGTAAAAACAATTTTGAATCACGTGATTCACCAGCGAGAAGTGACTGTAGAGGCTCCGGCGGACTGAGAAGAGGCAACAAAACCACTTTTCCTAATGAGCAACACATGCCCGGTGGTTCATAGCAGAATTTCAAAGCCTGGCAGTATCGGCATATTTGATCCATTGGACCGATGGCGATCTTTGAATGAGCAGAATAATTGATGTCTGAGGAATACTCGAACGTAAGACGAAAAAAAGACGTACGTGTTAATGAGCGGCTGGTTTGCTGTCTCTCTTGATACTGTGCTCGATATCTGGCTACATGCTGTTCACGCGCCGCTCTTGACCTTTCTCTTTGTAGCCGCAGACGTTCATCACGATGTTCGCTTGACTCTTGTGTACGTCTTTCTGTTGCCCTATGCCTTTCAGTAGCGTTTGCTGTCGTTGTTTGATTTGTTGACATGAGGGCCCTCTCAGCACGTCTACGTCGTGCCTCACGCCTACGGGCATTGTTGAGGTTAGATTTTTTGGTGGCATTTTACTGAAAATGATAATTGAAAGAATACAATACAATTAAAATAAAATCGGGATATAATAATAAAAGACTTAAAAAAATTCATACTAAAATGTAAACGATTGTTTAAGGTACACGAACACCTTCGAAGGAATTTTTATCTTTGTACACATTTTTGGATTGAATGTATCTAAAAACTAATGATTTCCCATAAAAATTTCATTATTATTAGAAAAGTTCAATGTTTTGATTCACAACTTTTCATTCAATAAATTTTATTCCAATTCAAATTCAAACTTAGAAAATAAAAAAAATATTGATAATCAAATCAGGTAATACTTACATACATTTGATTGGGATTTATTTCTCATAAAAATAATATAAATTTCCTACAATATAATTTTCTCAAAATTTAAAGTAGTACATAAAACAATAATATTCACAACATGAGAATTTTAGGGTTATGTAGTGTAGGCATCGAGACACGGCACCATCTAACTTACCTTTTATTGTGGTATGTCTTTCGTCTGTGGTGGAAACAAACTTTTTACTCCAACGATGAAATTAGTGCAAATAAGAATTCTGCAATTAATTATCGAAATAGCAATAAAATAGTCATTATATTGTTAGGAAAATGAAGCTACGAATTCCTCTAATTGCAGTATTACAACCCTAAAGAAATTGGCGGAAAATTGGAGAAATTCAGGGTTGCAAGATTGGCGACTTCCTCATTGGTAGATTTTAACCGATTTTGCATTTAAATAAAAAAAAAAATCTGAATAAAAGTTATCCGATCTCTCAAGTTGGAACAAAACACACATTTAAAAAAAAAAAAAAAAAGTTAAAATCGGATGGTTAGTTTCGGAGTTCATCGCGAACAAACATCGTGACACGGGAATTATATATAGTAGAAGAAAGATATAGAAATTTAAAATTAAGCTGAATGGCATAAATACAACCTGAATTTGATGTTCTAGCAACATAGATGATTGCTTGACTTCCTTTATTCATATCTTTATTGAAAGCCCTCAACTAAAGTAAATAAATTACAAATAAACTTAAAAGCAAATATAAAACAAAAAAAATTTGCATTGATAATATTTATATACTGTTAATTATTCCAAGATGTAATGAATTTGAATGATAAATATAGTGTGGATCACCTGAATGTCATATGTATGGTTAGGTATCAAATCTTTTAGCACCCAGCAATGGACTGAACCTTTAATACTGCACTGGTTTTTGGAAGTATTGATTGCAATACTCTTAAAATCAGTAGAATTATTTTCAGCATCTTTGTAACTCAATTTATGATGATCAAGCAAACCACCAAAAGGAAGTGGAGAGACCCATTCAAAGTACAAAGACGAGGTTGTCTTAAAGGCAGCATGGAAAAGAATGGATGGGGTAGGTGCTGAAAGATAAAAATAAATTAGAATTGAAAACAGTTCATTAATTTTTTTCTCTTTTTAATAAGAGATAATTTTTATACTACTGTGCCCAAAAAGTGTGGTAAAAGTGCCAAAAATAATTGGTGTGACCAATTATTTTTTTTTTTCAAAAACTCCTTATTTAATCTACCAAATTTATTTCATCGCCTTCGGGCACAATGCACTTATGCCAACTTTTTTTACCAATCCTCAATGCATGCTAAAAACTCATCGGCAGGGATGGCCTTCAAAGCGTGCGACGATTCTCTTCCGTTTTGAGTCGTTGAATCTCTTCAATCGACTCAAAACGGTGTCCCTGGAATGGTCTTTTGAGTTTAGGAAAGAGCCAGAAGTCGCACGGGGTGAATACGGTGGTTGTGGAACGATATGGGGTCATTTTTGGCAAAAAGTCACGAAGGATCAATCCAGTGTGAGCTGGCACATTCAGTGTTTTCGGTACCAATCGAGATTTGACGCGTTTGAGGCCCAAAATGGAATTGACCAATTCTTTTAAAATTCCAACAACATTAGCAAGGTCTCTAATTGAAAAATCGACGGCTTTCAAGCACTAAATCTTGGATATTCGAACGTGAGCTTCGTCGGTAGAAGTTGAGGGTCGACCAGAGGGCTCTTCGTCTTCAACGCGTTCTCTGCCTTCTTTGAACTGTTTTTAGCACTTCTAAACCTTTCTTTCATTTCAGATATAGGAATGCTCCCCAAATGCCTTCTGCAGCGTTCTATACATTTCTGCTAACAAAATTTAATGCAAGTTGTTTGCTCAATTAATTCAGACATTTCAAAAATCAGCGGAATCAGTTCTCACAAAGTCAAGCGTAACTCAAGTACAATATTTTGAAGTCAAATTTCACGCAGATGTCAAGGACAGTAAAAAAAAGAACAAAAACAAACAGCCTAAAAAAGAACAAAAAATTGAAATTCCATAAGCCCTAGAAATTTTAAATTGAAAATTGTTCTTATTTTTTGGACATAGTAGTATGTTGAAAGTTATACTAGTTTACACTAATTGTTAGTTTATGTTTAATCTATTTTGAAAGCATAAGGATTTTTCTATAAATTTAAACCAAGTAGTTTAATTTTAATTAATTTCTTAATTAAGTAAAATTTTTATTTTCATATTACTTAAAACAATTATTATTAAATCTATAATGTATTGCAAATCAAGGATATTTTCAATATATTTCTAAACTGCAAATGGAGAACAAAATGCATTCAATACTTATCACATCTGTAAAAAATTATAAAACAAAATTAAAAAAAAAAAAAAAAAATGTTTTGTTATTATCATAATAAGAGCACGGAATTAAACTTCGAACTTGTGAAATGAATGTTAATTTCTATTTCACGAAGTAAAAGAATCTAAAGAAGTAGCATTATGTTTTAACTAAATAAATTTTATTTTTAGTATGAAAACTCAAAAAACTTTAATTAACACATAGTAAAAAATTATTTGTAAACAAATTATTTTATTGGTCAAAATTAAATATTTACAGTTAATCGTTAGATTTTAATACATGTATTAATAATTGCTAGATATTAAACTAATTTTTTTGTATTTGAAATATTTAATTAATAAAGTAATTATTGATATACTAGAAAATAAATTAAGTAAAAGTGCACAATAAGTAAACAATACAGTTTAATATAGGTCAAAATAGAATATTATACAATATTTTTTTATAAAAAAGCATTCAGCAGGATAAAATGATAAAAAGTTTGAAAACCACTGATTTAAATATATAAAATCTTATGGGATTTTTGATAAAATATTAATAATGATACAATTTTACAAATGTAAAGTAAACATTTTAAAGTACAATAATGTATTATCGTTATGAAAACACAGATAATTAATTAAAAAATGAAATTAAAATGCCAAAACCTACTTACCAGTAGCTGATGTGTTTATAACAACTTCAGACTTTATCCCATAATTAAATGTGCTATTTTCAGATAATATAACCACATCAGCTTTTACATTCATTGTGTAAATGGCAAAAGGATTCAAATTATCTATTACAAGGCATGTTTCTGTTGTATTCTTAACAAAAAGATTATCATCAAAGGAAAAATTGCAGTGGTATCTCCATCCAATTTGCTGATATGAGATAATATAGTATCTAACAGTCATGTTGAGTTCAGATGGTTTCTCCCAAGATAAATTGGCAGCAAAGGATGAAATTAGTTTGAAAGACACATCTTTAACATCCATCAGTCCTTAAAAAACTGTAACATTTTAGAAATTAATAAATAAAAGAAATGAAATAAAAGAATGCATCAAAATTAAAGCATCTCTTTATATGATTTGTTTTACAAAAATAATATTTACCATATTTTAGGAAAGATTTCACACATAGACATATAATATGGTAAATAAATCATAAATACTGCTTCTAAGACAATATATTTTTAATTAGCTCCTATAAAATTATTAAAAACTGAAACTCATAAAGTGAATAATATTAGAAAATATAAAATGCTTTTAATTTTAATTGATTCATCATAACATTTGAAATCAATATGATCAAGCTTTACTTTAAGTTCCCAATATTTTAGCATTGAAATACAGGTTATCTTCAAGAACTAAAAGCAACTTAAATTAAAGAACAATTTTAGAAATAAAGAACAGAAGCTAAAGAATTTCACTCAGGGAGTCCTTCTTAATTTCACTATTTTTTGTAGACCAATTAAAGGGTTAACTTTCTGAAAAAAAAAAACCCCACTTTTTGCTCTATCTTTCTGTGTTCTTATCTCAAATAGGAGTATTGAGGATTTATTGATCAAATTAAATCGAATTAAACTAAATACTTTAATAAATATTATTAATAAAAGAAAGATATAAACAAATATAATAATAATTCACTGCAAGATATACATTTTTAACCTTTTTCTTTTTAGAATTTTACTATTAATTGCATAAAAATTAAAATTATTTATATAATAATTTCTTATTCTTGAATAAGAAAACATTAACATTATTTTGCAAGAATCTTATGAAATATGTTACTCACTCTCATCACAGTGTTTGCCATGCCAATTATTATCACAGCCTTCATTACATAAACCTGTAAATACATCACAATTTGTTCCATTAGCACAATGGCAATTGCGCTTTTCACTACAACCTGCACCATAAGTACCGGATCGACAAGCTGAAAAAATGAGTTTCAATTATTTTAATCTTCCAATTAATATAAATGAAAACAAATGTTAACCTATAATTGCAGGTATACACAGAAATGTATCAATACACACACAGAAATGTATCAAGGAAATACAACTTTTATAAAGAATACATTAAAAATCACAACAAACAATATAACAGTATCATTAAATATTCATCACAGTTAATAAGATTAAATAGTTAAAACAAATAAGATTAAAAAATGAATATAATTAAATAATTAGAACATTAAATTATGAGATTGTTATAGTTAATATAATATGAATAAAAACTTATTAAAAATATATATATATTGTTCCTCAAAACTTTTTAAGGAACTTACAAATGATAAGTATAAGTAAGAAGTACTTATCTACACAGTTTGAAACAGCAGACATTTTTTTGGAACAATTTAGAATAGACATTGACTGAAGAAATGGGATTTAATACATATGTAATAGATAAAAAGAGTTTGATGGTCAAGTGACTAGCGCTCTGGCACTCGGTGCCACAGGTTTTGGGATTTTCTGTTTCAGAATCTGCCAGTAGGCAGATGGGCATGGCCCAACATGGACTGTAGTTGCAGGGAGTTAGTTAATAATAGATATAATACATATTAATAGATTATTTATCTCTAAAAAATATTAATACATATTTAAGAGATTTTGCTATAAATAAACACAACAAGGGTAAAAAAAAAAAAACTTCTTTAGAGAGTGTTTTTAAACAGTTTAAAAAATACTCTTAGATAAAGACAGATATGAGTTCTCAGTAAGTAAGGAGTGTGATCGCCCAGAAGGCTGATGCATATTTTGCCATAATGGTAACAGGTTTTACAGTAAATTGATTACAGGTCTACAGTAAATTGTTGAGGAGAGCTTGGGGAATTTTGTCCCATTCATATCTGAAGGTGATCCTGAGTTCCTGCATATACGTCTCAAAAAGAGCGATTTCTTTGAACAACATGTGTCTCTCAAGTATAAGATATGCAGGTCATATCATGTACTTTATGTATTCTGCCTTGTAGTGTCTTAGAAACTTCAGCTGTCTTGTGTAGGAGTACATTTTCACCCATGAAAGGAAATTCTGGATCACTGCACCATAAAAGACACTTACCAAAGTTAGAAGAATAACACTCTTTCATGTTACTGTGCACATGTCAAAGTTGTGAAGAGGCATCATACCATTGTGAATAAATACTCTCAGTCTAAATGATGAGTTTCATGGACTTTTTGATCATTTTAGTGATTCTAGACAGAATTGTAATGATTCTGACTAGTGTCTAGAATCATTCTTGATGGTGAATTGAGATTTGTCATCACACTGGACCATTGCTTAACATGATTTAATCGCTGAAAATCGAATTTGGCAGATATGATAGCATTTGTAAGAATTGTGACAATAAGAGCTAAGAGTAAGATTTATGTTGCTTTTTGCCATTAAGAATAGATGTCTATCCTCTTGTGATGTTGTGCTTGTTTTACAATCTCCAGCAAGCTTTCACAAAGTAGTTCCATTTTTATTGGCCGTCGCAAGTCTTTTGAGATACATTTATAACTATGGCAAGTTAAAAGGTACATTCCCCGGCATCCAGACATTCCAACTTCTTAATCACAATCATATAACTCACAAAATGTTTTACAACAAAAAAATAACACTTCATAAACAATAATGATATTTTCACCTTCAACTTTACAACTTCTAATATGAGATAAATAAACAATTATCATATGCTGCCTTTATACAAAAAGTGATCTTTGCCCTACAAAAACTGCTATTTCTACCTTGCCTAAAAATGCAAACAATGTAGTTAAGTTGTTTTGCATTATTATCAATATACATCCTGTTCAATTCACACAAGTTTTTTAAAACTGTATATTTTATAAAATAAAATCTAATAAATTAAATATTTAAAACAATTTTCTTTACACCTATTTAGAAAATCTTAAATTTTAATACTATAAAAATAAAAATAAATAATCATATTAAAAAGTAACATATACTTTTATCGCATAAAATTCCAGTAAATCCAGCAGCACAAGAACAACCATAAGGATCAGGTAAACACATAAGAACTCCTTTTACATGACTGTTTTTCCTCCTTTGAATCCAACGCACACTTCATATTGCAATTCCTCCCAAAATAACCAGGATCACAAACTAAAAAAAAAAAAAACTTACAAATATTTATACATTGAAGTAAATAACACACTTTTTAGGATAAGTTTTGGACCATTTTATTAATTTTCAGTAAGTAAATATACTTTCTTGTCTATAATCTACAGCTCAAAAACTCACATGGCATTTA
This sequence comes from Caerostris extrusa, assembly GCA_021605095.1. Classification (NCBI taxonomy): domain Eukaryota; kingdom Metazoa; phylum Arthropoda; class Arachnida; order Araneae; family Araneidae; genus Caerostris; species Caerostris extrusa. Next base: position 57,536 of record BPLR01012367.1, on the reverse strand, counting down.
CTAAATGGATGATGCATTTTGATATCACGATTTTATATATAACAAAAATCTAATATATAAAATTCTCGTGTCACAGTATTTGTTGCCAAAGTCCTCCGAAACGACTTGACCGATTCTTATGAAACTTTTTGTGCATATTTGGTAGGTCTGCGAATCGGTCGTAATCTATTTTTTAAACTCCTAAGTGATAAGGGTGGTCCCCCTAAATATTTTTTTAAATTTCGTTCGTAAAACAATGTAGTGTTTTTTTTTAATTTCTTAGTCGTGACATTACAGCACGTGTGCTTAAACAAAAATTAAAGTACTTAATCGGCTTCATCTTTTTTACTTTTATTTAATTAAGTGATCGTATATAAATCAACACGTGTTGTGAACTCGCGCCAACAGCGGCCATTGCTTTACCTGTATATATTATACGCAACGTTTTTGTGGGAATAGTTTTAATTTAAAGAGAAATATTTACGTGTTAAATAAATATACGTGTTTTATCATTGTTAAAGGTAAGTCAAATAATAAGAGAACGAATACTGTTATATTTGCACGTGGAGCATTAAATTATATTTACACGTGTAGCGTGTGTTAATGTTTAGTTAAGCAAAATTGACAACTTTATTATTGTTCTAAGAAAATAAAGATGGCTGTTATTGCGTTTTTAACTTACAGGTGTAATTGTGTTGTAATTTACTTTATTGTAGCGAATCTGGGATTCCAGTAAAGTAAGTGTTATTTGCAATTCGAAAGCATAAACTTATAACGACAAACTATTTGGCGGCACTCTGTTACTCCTTTCAGGTGATTTCAGGCAAACACTTCCTGCCATTCCATGTTCAACCATGTTGATTATTTTTTAATTGGCATAATTAGTAGTAAATATGTAAATAACTATTTTTGATGCATATACAGCTATTATATAACGTAATTAAAAATATATTTATTAATTTAATAAAATATAAAGGATAAAATAAATAAATGGTTAGTGTATTATCATTTTATACGCCGTCATTGTCTGCAACATTCCATTCCTCTTCCAATCATAACCGCCACTTATAGTAAGTTAGTTTTTTTTTTATTTAACTAAAAAATATTTTATAGAAATAATGTATATGGCAAAACAACGTTTGCCGGGTCAACTAGTTATATTATAATTTTAAGATAGTGCAAACGGGGGAAAATATGCATTTAAGAATTATAAAAACAAAAATACCATATTTTTTAACAATTGGTAATCTTCATAATTGCTAGATATAAAAATCTTGATCAGTATTAGTTAATTATTAATTCCCCTTCATTAAAAGATTTTTAATTCTTATCTATAATTTCATTCCTAGCATTCTTCGTCCACTACCACGCATAGATGTAGGATGCTTGTTGCATTTGTAAATGCCTGGTTCCTATTTGTTGTCCACAACTGTTATGTTTGAGAATATGTCTATGAGTTGAAAAGATGTCTGTTTTTCTCGCCCTCAAACTATTGTCAATTTTTGTTAAAAAAGTATTTTTAAGTGGGTTTTTAGAAATGATATTTATGAATGTTAAGAAAAAAAAAAAAAAAAAAAAAAAAAAAAGATTGTAAATAGAGGCTTATAATCTGTACTGAGAATTTTCAGTTTTTTAAAGATACAATTCAATGATTATAGGGAAGAAATTAAGGTACTTATTATTAAAAGATTTGATTTAAAATTTTTTTTTTCTGGATCCCTAATAAAAAGGCTTTTCATAACATTTTTAGAGGTATCCAGAGCCCATCAGTCCTGAGAAGTTCTTATTTAAAAATAACTTTTTTTCAGTCGACTGAAGAGTCAATAGTATATATGTAAAATGCCAGAGGATTATGCAGGAATGTTTTAAGTACATAAACATGCAATACTTCTATTTTAAAGAATGTAGATATACATATCCAGTATAAGTTTGACGATATTGTCTTGATACAATTTTGAAAAGTTACTTAGAAAAGGAAATTTAATTTCATTTGTAAATATAGGAAATTTATTTTTATAATATTATGAGATAATTTTAAGATTTTTTTTCAACTATTCTTATTTTTAATTCCTTATCGTAATGAAACCTCACAGCAATTATAAACATGCTACTAAAACTTTCTTTGTATTGCTGGAAACATGTTTATGCAACTTTTATACTTTTTAATTTCAATAATAAATAAAATAATCACATAAGCTATGTTTTAACAAAAGTTAGAATGAGCTTTTATTCATTTCCTGCTAAATGATTTTTATATAATATTTCTCATCAAATTCTGGTTCAGACATGCTTAGCAGAAGCAGGACAATATCACATGTTTTTGCTTTAAAAAAAAATAATTTTTTTTTTTTTGTTGTATATACATTTAAAGACTTTACAAATGATTTCTAAGCTAGTGGATTTCACTATGTTATTACTTGAATTTTCATTTTAAAATTATTATCAGCAGTATGCATCATTTTCAGGTATTTCCTTTCGTGTACAGGGACAAATTACTATTTTGCTACACCAATAAAAATTATACATACTTTCCAAGTAGAAATTTTATAATCATGATTTTTACAACATTACAGAATCTTTACCTTCAGAAGGTGTAAAAACATATCCTTTCTCAAAAACAGCCTGTTTACATGCAATATTTTGAAAACAACAAATGCAAAGTAGCGTATTATACTGCTCGACTCGTGGCAATGTGCGTTGCTGGCAAGTATTAAGGTTGAGATTTAATCCACTGGCATCTTGCCTAATTACTGGGGCAATCTGGTGGAGTTTTCCGAGATTTCTCCAGTACAATATGCAAATGTGGAGTAGTTCCCTCTAAAAGTCCTCAAAGAAGGCCTTACCATCCTTCTTCAGCAACTCAGAGCCAAGTCAGACTTCTACATATGGGTGCTTCACACAATAGAAGCTGCTCCCTTTAGATTATTCATAGGATGTCGTCCCACACTGCAGGTCATTGACGATAAGACACAGACACTATAATTGTTTAAGATAATACACTGCTGCCAAAAAATTCCTTCCAGAACGTTTATATTTCAACAAATTTATCTATAAATGTTTTAGAATCTTCTGTATTTGTTCATAATTTTTTGTCAATAGATAAGTTAAAAAATTTGATATTTAAATAGTTTAACTTAACTTCTTCCAAAAAACGAAAATAAAAATGTGAACATATTTACAGGTTCAATAGAATTCTTAAAAGTATAATTAAATAAGAAGGATTCTTTGCAAATTATAAAGATACTTTAAAAGTACAATATATATGGGTGACAATTACAAGTTATAAGCCAAGAACTGTAATTTACTATTTATAATATGTGGACTATACATTAAAATATTTTAGAAATTGTTGGTAGGTCACTGCACATCACCGGTAGTTCCCTCTAACTGATTGTATCACTAAAGATTAATTACTGAAAAAATACTACCTTAACATGCATTTATATGAAGATAATGATTGAAATTTCATTGTGAGAAATAAGTAAATAGTTCTTTTAAAAATAAAGAGAAATTATGGAAACTGCAGATGACAGAAAATTGCCATATTTTTACTATAAAGAGATAAATTGGAATATATTTTATGTATCAGTGTATGAGGGGATAAAAAGACAAGCAACTAAGTAACAACTAATTAGAAATGCTTTCTAGAAACTTACTTGGTTGTATTTTTCTGAAATATGACTAGAAAATACTTTTTTTTTGTTTAGTTTTCTCTTCAAATTATACAATTTTCAATGTGTCATATGTTTGTTAATTTTTTTATATACTATTTTGACATTGGAAAAGCTCATATCTATCTCTCACAGATATGAAAACAGAAATACTCATAGGTAAAAGTTATGCCACAAAAAATAAAAATGAAACAAATTTTCTACAGATTTATACTGCTGCATTATTAGACAAGATCAATTTTTTACAGCTAAAAATTATAATTGATGATAAAATTCCACTACATATTACAGGCAAGAAACAGTAAATTCATTTTTCAAAATTTAAACAAAATAAGTAACTTTTGTTATTGGATTATTCATTAATTATTAAAATTCAATATAATATTACCTATGTAAAATTAAAATAAGGGCTCTGATGCATATTATAATTAATGTGAACCATTTTTTAATTTAGATTTTCAATTTAAAAGCAAAATATTTAAAAATTTAGCATCTGAGGAATTTTACAAACAATTAAAAAAATTTTTAAATTGCAATACAATAATATAGGTGAAAAAAATTTTGAAAGATTTAAAAATATGTAAATAATTTTTTTATATATATATAAATAAAATATTAATGTAATTCAGTTCAAGGTAATATTAAATATAATCACATAAATATAAGCTTAGATGAAAACATAAATGCAATTAAAGAAATTAAACTATTTTATATGAACAAAAATAAAAAAGATATTATTATGAATGAATTTTCTCAAGAAATCTTGAAATATAAATTTTGATTATAAAAAATTTATACAAATAAAATGAATTTACTAACAAAGTATGAATATCAAAGATAAAATTGTGTTCATCAAATGATCTCACCATTTTCACATGTTGGTCCACTAAAGCCTGGTGGACAAATGCATGTTCCAATGATGTCATGACATATTCCTCCATTTAAACACTGAGGACAAGTTTTATCACATAAATTCCCAAATTTTCCACTAGGACATGCTGAAATTTCAGATGGATATTCCCAATTAAACAATATACTATTTCAATAAATTTCAAAAAAAACATCAGAGTTTAAAAAAAATGATTAGTCATAGTAATCAAATTAAATTAAATAGCTTATTGCATCATGACATTTGAAGGATATTAATGAATATTAAGATAGTACAATAATACAATAATATAAGTTAAGAGACCAATAACAGATTTCATACATTTTTTAAAATAATTAATATTATCAGAAAATCTCCATAGATTTACACAACTAATTTTATTTATAAAATTTTTAATAAGAATGCTATCTAATATATTATATTTAATATATAGTTCCTAATTGTAAAGAAAATCTTCATTTTATCACACACAGCTATCTCTGATTTCCAAATATAAATTTTTCTGGTTTAAAGGATTCATTATTTAAATTTAAATTTAAAAAATTGATAATCAATAGATATAATAATAATGCTGTTTTTCATTTTTAAATTTTGTCTGTGGTAATTATATTTTTTTCAGATTTTTTTTTATTTTTATAATAGTTTGAATCTTAATTCAACATAAGATATAAAAAAATGAATCTTCATATATTTTATTTAAAGTTTTTGTTTTATTTAATTATAACACAGCCATATAAATTCTATTCATTACTAACAATGACCCATATCCATTAACCTAGATTGTCATTGTATTTAAAGGAAAATGTATTATTTTAAAGCCATGTCTCAATACAATTAGAACACAGCTACAGAATAGAAACATTTGGTATCAAATGTGCTATTAAATTCTTTCATGAAAATTGCATTGCTGGTAAGTTTGGATAAATTATACCCTTCTTATAAATAACCATATAATAACTAATTATGCAAAAACATAGGTACTTTTTCGTTAGCCAGGATTCGAACAAATGATAAATCGCCAAATATAGCACATTTTTATTTTACATTTCTTAAGTTTATGAAAGATAATATATTTCCTTTAAAATTCAATTATTCATTTAATGAAAAAAAGTTGTTTGATTTTTTAAATTATTTATATTGCTGGTTTATTGTCGCTAAAACAAAGAAAGAATGTTGGCGAAATGTGCACTTGGCTAATGGGGGAAAAGGGGGAAACATACACCAGAAAAAATAATAAAATACCATAAATAATTGGCACATAAAAATAACAACAGAAAAGGAAAATTGCTTTTAATCTTAACTTATTTTTTGGGTGTTTTAAATGCAACTTTTCTGAAAAAGAAAAAAATAAATCACATAAATCTTTCATAGAATCCGAATTTTAGAATAGTTCATCAAATTCACTTTCACTCATTGGGATGTCGAAATGCCTATCAGATATTCTAAATATCACTTTATCCTATTAATAATATTTGTCTTTAATATCAATTTATGTCCATTTCTTCACAAAAAGTTTTTTTTTCCATTTCAACTTATATACAGGTTTTGAACATAGGAAAGTTTTTTAAAGAAAAAACGCACCTTGACTTATACATGGATAGGCTTATAATCAGAAATATACAACAATATTATTAAGGTTCATTGGTAATTTTATTTCTTTTTCAAAAACAATTAACTCATAAAAATAATATAGAATAGATACAATTTATAAAATTCCAGAACAGTTTTTTAAAAACTTTGCTGATAAATTTATAAGAGCACTGGATTGAACTTAAATAATAGGAAGTAGTAATAAAAACCTCACATGTAATCTTCTTAGTGAAATAAATTATCATACAAAAATAACATTTTTTACATACAGTAAATATTACCTCTTACAATAAGACGCATGTATCCACGTTTTTTAATATCAAAATTGTAGTATTCTAAACTGTAGATACCAGAATAACCAACTTGAGTATCTGAAAAGGTCACAGAAGTTTGACCAACACTTTGAGGTTGTACTTTAGTGTCGTTCAAATCTACTCCATCTTTCTTCCACTCAGTTGGATATTCATGGATCTCATTTTCCTTCATGCTCAAGGTAACTGTTTCATTGACATTTACAGTTATTGTGAATTTAGAAGGATAAAAATAGGCTGAAAAGAAAGTTAATTTTAGATATTGTTACATGTTGTTGTTAGATATTACTATTGTTACATGCACAGTTTTATCTCAGTGATCGCAAAAGAAAATTAAAAAAGAAAAGTTTATAATGAAACATTTTAAACCATGTTTAGCTTTTTGGCTTAGAATTCATTTTAATTGATCAGATTTAATTTAATATTATTTTACAGCTTTATATATACTTACAAAATATATTTGAATGAAAAAAATCTATATTACTAGAGATAAGAAAACCTTTTGTAATAAATATCACTTAAAAACCTTCAGTTCTGATAAATAATGTAGCGAAGATTATGTTTCTAGAAATAATAAGAGGAATAATTCCATAAATAGATCCATAAAATCAATAATTTCAATAAATAATAAAATTAAATTTTTTATAACAATTTAATAAATGAATGAAATTTCACCAAATTTCACAGTAGATTAAGAAAGTAAAGTAAAGGTATGTAATTCAAATAAAAAGCTAACAAAAATTGAAGTATGGCATCAATACTTATTGAAATTATAAATAGTAGGAGCAGGTATATAGTCTTTTCTCGATAATAAAAACATGAACAAACCGAAATATATGCATCAAACAGCAATTAATTAATTTGAAAGAAAAAAAAAAAAGGCCTTTGAAGCCCATACTTTACAAAGTTATTCTTTAAAAATCTTATTAAATGAATTGTTTGTTTTTACCATTGTTTCTAAATGCTAAAGACGTCACAGAGAAAAGTGTTATTTTCTGGGAACATAAGAAGCCTGCATTAGGTTTTTTCATGTTTCTTTGTTCAGCCCAAATTGCTTTAGTAAAAAATACTTCTGCTAAAAGAAGAGGAACATATAAAAATACATTATATCATGCAATAAAATTATATCAACTTCAATATAATATTTAGATAATAGAAGAGTTCATAAAGAAATCACATCTACAATTAAAAAACACATTTTTTCCCCTGTAACTTTTGCAGTTTACTAAAGAAATAACAAGCATTTCAATAAAAATTAAATTGAAAAAAAAAAAAAATCAGTATTTGATTCTGAAGATATATTTTTAACATTAAAAAAATCATTATTTTTTTTTATTATAACAAGACTAATAAACTTACCTTTCATTGTTTCAATAACTATTACTTTCCTACTTTTCTTTTATTATACATACTGAATTTAATATTTGGGTATTTTCCAAAAACAAAACATTCTTGAATATGGTTTGCCTTTTCTTCAAATAAGTATCCTCTATGAAGTGATACAATATCCAAAATGCTTTCTGAAAATTAATGTTTATATTACTAAACATTTTCAAAATAATACCAATAATCTACATTAATTCTTAAAGCTATCTGAAAATATGTATCTGTGATATTAATTCAAAAACAAAAAAAATTATGTTGTTGATAAAAACACTGAATATTTTCTTCATAATCAACAGAAAATAATAAAATTACTTAAAAGGAGATAATAATATGTTACTGGTGATATTTATTATTAATTTATATATTTAGGATATTAATACATTAACCATATGAATTTAATTTAATTCTTTTAAATTGCTTTTTCAAGCTAAGGAACTTTTCCACTAATCATTTTTTAAATATGTCTCATAAACTTTGCTAACATACAGTTTGTTATGAGAAAATCTAAAAACGTAAATATACCTCCACTCTTTTTAACAGAATTCAGAGAAATTAATAATAAGATATATAAATATCAATAAGATTATTATCTGTTGTACATTAGAAAGGCATATCCTTATAAAAAATTATGTTTACCAAATCTAAATTATCAATTGCAATATGATCATAAAAGAAACAAGACTAACCTGAAATGTAGGGACTGAAAAATTTATAACTTTGAATCTCCCCTTTGTTAGCATGCCTAAATGAGATAAATAAAATAAAATTTTAAACTATATATTTTGTATATCTTATCTTATAAAAAGATAATCTACATCTTTTAATTTTCAACAATACAAATTAATTTTATTTATAAAGGAAAGAAAAAAAAAAATAAAATATTAAGATTTTTATTTGAGAAAATTATGCAAATTAATTATGACAAGATCTATCAATTATTTAAAGTTAAAATAACTTAAACTTAAAATAAAATTTAAATTTAATTAACTTCAAAAATGGTTATATCAAATCTATCAAATTATCATAAAAAATAGTTTATTCATTCTATTACCAATCAAGAAATATATTCAATTTTTTTTTTTTCTCTTTCCTTTTGCGTTTTTATTTTTAAATAATTAAATAGCACACACAAAAAAAAAAAAAAAAATCATCAAATAATTCTAAGCTTAACTGAAATGAAGTTTAAGTTTATTTTTCTATCATATATTTTAATAAATTCAACTCTATTTTTTATTTAACCATTACAAAATAAATCTAAATTATTATTAAATTATTTTGCAATAGTAAAACTATTCTACACTATTATTACAAACTGACAATTTGTTGCTTCTTACGATTTAGAGGAAATTCCCAGCCGATTTGATCCATAAAATGTAGCATCCCAAGAGTGTTTGAATAAGAAAGTTCTTTCTGAAGTATTCCATAATGATATTCGAAAATCTTGAAGCGCTGATTTACAAAGACGTGAAAACTGAAAGAAAAAAAAATTTCATATGTTCATTTACATTTAATAAAATGACATGCTAATAGCAGAATAAAATTTATAAAATAACTTTAAATATTGTTTGTTTAAAAAAATAATTCATAAAAAAAATCATTTAAATTAAAAAATAATTTATTTTAAAAAAAATGGCACCGTTGTTTTTTTTAAAAAAATATAATCAGTATTTTTAAAGATGAATATAATAGCTCAAATTATAAAACATTTACTTTTTAATAATTGATTTAAAGAATTTCAACTATCATTTCTGTTACTTATCTGATACAGTACTTATAGTTTAAATTTCATTGTAAAGATTATATACACATAATTATTTTTACTAGATGATGTAGTTTGAATACTCACAAAAGCATAAACAACAGTTCCCCAGATATCTTCATTTTGAGCACAGGTACGCTTACAGGTAGCACTAAAAAAATAAACATGTACAATTAAAATTAATTTTACAAAAGAAATTATTTGCAATGTGATATTCAAAATTTCACTGTTATCTTTTATAATGACGTTCAAATAAAGCTTCATTATTTTGAAATATCTATAAACACAGTGTTTATATTATGAAAATAAAAACTAATCTTTTGTTGCAATAACTCAACCTATTCTATTATTTTGTAAGTGAGGATTTTATAAAGTAAATTTTTGAAACTCAATTTCAGTTGAACACTTTAAATTTTAAAAAAATTAATCAGAATTATTATTATTACTGAAAAATATATGGCAAAAGTTTAGGGTGTTTATTTTTTTTCTTTCCTAAACATCTGATCCTGCATTCTCCACTATTTGTAAGATTAAGAGAATATCAAAACATGTTTGTATACATTTTAGGAAATGGTGAAATAGTCTTCCTGAAAAAGTTTTAAGCGCATTTTCTCACATAAATATTATAAAGAAAGAAAGAAAATTTCAATAAAAAACATATTTGAACAAAATTATTATTTACTGAAATTTCAACAAATACTTAAATTTTATTTAACAAAGTTAGAAATGATTGCTCACCTTGTACAAGTAATCTTACAAAAATATAGCAGAAATTTTTTTCCAGATTGGGTGGTAATTTGAATAGTGAAGATTAAAATAACTAATTTTACTTTAGAGCAAATTATTTATAATACCTTGAAAAGTTATTATAAATAAATTGACAATAATTTACTTCAGACTGAAACTTATAACAGCCAATTTGAAATTAATGAATTTCAAAATTTAATGGTTTAAATAATTATAACATGACTAAAACATAAATAAAAGATTTTAAAATCTTAAGAATCGAGGATAGGATCAAAATATAAAAACATACAGAGAGAGAATTCTATAAGACAATACATAAGTAAATATTCAAATAAATTATTTATATTGAAAAAAATACTTAAAATTATTCAAAACTTATTTTATTATAAACTTCTTATGGCATCTAAATATGCTAAAATATATATGTAATAGAAAAATGTGGGCTACTAGTGATTTATAAGGTGAAATACCTTGGAAACAATAATAAAGTCCTTGAATTTACAAATGAACATATATATATTTTTCTGAAGAGAAATATTCCCACCAGAGAAATTTTTTGCACAGGAGAATTGTTTTTAAGAAATTTATAACGCTAATTGAAATGTATTTTAAATTTGATTGGTTCTTGCCCTTATTATAATAATCACTTTTAAAAAGTTTATTGTACACAATTAAATCTATACTTTTTATTATAATTTTGTAAAAATATAGGATTAATATTCCATGTAAATAAACCACACAAGAATTTCTGTATTATGTAATTTTAGTGAATATTTGAGTTATTACAACTTTAGTAATGCAAATATATAAGATATGTCATGAATGTGATTTTGTCAGGACTTTTATGGAAAAAAGTACCAATTTGTTTCTTCCTTTTAATATAACAATATTTAAAAATAAGTTGAAGCATTAAGTTTAATTAAAGAAATAAATCATACCCTAGGATATTGATAAAAAAAAAAAAAAAGAATCCTTAAAAAATAAGAATTTATTAATGAAGAAAGCAAAATGAATCTTCCTGATACTCAACTAAAATTTTATGAAAGTGTCTAAATAATTTACTCAAGAATTATTATATAAAAAGAGTATTTTTCTCTTCTTCATTCTAAGGAAGTTATAAACAATTAAACTCATTTTTATGTCATGATTTATATAATTTTTTTAAAAATATAAATTTGTGCACAGTGAATTAATTAAAGAAGTTCACCAACTTTAATTACCACCAAAAAATATTTATATATAATCGCAAAAAAAATGTAAAAACAATATTTTCGGTTTGTACTTGAATCGAAGGAATATATGGAGATGCGAAGCAACAAGTACTATAATCCCCTAATCACTATATAGGAACAGTTCGTTTTCCCTATTTATACGTCACTAAAAAGGATGCAAGATCTATTTTCCGCTCTGTTTTCGGTTTGTAATTTACCTCGCGCCCTAAATTAAAATGTTGCCGCCAGCATAAAAGTAATTCCTAAATTAAAACTATTATATCTTATCTTAAAAATTTTTCCGCATAAAAGGTTTATTATTATTATTATTATTATTTTATTCAAGCTCTCTGCATTAATAAACGACAAACAAAATCGTTTCTTTCTTCACTGTGTTAAAATATGCAGATTTGAACCCAACAGCATTCTGTTCAAACGAATACTTACTGAGACATCTAGGCGGCAGGTCTGTTAATAGTTAAACGAAACATTATTATTATTATTTAATGTTTGTTAAAAAATGAATGGAATAACAGTATTGAAATAAGTGCTGATTAAAAACAAAACTCGTAATTTGAATATTCATATAATAACAGATTTTAGATTTTATTATTTTGAGGCAGTAACTACTACGATTAATAATTAATAACAATAATCATTTGTAATAATAATTACAAAAATAAATCAATAATAATTATTTAAAATAAAATTTAACAGCTATTTGGGATTTCATTAAAATCTAAATAAATTTTAAAAGGATAAGTTGCAAAAAAAAAAATTCTAAATGGATTTTGAATAATTAAACAATTTTCATAAGAACACTTTACATATAATAATCTAATGCATTTTTAAAAATTGATTTTAAAATTATATAAATATAGGGGCCTGATGGCCTAATGGCTAGAGCTTTAACATTCGGTACCACAAGTTTCGATTCGAGTTCCGGCGGGGCCATGGATGTTTGTAGTGGTTCGGAATCCACTTTAAACCGTAGGTCCCGGCCTAAGAGAATCGTCGAACGTTGTGTGGGGGTAGTGTTATTCGCGTCCGCAGCCTATCCTCCAGCTACATCTGCCCCCTGGGCAGTACTAAATAAGCAACCCTTGCTTAAGGCATAAAGATTAATTGTCTCTGTATTAACAGCTGTATTAGAACAACAACATTATATGACTATAAGTTTGCAATAAATGCAATTTATTTTAATTTTGTGTTTTATGTTAATAAAGACAATATTAACTACATTTTATCAATTTCACTTCATTGTATCTTAGTTTTAGTTATCTAACGTTCGCGTTTACTACTTCAATCTACACAGTCTCAACTTCTTTTTTTTTTTTTCCTTTTTTTTTTTTGTCTCTATATAACATGAACTTATTTTTTAATTTGCAAATGAAATCTTCGTTTCATTTTCTGTGAGTGTTTTGAAACAAATCATAATTTTATTCTGACACATAACATTCCAAAATTAAGAATTTTCTTATTGATATAATTCAGCATCTGAATTTGAGAATTTAGTATTTATTGATGGTATTATGAGCTATTTATTTAATTTAATTAGTTTAAAAGTGAACTTATAGCAGGCTGTCCAAAATTAAAATATTTGAAAGGAGTTTAGTTTGCATAAAGATAATAACTATCGTAAGAATACTGCTCTCATCATTCATCTTCATATCTTTATAGCTATCCTGAAGTCCCCAAACAAAAAAATCATTCAATCACAAAATCGCACCAATTAAATCCTATAGAACATATCGGGGTAACAACCGATTTTCGGTTTTGGTAACAAAGAATTTTGGTAACAAAAAATTTTGGAATTGCGCATTCTCTTTCCTTGAGCAGCGTAATATTTAAGTATTATAAGTGTCAGTAACACTCATTTCGTAAATTTCAATAAGGTTATGTGGCAAGTAAGGACTTTTTTTCAAAAAAATATTTTGTAATGAAAATCATTGCTATATACACTCAAGAGCCAAAACATTATGACCACCTGTCAATAACGAGTTGGCCCACCTTTGGCGCGCAACACAGCTTCAACCAGCCTTGGCATGGATGCTACAAGTCCTTGGTAGATGGCCAGAGACAGATTGTACCAGATGTTTAAGCAACGGTCACGCAAATCCGAGATATAGCGAATTGGTAGTCTTTGAACTCTGAGTGCCGTCTCAGGACATCCCAAATGTGTTCTAACAGATTGCGATCCGGTGAGTTAGGCGGCCAGGACATTAACTGGAATTCAGCATCATGTTCCTGGGACCACTCCAACACAATTTTAGCCTTGTGACAAGGGCGTTGTCCTGTTGGAACATTCCATTTCCAGCTGGAAAACAGAGGCCATATAAGGGTGCAACTGGTCCGCAACGATGTTCAGATACCCTGCAGCATTCATGGTCTGCTCTACCACAACCACGGGTCCCAGAGACGCCCAAGAGAACGTCCCTCAAAGCATAATACCGCCACCACCGGCCTGTGTATGACCTACTGTGCATTGAGGGAGCAACTGTTCGCCTGGAAGACGGCGTATCCTGGCACGGCCATCGGCGTGATGAATGACAAACCGTGATTCATCTGACCAGGCAACTCTCTCCCACTGATCCATGGACCAGTTACGATGTTCCCGGCCCAGCGCAGGCGCAGTTGGCGATGACGCTTGGCACACGAGTGGAACGTTTGCTGCGTAGCCCCATATCCAACAGTGTCCGCTGAACAGTGTGCTCCGATACTATTCTACTTGGCCCTGCATTGTATTGGGCTGTCAGCTGAGCCACTGTCTGGCTCCAGTTTTGCTTCACCATGCGAGACAGTCTCCGACGACCTTTTTCTTTGATAGCGTGTGGACGTCCAACACCATGTCGTCTACTGCTGGTTTCACCGTCATTCATCCACTTTGCATAAGTACTAACAACTGTAGATCGCGAGCAACCCACGAGTCGTGCAGTTTCGAAATACTTGTTCCGAGCCTTCGAGCCATTACAACCTGCCCTCTTTCAAAGTCGCTTAGATCCGCAGACTTTCCCATCACACACAGAAGTAAGTGAAAGAATGATTCTTCAGACTCTCCAGCAGCAATTAAATACCATTTCCACCTGATCACGTGCCTTCTACGTCATCCAGGTGAGTTCATTGCCAAAATGTAGGGGTGGTCATACTGTTTTGGCTCTTGAGTGTACTTACTTTCCTTTTTTTTTTTTTTTAAATTCCTACTATTAGCTCGCACTCACCCTATATATATCTTGTTCAAATTTTAAATCGTTCATAAAATACTTTGTATTCATCCGCTCAAGTTCAAATACATTTTTTTAAACTTGTAGGGGATGACACTTGGTGCTAATACAGTTTTTTTCAAATATGAATTCATTGATTAAATTTAATTATTCATTTTAGTATTGTTTAGAGATAAGTTACATGTATCTACCAATAGATGGCGCCAGATATAAGAGAAAAATTTCTACTTTATTTATAAAGGATTTTCTGCAATATAGTGAAAAAAATAGTAATTGACTTAAAATTTTTTTTTTTTTTTTTTTTATTCCTTGTTTTGTGTGTGTACGCCTAAAACTTTAAACTAAAACATTATGCTAATACATGATAATAATAATAATGTATTATTTCTAACCATAATATTTATTGTCCTCATAGTACTCTTACCTGCAAGTTTCATTTGAAGGACAAATAAAGCCAGTTACTGTGCAATTTACTTCTCCTAAATCCAATACAGCATCTATTGAAGGAAAAAAAGTATATAAAATGTAGTAGAACCCTTCTATTTGATATATGAATAATGAAAAAAAAAAGAATTTTAATTGAAGAAAATGATTCAATATTTATTTTCTTAGTGTTAAAATTTTGAAATTCTGAGGGACTGATACTTTTATTTTTAAAATGTTAGGATTGACTATTTATAATGGCTCCTACAGTGAGTGGGAATTAGAATAAATAACAAATATAATAATAATAAACATATTTTAGAAACATTTTTAAATAGCATCTTTATGCAATTAAAAATTTGCTGCACACAAAATTATGTAAATATTAAAATTTATTTTTAATTGAAAACTAACCGTAAAAGTATTTTATAAAAACCAATAAACACATTAAAAATCAATTAAAATTCAGAAAATGCTGCAATATTTTCGTAAGTAAGTACTTCATATGATATCCTTTAATAGTCTGCACCACTTTTAAATATTTTGGCATCGAATTCATTATATCTTTTCTAATTCTGTATAAATAATGCTCTTTTTTTTTTTTTTCCTCCTTTTTTTTCAGTTTGTGTTTCAGCTCATTATGTCATCCATATTTACTAAATTCCCAAATTCAGATGCTGGAATGCACCCCGACACGAGGATACATCAGTCATTCACTGTTCTGTCCAAGTTCTTTGGATGGATGGGTTTTTTTTCTCTCTCTATCATTGAAATGACCATCAAAACCAAAATTTTTTTTTATATTTACGAATAGGACATCATTCTAGTTAGATTTATTATGGATTTTGTGTACACAAGTGTGAGCCTGTAGTTCTTCGCTTGAACTCTTAAGAAGAAAAAACCTGATGGAACACTTGTGTAACCAAGTTGAACTCGTTGGTATCGTTAAAGTATCGTGTATCGTCAAGTATCGTTTAATTCGTTGGACAGGAAAATTCAAGGAAAATTGTGTAATATAACCGAAATCGAAGCAAAGTTTTATCCATATATGACAGGGAGCATCCACGATAAATATATAGATTGAAAGTTCTGCCATTGGCGGAAAACATATCTGCCTCAAATACCACAACTTCCTTTTTAATTATTGTTTCAAAATATAGATGCATAGCGCAAGGGGACACTTAGGTTAGGACACTTAGACACTATTCGAAAATTACTGCGATATGGGGACTAATATCTGATATTTGGAGATACAATAATGTTTGAAGTAATAATAAAATAAATGATTTTTATAAGTTATGTTGCGTAATCATTGATAATTTAAATGAAAAAAAAAAGTGTGTATGCCACTTTTATGTCGTCCTTTCTCAAGCTTATTCACAATAACATCATGAAGTATAAAGTTGCCGTTCCAACAAGTTTTTTTTTTGTTTGTTTGGTTGGTTTGGCGCTCTACGGTCATTCTGTGCACACTTTGGGCTAATTACACCGGGGCTTATAGTTTAACGTAGATTCTGAACCACTGACAAACATCCATGCAACCGCCAGAATTAGAGCCTGAAACGTCTGATACTAAAAACAAGAGCATTAGCCAATTAGTCATCATAGGAACACACTTAAGTCACACGTGCCTCCTGGGTGGTGCTAAATGAGTAACGACTGGAGGCTATGGCTACTTGAACTGGAAAATGACCGTGCGTCTCCGAACTGTAAATTGAATACACTACAGTGGAATGGTGGTGGCTTGTCTGGCGCTAAATTTCAAGAAATTAAAAAGGTTTGTGTAGAGAGGGATGTTGATGCTCTTTAATCCCAGGGGCAAATATCACAGAAAAACCAAAATAAAGCAAGATATCAAACTTCTTAATGAAAATGGTAAGTATATCATTTTCCAGTGGATTATGTCCCATGTTGGAATGGATGGAAACGAAAGGGCAGATTTTCTGGCAAAAAAGTACTACCTGGACAGCGTCCTATCCTTCTTGATTCTTTTAGAGAACTCTACGAGACGAAATTAAGCCAGTGTATGTTAATGGATTATTATCAACCACCAAAGGAAAAGTCTGGAATGACTGGAAAAAAATTGAGAGGAAAAATTCGCAAAGAGGCTGTTGCCAATTTTAGATTAAGAACTGGACACGACTGCCTGGCCAAACATCTGGCCAAAATAGGGATTGTGAACTCTGATATATGTGTTTTATGTAAGACAGAGAAAAATGAATAAGGCCCATTGACTTCTTTGCACAAGACCGGACTCGAACTTACAACAGAATGGTGATCGGTGTACTCTTTACTGGAGGGCAGGAGAAAATCTTGATCACACGGACTTTTATGAGGGTGCTTAGCTTTTTAAATTTTAAGTCTTAGAACATGTAAATTGTTTTTAACGGTTTTTAAGGCCTTTGAGTCGTTTTTGTTAAGAATGTCTGATCTTTTCCCCATTGTAATTATGATTTGTATATAGGTTCTTTTGTTTCTACGGTAAGTGGCCAAATGTGTATGGATTGAACTCCAATAAAGTCATAATGTAACACAATGTAACAACATACATTGTAATGTTCATGTCTGTCAATATTTTTAACCATATTTATCAATTAAATTCCCCCCCCAACCAAAATTCCCTAGAACATTATTTAAAAATGTGGTCCTGAACGGAATTGATTACCTCAATATATGACTTTTGATTAACAGTATGAAACTTTCAGTTATAAAGATGGGTTAACAAGTTAGAATAATTATTTTCTTATATTATAGTATACTGCATCCACACTATTATATTCATTTACATTATTTGTCCCACCTTGATATTTACCGAAAATGAAAAAAATCAGTATTGATAAAAATATATATAATTTCAAATTAAAAGTATACTGTATTAAAATTTCTTTTTCATTAAATATTTTAATTGTTTGTCACTTGCTTAGTACATACTTAAAAATTAAAACAGTCAAAAGGCATAAATAAATCTCAAAATCAAGTCAAGTCAAGCCAAATATTTAAAAATTAACTTAATAATACATTTTAAAATTTTAGATAAAAAAAAAAATCACAGTACCTGTAGATTTCCATAGAAGAAGAACGATAACTATCCGAAATATTTGATGGCAATACATAATTTGAAAATTAATATATATTATGGAATTTGATTACAGGAATTATTGCAACAATAAAAGTTCAAAAATTCGGGTTAGAATATTTTTTATATATATATATTTTAAAGGAAAAGGAAATAGTAAATTAATTAAATAAAATTTAATTATCTTTGCCTTAAAAACTTAATTTTCATTAAAACGCTTAATTTTCATTTCGCTCAATTTTCATTAAAACAAAAATACATTATGTACTTAATGTCACATCGCATTTGACCCAAATGACTGCTTCAGGTACAAAATGTGAATATTTTAATTTGTATTTTCACAACCGGATAATGATGACGGAACTACGAATTGCAGATGGATCTGATATCATCTGATATCCGTTTACACGAAAACAAAGATTTCTTCTTTTTATGTGTCTTTTGATAACATGTTTAATCAATAATGTTGGATGGATTACTGTAGCTGTTTGTAAACGAATTGTTTTAATAAGTTAAAATACAGAACAAAGTTGAAAACCTTATGACACATTGAGGGCCGAACCAAATTTATAGAACTCTTAAAAGATCCCCCCCCTCAAACGGTCACAACTCAATTAAAAAAAAACTTCACGAATTTATATACAATGCATGAATGTGTATATTTAAATTCTAAGTTGGGTTAATAATATTTAGCAGATAATGTTAAATTCTGGATGTTTTTTTAATGTGTTATTATGAAAAATAAATTTAGATATTTTTTATATGTAATTTATTTAGTTCGCAAAGTACCAAAAAAATATACTGTAAACAGACTTCCTCCTACATACTGGCGTTTAGACTCTCTTCTGTGGCGTTTCGAAGAAATGGTCAGTTGGCCTATAGACACTCACGCGGAGAGGAAGTATATTTCGTGCACACTGCGCGTATCCGAGTATCGTGTTTTCGGCTTAGAAGTGGAGTCCTTCCACGAATCTATCATTATATGTTTTTAAAGGTGTTAAATATTGCATGTCACTAATTGTATGTGTGTGATGTTTGTGCGTGTGTCAATAAAGCTGTGAGTACTCAAACCTGTGCTTCAAGTATCTCAACCTAACCACATCCAGTTGCAATCGAGTTGCCTAACCTGCACACTATTTAAATAAGTGCAAAAGTAATGATTTCAAATAGTGATTTCAAAAATTTAAAACATTATTTACAAGTCAATAAAATATTTTCAAGATAAAAATAAATAATGTAAATTTTCAATTATATTGATAAAATAAAGACATGAATTATTTGTGTCTTATGAAATCTGTAAGTTGTACAATTTATTTATTTCAATTTTTAAAAAGCAAATTATATCCCTTGTATAAAATTTGAGAAATTTATAATAAAAGAATTAAAAACAAAGGAAATTTAGTTTCACTTTCATTTGTGTAATTAAACAAAGCTTATTTGTTTTTATCTTTTCGAAAGTGATACCTTTTCTGGAGGTACAAAAACAGTTCGCGGAAGAAGTCATAAAACGGATATGATGTCAAAGGACATCCTGTGGCGAACTAAACCCGAACTCATTTTTTTTTCACCCGCTTTTCTTTTCATCTACTTCCTTGAAACTTTTTTTTTCTATGCTTTTGTTTTATTCGTTTTATTCTTTAATTGGGGACCAACGGCCATACGATGCTGGATATATCGGTTCTCGTTAGATCACCGAAGTCAAGCATCAATGGGGGCGGTCAGTACTTGGGTGGGTGACCACCTGGGAACACCGCGTGCCGTTGGCAATTCACAAATTTGGGACCTGAATGACCGAGTGTTCTAGCGCTCTGGCGCTCGGTGCCATAGGTTTCGGGTTCGAATCCCGGCGATGCCATGGATGTTTGTAGGGGTTCGGAATCCACTTTAAACCATAGGTCCCGGTCTAACAGGATCGTAGAGAGTTGAGGAGGTATTGTTACTCCGCATCCGTAGCTTATCTTCGAGCTACACGCACCTCCTGGGTAGTGCTAAGTGAGTTCCTGTTCATTACTAGACTCAACTGGATGGATTAACTGATGCCATTTGTTTCTTTCTTGTTCTTTGTATTTAACTTTTTATGATATCTGTTGTCTTGTAAATTTGTCATTGAAAATAAAAAAAAAAAATGTAATCAAAATGAAATGTGGCGAGCTGATTGAGGGAACTCGCGGGCTTGTTTTAGCCAGTGGGACTTAATGTGGAGACCCCTGGTGTAGATGAAACAAAATTACGTTAAACAGAGATCCCTCATGCAAGCTAACAGGTTACTGACAAAATATTTCATCTTTTAGTCTGCAATAAAATAGAGAGCTTGAATAAATCTTTTTCTTTTAATATTCAAATGCTTTAAATTTTTATTAAACTAGTCCTAATAATGTTTCCTATGTGTATCTTTCACCAAAATTTGAAATTCTTTCAAACAAATTGCTCGTTACATTTCTTAAAAAATTAAAATAGACATAAAACGATATGAAACGCAACATAACCATCACAGTTCCCTATTTTAAACCATATCATATTAAGTGTAAATATTTTTTGTACTAGCCCCATCGGACTGTTATCAAATTAAATGAACCGCATGCATTTTGTGTTGTTAAACATCGTTGAGCATTGTATTACCATATTGTATGCTCCAAACAGCCAATGACGACGTTGATGGAGGACAACTAGGGAGTAACTGTCACACATTTGAGTGCCGTATAGAAAAAAAAAAATCGACAGTCTAAATATCGACAGTCTAAATATCGATAATACATTTTCTATGATAGAATTACATTCCTTCTGTTGCTTACATATAATAGTGTAAAAAGTACAAAAAAAATATACTATTTGTTAGTCTACAGTTAAAATATGGGTGCGCAGAAGATCTACCTCCCCGTGGTGCACCTGGTAACACTTTTTAGAGGCTAAAAAAGATCTGCAACTTGGTATTTTTGTTAGATTAATGAAACAGCCTGTTTTGTTGTATTTGTTGTATTATTTTGTTGTTGTTGTATGTTGTACGGTTTTTTTGCTGTAACTGTTCATAATCTGCCATTGAAAATAATAAAAAAAAAAAAAAAAAAAAAAACTGTTAAAATATGCTTAAGAATTTTTATTGACATAGTGCAGAGGACATGGTCTTTTGAAAGTATTAAAAAAGCGTTTTATATTCACCTCGATGCATTCATGTGAATCATGATTATTATGAGTCATTACTAAGAATCCTAGAAGCTGGTTCGTTCTTCAAACATAATCATTTCTTAAAATAACTGAGCCATCAGCGAATTTTATTGTAATAAAATAATAATTTGTAAAATAAAAACAGGAAGTGTTGTTTACTACTAAATATAAAAAACCCTTAATTATCAGGTTTGAAAACAGTTCTGGCCATTTTTCCTAATAACAGAAAATTGCTAAATTATATTATTTAATCACCATCATTTGAACGACATCGGTTTTTCGTTTTCTTTATTATGAATAAATATATAGTTTCAGTTTTAGGGAATTATTTTGCTTGTAATGGCAAACGTTTTGAAATGATATTAATGATACTTTTCCTTCTTAGAATACAGAAATCATATTGTCCCTTTTTAAATGCGCCGTGTCGACGAAATGGAGAGATACTACATGTTTGCTTTCACCGGATTCGACTCAGTAGATAAAATATTATTATTCTCAAATACGTGATAAAAACATAATCTTAAAAACAAATTTTAATTTTTGCAAAAAGATTAAGGAAAACTTAAGAAAAAAAATTCTCTTAAAAATTGTCTGCAATATGAAATACAAATTTTAATATTCTTTTTATTATCTACTTAGTAAATTTCATTTTTTTAACAATCGTTTGGTAAATATTTCCGTAAGAATTGAGATTGAATTTAGTGGCAACATAAGGATTAATTGCATTCTAAAAATTTATTTTCTAATATACTATGGAATAATTGTAGTAGTTATAGCTTCCATAGTTTCTTTAAAGATTGTAATTTTTATTTGCTTCCGAAATAATATTTTGTTTCTGTTCTTGAATAAGTACAACACAAAACTATTTTAATTTAGGAACCTCAATAAAGCATACAAAGTATTAAGCGATTAGTTAATATAACTAAACAAATGAGAACAACGAAGTTAAACCTGGAATTTTAATGAAGGTAGGATTTTTCTTTTAAGGTTACTTTATGTAAGATACTAAAAAAAGTTAAAAATTATTGAAATTAGAATGATTAACTAAAAATTTGTGTTAATAAAATTTTGATTACACTAAGAGGTAATTATTGTAGCAGTGGTAAAATTTTGAAATAGTTATAATTTAAAATAAAATGAATATTTAGTAGAATATAGAATTTTTTTTTGTTGTCCTGTAAGGGAACTATTATTGCAGGGATGTTTAGATTGTTTAGAGTAAAAAATGATAAAAAACAAGCATTATTATATGTATGTTATGGGTGCTTTTTATAATATCGGTCAAACACTGTGGGTCAAATCTCACTTCTTCGTATAAAACTTTAAAAAGCAACTAATGATAAGTACTGTTAGAATTCCAAAAGAACTGAGGAAAAAAATTTCAGATTTGTTATTTCCAAGGAACAGTAGACATGCTGGGTACTATAACGAGACGGTTTCGTATTAAAAGAAGTTAATTTGAAAGAAAGAAAACGCTGTTCATAGTGCCATATTTTGTCAAACATATAGTATCCTCGTAATAAGATGATACTAAATAAACAAGTAAACAAGAGATAAACCCAAACGCCTGTTATAAATTACTTTGGTTAAAATCTAGAATCCTGTACCCTTTGTGTCAAACACATCACCAAGTTGTCAAGTCGGTAAGTTAGCATAGAAATGAATGGGACAGGTAGTTTCAGCGGCAAAATGAAATTACGCCAAAATCCTTCACTGGGTTGTCAAATCGCCAAGTAAACAAACAAAATGGCTGCCGAAGTTCGGTTTCATTGTAAATGCCATACTTTATAACCAAACAGTACTATTACTCCAACCTTAGTAGCCAAATAGCTATTACGTCAAAGTTTATTCCTGAAAAGACTTTGAAGACAAAGTTTATCGCTTTTACGTCAAATATTATCACTATCCTGCCAAAATTTTCATCTTTGAAATTCTTTATCGCCAACATTTATCGTTTTATCGCCAAACTTTTTTCACTAAACAAATTTTGTTATATGTGCTTTTAAGCCAAAAGTTAATGCTTTATCGCCAAATTTTTATCACTAAAAATTTAATCTCTGGAATACTTTTGCCCCAAATGTTATCGCTTTTACGCTAAAATGTAGCACTATTATGGCAACAAAATTATGTCTAAATTGCCTTTACGCCGATTTACATCGCTTTATCGCCAAAAGTTTACCACTATTATGGCAAAATCCTAATGTTTTCTTTTTAAGCCACTTATTGCCGCTTTAATGCCAAAATATAGCATTATTTTGCCAACATTTTTTTTATGCCACTTTTTTCATTTAAAACATGAAAACAAATTTATGCTGATGTTTTCTCTGTTCTTTTTGAATTCTAAATGTATTTACCATTAATTTCTTTTTAGAGTTTATACGACAAAGACCGATTGGTCTCCTAGTGTTTGATAGATTTTATAAAATCAGCCATAGCATAATACATTATAATATGTAAAATTTATATCGACAAATTTATCGATAAAGTTATTGAACACAGTTTTTCTCACACAGTTATTCTCGAATTCGATAAAAAAATCATTGCTGATTATTCAAAGATAATCCATTATAAATATATATATATTTTTAAATTTTGTCCCTTTTTATAAGTCTTCGTCTCTTCTAAGCGTTTTACATTAATTATAAAATTTGTTTTCACTAACTTGTTGAAATTAAACTTGTTAAAGTATCTGTAAATACAAACGATTTATACAACTGATTTTTCTTTCATATCAAAATAAAAAATGAAATCTACAAAATTAAAAGTTATGCTTAATTTTCCTATTTTAGATAAATTTAATGGACCTTAATTATTGAACTAATTTAATTAACCTTAGAACACGAACTGGGAGGACTCCTCATCTTGAGAAAAGTATCCTAGAAGCAGCAGTCAGGTCGAGTTCTCCGCCTATTCATCTTTAGAAGACGAACTAGAAGGACACCTCATCTTGAGGAAAGTATTCCAGGAGCAGGAGTCAGATCCAGTTCTCCACCTATTCAACCTTAGAACATGAACTAGAAGGACACCTCATCTTGAGGAAAGTATCCCAGGAGCAGCAGTCAGGTCGAGTTCTTCGCCTATTCAACCTTAGAGCATATGAACTAGAAGGACACCTCATCTTGAGGGAAGTATTTCAGAAGCAGCAGTCGGGTCGAGTTCTCCGCCTATTCAATCTTAAAAGACGAACTAGAAGGACACCTCATTTTGAGGAAAGTATTCCAGGAGCAGCAGTCAGGTCGAGTTGTCCGCCTATTCAACCTTAGAGCATGAACTAGAAGGATACCTCATTTTGAGGAAAGTATTCCAGAAAGTTCTCCGCATATTCATCCTTATAATGTGAATTAGAAGGGCACCTCATCTTGAGGAAAGTATCCCAGAAGCAGCATATTTTCTTGAACGCAGAGTGACGACATAACCTGAGTGACACATAAAAAGGTAAAGGTAACATACAGAAACTTGATAAAGGAGAGATTATCATGAAGATGCTAAAGGATAATATAATGACTTAGATTATAATGATTCTATACAATACTGCACAAAAATATTTTTTTAAAAGTTTTGTTTAGGAAACGATATTCGTTCACAAAAATAATTACTAATTTTAAAGTTGATTAAAATGAAAAAACAAAATTTAGGCATAAGTACTACATCTATTTTAAATGGCATATGATTATTTAAAATTAAAATAAAACACCATTTTGAATATAATTTTTTATACATCTGTACACGAACACCTTCGAAGGAATTTTTTTGAAATTTTTTATCTTTGTATACATTTTTGGATTGAATGTATCTAAAAACTAATGATTTCACATAAAAATTTGATTATTATTATTTTTTTTTTAATTTTTATGGGCTGAAATAAGGATAAAAATGGCCAAAAATTGATACTGTTACAAAACATGATAACTTAAAAATCAAATCAATATTTTTTTAAATTTCTAAGTTTGTATTTGTTTGTACTAACATTTTACAGGGAATAGACCTCTGGTAAATTTATATCTTTATTATTTAGTAGTAGTTTAAACGCTGCTGACACAAAATTCTTCCAAAATTTGCATGCAATTCCAAGTTTAACAATTAAAATAAAAAATATTTATGTAGCTAGAATCATTTCCAAGGTCAATTCCTGTAAATAGTTATGAAAAACATATATACCAAGTTTTGTAGCATTTGGATCAGAATTACTTCATTCTGAGAAAATGCTAAAAACAACTTTTAATTAGAGATATTAGTTTTAAAAATGTTGTAAGTATATTAAAATGGCATTGAATTATCAAGTTCATGTTTATTAAAAAAAAATTTTTTTTCCTTAAAGCTCTAAAATTTTCTGATCTCTGTTTAGAAGAAGTTAAAATTTGACTTCCTATTGGCAAAACCTTTTTAATATGAAATGTCCTGGATTTAAAATATTTAGCCTTTTTACAAGTGTTTTCATTAAATATATTCAAAATTCTTGAATTTCACATAAAAATATCAACTTTAACTATTTTTTATACCATTTATTCTTTAAAATATGGATAAAAATTGCAAAAATGTGATATTGTTGCAAAACTTGAT
Organism: Caerostris extrusa; assembly: GCA_021605095.1. Lineage (NCBI taxonomy): Eukaryota > Metazoa > Arthropoda > Arachnida > Araneae > Araneidae > Caerostris > Caerostris extrusa. The sequence goes on along the minus strand of BPLR01012367.1, from coordinate 31,551 downwards.
AATTCAAAAATAAATAAATGAATAAGACATGAATAGATTTTTCCTTTGTAAGTATTTTTATTTTGGGAATATCATTATGTAGGTAATATACCTTTTTCTAATTTATAACTCATTTATTTATACATTTTTGTATGCTTAAGGTTTGTCGACACAAACTTTTTTTCAAAAATTTACAAAAATTCTTAGTTTAACAACTAAAATAAAAATAATTTATGAATTTATAATAATTTCCATGTTCTATTCCTTTCATACATTTAAAGAAAACTTTTACATGAAGTTTCAAAGCATTTAGAACAGAAATATTGGTATTATGATGTTTTGAATGAATACAAAATGCATACAAATTCAAACAAGAAATAGTTAAAAACAACTTCTAAATGCAAATAAAAACAAATCCACATACATAAAAATGATATTGAGCTTTAAATTCTCCTTTATTAATATAAACACTTATTTATTTATTTTGTTTTCTTTTTAAATAACTTCCAACTTAAAAATACTATTTATCAATTTTTCTTCGACATTATTCAAATCGCTCAAATTCTATATTATTCAAATAACAAAAGTTTTTAAAATAAAAATTTCCTTGATTTTCAACTTTGAACTGTTAGAAAATTTTAATGTTATCATTATATCAAATAATTGAAGAGTTTACTTCATTTTCACACTTTTCAAAAAATCCTTAAAATTCATCATCTTTCTTTAAAATTATGTTGTCTATATTCTATTATCTTGTAGCTCACATTTCATTTTAGAATTTTTAATTAAATATAACACACAGTGTTTGAAATAACAGTTCACAACATATATCCTTTAAAAATGTTGACAAACTGTAAGCGTAGAAAAGTTCAATGTTTTGATTCACAACTTTTCATTCAATATATTTTATTCAAATTCAAATTTATAAAATGTGTATTTCTTCTTAAAATTTTTTTTTTTATTATTTTTAGGATGAAATTACAAAACTAATGGAAAAGTTAATTACTGTATCGATTTCCATAGCAACATACAACAGCAAATGTAAGCAAACATTCAGACAATAACTTGTAGCCAGATTCTTTATCAGATCAAGTGATACCATTAATTTTAACTTTTTTTAAATGATAAAAACATTATTTAATAATTTTTATTTATATTAGAATTAATTTTATAATCGATATTGAGGAAATAATGAAGGTAAACATATTGAAATTATCATTTCCTGCTATGAAAATTGTACTTTCAGTTCAAAATTCGTCTCCAAGGGACGTTTAAACTAACACAACTCAAGTTTTAAAACAGATAGAAACTGTAAAGATATTGAGAAAGCTTAAAATACAAATTTTTCAAAAATGTAAAAATCGCAAAATCGATATTTTGGTCGAAAATAACATCTTAAAGGTGTTTGTGTACCTTATTCGTAATTAAATGTTAAATTATTCTATTTTATTCACATGTTTATTCTGTGATCATTACGCATGTTTTTTCAAACTTTTACAAAACAGATAATATGTGATCATGCATTCCAAAGTCAATTGAAATGGAATATTAAGTGAAGTATTCTCTTTATATTTCTAGCTCTTTAGACATCTTTATTTTATTGTTTTGACATGTTTTAATTTAATTTTTTAACTGTTATTGTTCTATTTAAAATGGTGCATTTGAAATTTCTTGTTTGTATTCAACTTAAAGGCTATCATTACAATTAGCAAAAAAATCAATTTAAACTTTCAACTTCAAATTACTTACGACTATTTACAAATATCATATGATAGAGTAAAAAATATAGCTATTAATTTTGGAAGATTCAATATATTCTTTAACTGAAGCAAGATCCATTCATTTATTACATTTAAAAAAAAAAAACAAACTCTAAAAAGGAAATTAATAATTAATTAAAAATTTTAACAAATATATAAATGAAAATGAGAAAGCAAGAACACAGACAAGAGAATATTTTTTTTTGGCGTTCTCTGATATTTAAAATCTGTTCCGTTTAAGGAAGCCAAAGAAATGCTTAACCTGCTAACATTCTTCATTGTTATAATGCAAATTTATGCCTTGACAGGCTTGCTGCATTTACAACCACTAATTATTCAAGCTACTGAACTACGCCTATTCATCAAAGGGTTTGACAAATCTGTATTCCTGAAAGTTTTCTGACGTGAATCACCCATCAAATCTTCGTGCATGTTATATTAGCAATTTCCATGCTGCAGGGAAACCCAAACTTTTAGTGTTTATCTCTCCTAACAAGACTCTAACCTTTCAGAAGCGGTCTCCCGACGAACGCAGTATTAAGAGCGCAGTTGCAATACCTCCGCCACCTCGGTGGTTGTTAGGGTGCCTCGGCGGTACTAAGGATGACCCGGATCCATGCACTTGGTGGCTAAAGGCGACGGCCTTGTTCAAAGATAAACGATTAAAATAAGGGATTCTTTCGCGATGTAAAACGAATGGAGAATATGTAAGATTTTGTAGACTTAACACATGGAATTTGATTTGTGCTTAGCTTCAAGAAGTCATTGCCCACATCATTATTAGCACGTAAAAACGAACATTAATCATGAGCAGACTGTCGAAGCCATTAATTAGTTCATTAATTTAAAGATAGAACATTTTTTTTTTTTTCTAATGCAACTGGCATACACTCAGACAGCTTGGTCTTGGATGCCTTAAGGTAAGCGCTGCACAGACGTACTCACTTTGCATGACCCAGGGGGTGCGTGTAACTTGAAGATAAGTCACGGACGCGGATTAACAATGCCCCCGCAACGCTCTACGATCCTATTAAACCGGGACCTACAGTTTAAAGTGGATTCCGAACCACTACAAACATCCATGGCACCGCCGGGACTCGAACCCGAAGCCTGTCGTACCGAGCGCCAGAGCGCTAGCCACTCGGTCATTCAGGGACAAAGATGGAACATAATAAAGCAAATTACAAAGCTACTGTTTTTTATACACATGAAGATATGCTGGAAAGCAAAATAAAGAAAAAGAAAAATAAAGAAATGGAACATTGTGAATTCTAGAAATTTCCTTGCGACTGTAAAAATTCACTATATAGAAGTGGAATAGAGGGTGTGGAGAAAGTTTGAACAGAACAAATTTATCTGGAATTCAAATATAACAATTTTTACAAAAACGAAAAACAATTGCAAAAGTTGTAAATAGCTTCTTCTGAATCAAAGCATTCGTGCCGAGTTCTACGACACCTACCGAAAGATATTATATTATTAAATAACGAAATCTTTCAAATCAAATCGGAAAAAATCTACAACAATTTACAAAACACTAAAAATAAAAGGAATAATTAATTTAAAATTTTAACAAATATTTAAATAAAAAATGTGAAAATGAGAAAGCAAGAACACCGACAGAAGAATATTTTCTGACACTCTCTGATATTTAAAATCTGTTCCGTTTGAGGAAGTCAAGGAACTACTTAATCTTCGACCTTTCTTCATTTGCTATAATGCAAATTTATGCCTTGACAGGCTTGCTGTATTTACAACAACTGATTCTTCAAGCTGCTGAACTACGCATATTCGTCAAAGGTTTCGACAAACCTTGATTCCTGAAAGTTTTCTCATGTGGATCACCCATCAAATCTTCGTGCATGTTATGTTAGGTCTTTTGCATGCTGTTGGAAACTCAAATTTTTATTGTTTGTCTCTCCTAACAAGACTCTAACCTTTCAGAAGCGGTCTCGGACGAAAGCAGTATTATGAGCGCATATAACACAGTTCCAATATCTCCGCCACCTCGGTGGTTGTTGGGGTGCCTCGACGGTACTGCAAGTAGGCTACGGACGACCCGGATCCATGCACTTGGTGGCTGAAGGTGATGGCCTTGTTCAGAGATAAACGTTTAAAATAAGGGGTTCATTCACAGTGCAAAACGAATGGAATATATGTAAGACGTTGTAGATGTGAAGCATGGAATTCGAAATGTGGTCAGCTTAAAGAAGTCATTGACGATTTTATGATTTGTACGAAGAAAAGAACATGAATAATGAAGTGAACAGAAAGACTGCAATTGTCGACGAAATTGATTAAGGCATGCATTTAAAGCGAGAAAATAAAAGAATTACGAAATTGGGGTTTTAATACACGTGTTGATATGCTGAAAAAAATGGAAAATGGAAAAAAGAAAAGAAAAGTAACATTGTGAAGTCAAGAAATTTTCTTGCAATTGCAAAAATTTCCACTAAAAAAAAAGGAAATAAAAGAAACGATATAGAGGTGGGATAGAGGGTGGGAGAAATTTTGAACAAAATTTAAATTTATCTCGCATTCAAAAATAATAATTTTTACAAAAAAAAAAAAAAAAAAAAAAAAAATCACAAAAGTTGTAAATAGTTTTCTTCTAAATCAAAGTAACGAAAATGCCTATGCTATAAAAAAGCCTATGCTTTAGCCTATGTTAAAAAAGTACGATATCAACATCTGATTTCCTGAAACCAAAGAATTTTGAAATCAAGACATCATATGGTATTTTGTATGGCCATGATTATTATTATTCAACTCAATAACCAGGGGAAGCAAAAAAAAATATATGATTTTAAAAAGAATTTTAAAAATGAACTAGAAACATTTTGAAAACAATAAAATTCAAATGCAAGTTTGTATAAATTTCAAATTGTAGAAATTAAATAATAAATAATTGTCATGTTTTACACGCTTACCAAAAATTGTAATTTACAATGATTGTAAAATAAATTGAGTTAACTTTGAATGCTTTTAAATTCTTTTTTGCATTCTTTCAAGACTAAAAAATATATGTTCATTGATAATGATCATTTAATTCGATTTCTTTTTTCATTGACTTATATTTTGAAAAGTTTAAGGGAAAACTATAATTCATTTCTAAATCACAAATTATTCGTATTTCAATTAACTTATTAATAATTATCAATAATTAATTATTTTATTAATAATTGCCACTAATTAATTATCTTATTAATAATTATCAATAATTAGTTATCTTATTAAGTGTTAATAATTAGCAATAATTAATTATCCTATTAATAAATAGTTCTCTTGTTTTCTCTGCCCAACGATGAACCTGCTGCTCTAAACCGGGACCAGCGAGATTGTTCATTCATCGAATTGAGTTGATTTTGTGACGTCACAGCTGTCGGCCAGCTTCTTCAAGGGTGAAGACGAACGTTTGTGATGTTAGCAACAACATTTAATGTTAAATATTTATTTTAACCAATATAACCCTATTATGAACCTGCTTTGAATTGCTTTATTTACATAAATATAATTTTTTTTTTTTTTTTAAACTAGATAAAAAAATATTTAACTTGGTGATATTATCTTATTTCATTACTCTTTTTAATTATCTTATCAATAATTATCAATAAATTATCTTATTAATAAGTGTCAATAATTACTTATTTTATTAATAATTATCAATAATTAATTAGCTTATTAACAGTTATCAACAATTAATTACCTTATTAATAATTATCAATAATTCATTATCCTATTAATAAATAGTTATCTTTTTTTCTCTGCCCAACGATGAACCTGCTGCTCTACACCCAACGTAATTGCATTGGGTATTTAGCAGCAGGTACTGAAAGTCTGATTTGTACTGAAATTCCCCATGGCTAACAGTTGGTCCAAAATCATTGGGAGAGCTTTCTGACCTATGAACTTATCTCGTCTCTCCCAAACATAAAGATAGAATTTTTTTTTTTAAACTTCCAACGTTGGTTGATTCTTTTACCAACAGAGTATTTCTTATTCGAAGAGGCTGCGATCAAGTCACCTTATTTGAAAAAAAAAATATTATTACTCTTCATAACAAGTGAAGATTTTACGACCCCGCATTTTAACAAAACTTATTTAAATAAAACGAACTATTAAATTAAATTTCATTTAAGCTTCAAAGCATTCAAATGAAATGGTTAGTAATAATCTTCTGCCGAGTCTTTCGCTGGTATAGAATAGATTTTCGCTTAAATAAATAAAAAACTGTCAGACTTTTCAGGAAAAAAAAAAAAATTCGCGTTTCATTTAAACTCATCTCACCGCCTTTCGTCAACTTAACTTTTATACAAGTAACTGTCACACTGTAATATTCATCCTGTTTTATTTAAACAATTAATTGTTGATGCCCTGCAAGGCCAAGGATCTCCAACTCATCCCCGCTGAAGTTTTAACACAAGTATCAAAATTTGAAGCAACTTTATTTTAAATAAGTTGAATAGTTGTCTAAGATAAAGAGATTACATTTTAAAGAGACTATAAATAGATATTTTGGCCAAGAAAAACACAAGGAATTATTGTTGTATGAACTATTTTTACGTTACTTTTAAAGATACTTCATTCAAGTTAACAATAATTATAAAGTTAATCGGATTATAAAATAATTACGATTTTCAAAACACTTTGACAGAAAAAAAATTCTGAGAAATTCGTCAGTTGACCCCGAGACTCTCACCAGAGAGGACGTACGGAAAAATAGGCTCTGCCGTAAGTTATCAGCTCTCGTCCCGAGTGCTGCCTCAGAGCCATTTCATTTACAGTGTCTCACCCCGAGAGAAGATATAGTTAGCACAGTCCTGTGCATAAATTGACCTACAGACTCTCATCCAGAGATGAGTACATTTGGCTATCCAGCTTGTACCTGAGTAACTTTATTTACAGTTTTGAAGTGGAATCCTACCACTTAAATATATGTCTTTGAATGTCTGTTGTATATTAATCTTTGTAGTGCGTGCTGTGCGCTTGTAATTAAGATGATGTGGTTTTAAATATATGTATGAACTGGTAAGCACATGCGGTTACATGGTTTGGTAGTAAAATCACACTTAATATTGTGATTCTGTCATATGTATCTACATATTTATATTAATTGTAATTATTTAATAAAAAGTAACTAAAATAAAAATTTTCTCTGTTGACCTAAGTAGGAATTGACTTAAATTATTTTTTTTATATATTACTGGGGTTTTTTTTACTATTTAAAGCCAAACATTTGTTGTTATTTTTTGTGTTTTTAACATTTAATGCAATTGCTCGTTATTTTGTTTCTGTTTTAGTATTAAATATAAAACATTCTTTGCTATTTTGCTTCATTACAAAAATAAAATCACTACTAGAATTCGAGGCTTGTCTGAAGCGCTGTTCTAGGTCGGATTCATGGTGTTCGACTGCTGGTCTTGACCCCCGAACAGCAATCTAGATGAAAGCGATAATGTTGCAGCCATTCATCATCCAAAAGCCGGTTTATTCGTCTGCTTTATTTGGATGGATACATCGACCTGATACATCGATCCCTTTCACACGATTTCCTTTCCCTGACCACCCCCTCTCATGCAATGGCTAAATGGAATTCCCGCGCTTTCATTTACTGCACGGTTGTTTCCAAAAGGAGCGTATCAAAAATTAAAAATTTTAAGAATAGGATTTTAGAAGTAAATTTAAATTTAATTCTCTGGATAACAAACAAATTTCGAATTTAGAAAACCATCATCGAAGATATTAGTTAATTTTAAAATTAAAAGTTTTTTTATTGAAATTATCCACAATACTACATAATTTTTAAATATTTCTACACACTGGTAATTAAATAACTATATAACAAATTTATAATACATAATTCACAAACTGTCGTTTAGGTTTGCGGATAACCTAAATGTTTTCAACTATCCAAATTAAAAAAAAATCTGTCATGATATATATCTAATAGGGCTTATTTTCAAAATGACTCAACGAATCAACCTTCAAACTAATTTTCTTGATATCAGCGTAAACAATCGAAACTCCCCGCAAGTTTATATAGTTGACAAAATTAAAGAATTGGGACGGAATGGCCGAGTGTCTAGCGCTCTCGCACTGGGCGCCACAGGGTTCGAGTCCCGGCGGTGCCATGGATGTTTGTAGTGGTTCGCAATCCACTTTAAGCCGTAGGTCCCGGTAGGTGACTGTAAGAGCGTTACGGAGCCAAAGTCAGACTTCTACCTACGGGTGCTCCATCAGAACAGAAGTTGCATCCCTTCTTCCTTGAGGGACACGAAAACAACAATAAAAGTAAAGAATTCCAGTTCGGTATCAAATCTCCAATATTATTATTAAAATGCGTTGCAATAACATCATTAATGAATCGCTCAAAATGAATTTCATCTGTAACAACACAACTTTTAAACAGCAATAGATATTCTTTTAAAAATTGGTGTCTTTGAAGCATTTCTTCGCCAGTACTTTCTTAATCTGTAATCTCCAAACTCCTTATTGCTGAAAAAGGTTTCCCATAATTTACGATTTCCATACATTCTCCAGTCGGAGAATGTATGGATCTCACATTTCTTTCGAGAAATAATTTTTTTTGTTCTATTGCAGCAGGCAAACACTTAGGCAATTCTCTTGGATGTCTTAAAGCAAGCACTGCACAGACGTTACTCACTTAGCACTACTCAGGAGGTACGTGTAGTTTGAAGATAAGCTAAGGACGCTGAGTAACAATACCCCCGCAACGCTCTACGATCTTGTCAGACCGGGCCCTACGGTTTGAAGGAGATTCCGAACCACTACAAACATCCATGGCACCGCTGGGACTCGGACCCGAAACCTGGCCATTCAGGCCCTCCCAGAAATATTAAATCCTGCAATCAATTTCTATGCCACCGTTTCCCACGCTGCTAATTAAAAAGAAACTTCGCAGCGGGCAAATAAATCATTCCTGTCAGATATACACATCTATGTTTAGAGCTATGCATATCTGGTATTTATTAATTAATCTACCTAGTCGGATAAATTATTGATAGCAGTCCCTTAATGGCCATATTGTTATAAACAGTCACTGTATAATCAGTTTTGCTTCTTAAAACAGGCTGCACTGCCAAATCGTTTTTCTTCAATTCTGTATCTTACCGATTCTAAACGGAAGGTTATATTATCTGTTCCATCAGAATATGTCTTTGACTTGAATACCGTCATCTAGCGAACGGATATAACATGGTTTAAAACATGGTTTGTTTTTGCATATTCCTTGATAAAGTTATCTTCATGATAATGTAATTAATTTCTTTTCGATTTTTCCCTTTTTGATGCTTTTTTGAGAGGTTTGAATATAAAGAATTTCATGCTTTTTATATTGCGAATGCTATGCTTATTTTGTTTGAGTATGGCATATACCAGTAGTTCCTTTTATGATGCAAAATAGTTATGTTTCTAGTTCATTATTGTCAATATATATACGCATGTATTTTTTGTGTGTAAATATTAACGTCTAATTTTGTACAAATTAAAAAATTAATTTATTATAAATTTCAAAAATAATATTCGTTTTCATATTTATATGTGTATATATGTATTTAAAAGGTTACTAGGAAAAGAAAGGATAGAAATCATTTTATAGATACATATTGTAATGTCTAGGTTTGTATTAGACCTCCCACGATTACGAGAAGAGGGCCACTTTCAGGTTCATGGGAACACTTTAATTTTTATTTTTATTTACAATTATTATTTTTAATTTTTTTATGTAATATATACATTAAAAATAAAAAAGGAAATTAAGAAATTAAAAATTAAAAAATTAAAATTTAAAAATAAAATTTTATCACAAGTGCACGATTAAGTTCACTAAGTATAGTTCACTCCGACGTCGGTGATTTTCAGAGTTCTCGAGTCTACGACGAATTTAAACACTCTGGGTTGCTGCAGAGCTTAACTATCACCCGGTGTGATTCAAGGGGTTTACTTTGAAAAATAGGCCAAAACTCCGGCTATTCAGCCAGTTCAGGGAAAAAGGAAAACAACACTTTTGGTCGACCTGTCACTGAACTCTCTTCACCAAAAACAAACCTCCTTTTAAGACAATCTGCCAAAAGGTGTCAGCTTCCCTCACTTCTCATTGGAGTAGACTTTTCTCAACTCGTGGTCTATCACCCACTATGATGGAACAACTCACGGTACATTACATATTGATTCTGCAGTTGTTTCTACCTGTGAACGTCGCGCAGACATTCGCTAATTTCCTGAGTTCTCATTATACATGATACCGAATATCTTCTTTCAGATTTGAGTGACAGGTTGTTCTCATTCATACAAACACTAATTGCATGTAATTTAACTGCCCACAATACTGCTCGCCTGCTGTCAAATTTGAGTGATGAGTTGTTATTTTATACTTGTGAAATAACATACGTTCCTCTCTCCTGGGAATGAAATACCAAAATTCTTCTCCGTGAGGAAAAAAATGCTACAATATACAATTTTTATGAATTCATAACTCACATGAAAGAATAAACAAAATAATCGAATAAGAATATTTTGAGGAGATATAACAGCAATGAAATCAAATGTGTTTTTACCTTTCCTTGTAACGTCCAGTTTATTCATTTTTAAAAATACCTGAATGCAGGGCCTGAATGGTCGTGTGGCTAGCGCTCTGGCACTCTGTACCACAGGTTTCGGGTTCGAGTCCCGGCGGTGCCATGGATATTTGTAGTGGTTCGGAATCCACGTTAAACCGTAAGTCCCGGTCTAACAGGATCGTAGAGTGTCGCGGGGGCATTGTTACTCCGTGGCTTATCTTCAAGTTACACACGCCCCCTGGGTAATGCAGAGTGAGTAACGTCTGTGCAGCGCTTGCCTTAAGGCATCCAAGACAGCTGTCTAAGTGTTTCCCAGCTGCATTGGAAAAACAAGTAATATAAAAAATTTTAAGTCAATTCCTACTTTTTTTCACTCTATTGCAAAAAGTCCTTTATAAATCATTTTAATTCATTTTTTTAAGTTTATCTGGCACCATCTATTGGTAGATATATTCAACTTAAAACTAAAATGAATTAATTAAACTTAATGAATGAATTAATGTTTGAAAAAACTGTATCCACATCCAGTGTCATCCGCTAAGAGTTAAAAAAAATGTGTTTGAAATCGAGTGGATGAATAGAAAGTATTTCATGAACGGTTGAAAATGTGAACAAGATATATATAGGGAGAGTGTGAGCTAATAGAAATAATTGAAAAAAAAAGTACCTGAATGTTCATAGTTGTCAAAATGAATAATTTTCCTCAAGCAAGCTGTAATGTTTCTTGGTAAATGTCTTCCATGATGGAATTCATTCTAAAGGAATCACCTGCACTACAAACGACAGACTGAAGGAAGGAAGTGGATCCTCACTGATTGTTATCGCTGGGAAGAGGTTGTCGGCCTTTTAATCTACAGAATTTGGTAGTCAAAGTTGAAAGTTTATTCTTCAGATTAAATTAAAGCAACCTGATGGCCAATTGGCTTGCGCTCTGGCCTTTTGTTCTACAGGTTCGAATCCCAGCTGTGGCATGGATGTTTGTGAGTGATTCGGAATCCACTTTAAACTGTAGGTCCCTGTCTTGTGCACAAGATGACCGTAGAGCGACAAAAAAAAAAATCAATCAGATTAATTTAATTAAAATGATTTGCAATGAAATGGGGCCCAAATGGCCGAGTGGCTAGCGCTCTGGCGCTAGGTAACACAGGTTTCGGGTTCGAATCCCGGCGGTGACGTGGGCGTTTGTAGTGGTTCGAATCCACTTTAAACCGTAGATCCCGGTCTAATAGGATCGTAGAGAGCATTGCGGGGGCAGTGCTACTCCGCATCCGTGACTTATCTTCAAGTTACACTCGCCCCCTGGGTAATGCAAAATGAGTAATGTCTGTGCAGCGCTTGCCTTAAGGCGTCCAAGACAGCCGTCTAAGTGTTTGCCAGCTGCATTAGAAAAAAAAAAAAAAATTTCAATGAAATATATGATATCTTTTTATAGTATTATAAAATATACAGCATCTTTAAATAAATATAGAGTATATTTCCTATATATAAAAAAATGACATCTTTTATAAATAAAACAATACGTTGTCTTTTCAATATATTAAATAAAATATCGACGATATCTTTCTTATGTTAATTATTTAATTTTTAAGCAATTTTAACAATTTATTTAATAATATCTTTAATAGTAAAATTATTTAAATAATTTTAACAATTTATTTAATTTTTACTAATAAAAAAGTAGAAGGTAATTAAATATTTAGAAAGTAATATTTTCTAGTTTCTTTAATTTTATAAAGCAATTTTTAAGTTTCATGTATATTAAACGGTCATAAAATAAAATTGTTTTTCGTTGCTTTATAAAATCATTACTTGAAAAAAAAAAAGTCTTCTTTGTAAAACGATTTTTTTGTACATGAAATAAAATCAGTTTTAATCTATTCAGCAATATTTTAAATGATTCAAGTATATTTTTAAGGTTTGTGTAAATAAATATGTTGGAAGGACTAAGTTTGTCCGGGGAATACATCGTCATCCTTTGACTCCCAGACCCTTTAGATCTTCTTTTTCAAGTGAATCAACTCATCTGGAGGGAGGCCTTCCTCTCCTACGGGTGTCTTCAGTTATTGAAAAGTGGCTTTTTTCAGTTGGATTTGAGCCGTTATATCTGAAAATGTGCCCCGGTCATCTAATGCTGCTTGCTTTTATAACGGCTTACTTTTTTAACAATATCAGATTCTTTGAATGCGTTGTCAATTTCATGGTTATGCTGTATTTTGTAGAAATCGTTTTGCCTAACAGCACCAAAAATGTTTTGAGATATTTATCTTTCAAAAATCAACAGCTTATATTTTTCAGACTAATTTAATGATCAACTCTTGCCGCCATAGAAAACGATTGGTCTGACTTGTTTAAGTTAATTTATGTTTTGACATATATATATGTATATATAAATAACATAACATAATGTTTAACATAAATATATATATATATATATTCAAATATACATTCGTATATATATATATACATATATATACGTATATATATATATATTTCCTTAATAGCTTGTTTCATGCCCTGTTAGTGTATATTTTGTATAATTATTTGTGTTCTTTTTTGATCTACTAATGCAATTCTAGCCGTTCACTGTTCTGGCATTTGTATTTTTGTATTTGTCCAATGATTATAAGTTTCACTGTTGCACTTTCTGCGCATTTCGGATCTTTAACAATTTCTTTTTTTTTTCAATTCCTTCTATTAGCTCACACTCTCCCCATCTATATCTTGTTCACATTTTCAATCCTTCATGAAATACTTTTTGATTCATCCACTCCAGTTCAAATACATTTTTTTGAACTTGTAGCGGATGACACTGGATGCTGATATAGTTTTTCAAATAGTAATTCATCCATTAAATTTAATTAATTAATTAAAGTTTTTTTTTAGATTTAGGCATATATATATATTCCAATAGATGGTGCCAGATAAACTTAAAAAAGGAATGAAAATTATTTCTAAAGGACTTTCTGCAATAGAGTGGAAAAAATAGGAATTGACTTCAAAAAATTTTTTTTTTTTTTTTTTATATTACTTGTTATTCCTTTTAAGAGTCTAAATTAACTTAAGAGTTTTTCTGTTGTGAATGTTATTACGGTTTTATTGTACAATTTTGTTGTTCTCCTGTGAGGCACATGATAATTTATATGTAGCGAATACTATGGAGGCTTTTGTTGTGCAAAACTGTCATGTTTCAAATTCATTCCTTGCCAATTCTCCTCATATATATACCTATATATATATATATATATATATGAAAAATATGTTACTATAAGATGAAAAAGGATTTAGTATTGGTGAAATAACTTATTTTGTAATAATTATAAAAAAGATTTAATACATTTCCAAATAGGATTGCAAATTTTGATGGATTATCTAGCAATAACCGTGACTAATTTGCTGAACTCATTTTAACAGGAAAGATGTTTTGGGCAATACCATGAAAACCTACGAAATTCTCGAAAACAAAAGCATTTGCCAACAAAGTTGTAATAGCAATAAATATAACTTTCTATTTATCGCCCTGCATCCAAGCTAGAACTTTAATAATTTGCAATATTTTTGTTAAGAAATAATAAAATACTCTTTTTTTCTTGTTAAATTAGAACAGGGTTATATTTTATGTTTTTTTTATCCTTCAAAAAATTAAAACATTTTTTAAAAAAAAATATCTGCCATGTAACTTTTTTTAGTTGGTATATGACGAAGAGGACCTTCGGGCCTTCCTGATCTTCGCGATTGATACAAATGCATGCAATACTTTGAAGTGACCTTTTGACCTTCAAAGCATTACATGGACAATAAATTAATGAGTAACCATCATCTACTTTTGTTCTACAATTCAGGTTTTCCGCATCACAGGGTAAAAAGTCCTTTTCAGTGCGCGGGTTTTACTAAACCATATCATTTCATCTCACGTGAGACGAAAAATAAAATATCGTGACAAGTTCCTGCAATTATGCGGATTGAATTCCTCTAATTTATAAGCTAAAACGGTCTAGTGGTGAAAGAATGAGGAATGTAGAAAAATCGTAATCAGACAAAATGAGTAGATAAAAATGCTATTTAAAAGATGTGCTGTCTCTAACATATATTTTGTAAATTTTGAAATTAAGCATGATTATTTGATGTGAAAGTTATGCTTTCCTTAATTATATTCAGTAAAATTACTTCCTTTGCGACTGCAAAAATGATACTTCCTTAATTTTATGCTTTTAAATTCTTCCTCCTTGTAATATCAATACAATTATATTCTGTTGATTCCATTCCCTTATTGAATTACTATCAATTTATTGCATTGTTTGAATTTCCAAACCCTTCATCACCTAAAATAACTTTTTTGTTAAATTTTTATATTAATTTAGGATGTTAAAATATCCATATTTTAATCTTGAAATTTCTATTTACTTATTTTTTACTTTAAATTTTGTAATTTTTTTTTTACTTTAAATTTTGAAATTTCTATTTACTCATTTTTTACTTTAAATTTTGAAATTTCTATTTACATTTTTTTACTTTAAATTATAAAATTTATGATTACTTACTTTTTATTTTAAATTTCAAAATTTTTATATTGTTATTTTTTACTTTAAATTTTGGAATTTCTATTCGCTTATTTTTTTACTTTAAATTTTGAAATCTCAATTTTTCTTTTACTTTAATACGATTATTGATTCACGCTTTAGGGCTCGATTCCTTGATGATTCATGAAATTTTTTGTAGTGATTACTCCACTTGAATAGGTCGACGTCATTTTGTAGGACGGTGATGAAAAAACATTGTTTTCATCAAGGACTTTCCAACGAAATTGCAACACATTTACTTGTTGTGTGGGGCAAAAAACCTCTTGTAAAACTGACTTAATAAATTTTACTTTCATAATCTTAGTTCTGGGGCCTGATGGCCGAATGGCTAGCGCTCGGTACCACAGGTATCGGGTTCGAATCCCGGCGGTGCCATGGATGTTTGTAGTGGTTCGGAATCCACTTTAAACCGTACGTCCCGGTCTAACAGGATCGTAGTGCGTTGCGGGGACATTGTTTCTCCGCGTCCGTAGCTTATCTTCAAGTTACACGCGCATTAGAAAGAAAAAAAATCTTAGTTCTTATTCTGAATAAAATATCTTTACTAAAAATATTTACATAGATAGTACGATTATTTATGTCAGACATTCTCCAGTGCCTATACTCGTTTTTGAAATAAAAGCAGTGATTGTGACACAATATAATGAAATCGAACCCTTATCATTTGCACACTAACTAAAATAACCACTGCCACTGAACCACCTAAAGAAAGTTATTTTTATTTAAATTCTGGTGTCCTTCTATAAAAATTTGGGTTATATGTTATAACGAATAGATTTTCTTATTTAACTGTGAAACAAGTTAAATGAGCGTTAGTAGTGAAATAGAAATAGTAAATTATACTTTTATAATCTGAGTTCTTTTCTGAATAAAATCATTATCAAAATAAGATTTTAATAATTTTTAATAATTACATTTTGTAATAATCTTTTAAAAGTTTTAGTTGCACTGACCCAATTTGAAAAGATGCTGTGAGATTCATGCTCGCGCAAACAGCTTTATCTCAATTTATCCAAATGTTATGCAAATAAAAGATACACTATTAGGAAGAATGATAAATTAGATTCAAACCACTAAAAAGGCAAAAATTCGTTCATTCATGATAGTCTAACATATTGCTGTAATAAAACGAAAATAATAAAATACCGGCATGAAACACAAAAAAAGAAGTAATAGGCATAACCGCTGTAATTTATTAATCATTGGTTGTTGCTAGCTCTCTCTCCCCGCCAATAACATCACGAGATTATACATGTTCCCTCCCCTTTATTTCCGTTTCAGTAATTTTCTATAATAATTTGTAATCAAATATCGTACCATCAATATTTTTAATTAGAATTTAAACGTTTAATCATATTTTATAATTAATATGATTAAAGGACGGAAATAGCATATTTTTATAATTAATTAATATGATTAATCATATTAATTAAGGAGTCGATTGAAGAGATTCAACATGAATCGCCGCACGCTTTGAAGACCATCCCTGTCGATGACTTTTTAGCATGCATTGAGGATTGGAAAAAAAGTTGGCATATGTTGGCATTGGTTTGAGTCCCGACAGTGCCATGTATGTTTGTAGTGGTTCGGAATCCACTTTAAACTGTAGGTCGCAGTCTAATATAGCGTTGAGAGTAGGGGTGACAACCCTACCCCGTAAAAAGAAATCATCTCATGTCTCGAGATCTGCCAATAACGCAGACGCCCTTGACCCACCATGAGGCTGTTGCCCTAATGATGATGATTTATCTACCAATAGATGGCGCCAGATGTAAGAGGAGAATTTCAACTTTATTTATAAAGGACTTTTCTGCAATATAGTGAAAAAATGTAGGAATTCACTTTAAAAAGTTTTTTTTATATTACTCCTTTTTATTTATTTATTTTTTCTTAGCAATCCAAGAATATGGAATTCAACGAGTGTTCAATGTATGAATTTTTAATCTGCAGTTGGTGACGAAATACTGGGTCGGATATTTTTATGCTTTAACCAGATTAAGAATGCATGCAAACGCAATTATTAGCGGGCTTGAGTAATTTCAATTTTTTATTCAGAGTTAATTATTATCCATATTCAGTGCCAGATTTAGAGGAAAAGAAGTCCTAGGCCAGGGGATGGGCAAACTACAGCCCTCCGGAAGGTTCTATCCGGCCCGCGGATAGAATTTTAATTTGTCGGTCCGAGGCAAATTAAAAAAATTATACAGTCTGAATAAAAACTTTAAGGACAGTAAAAATTTTTGAGAAAATGTAAAATGAAATAAAGGGATTCAAATAATATTAATTATTAAAGTTCATTGATAAGAAATAAATGATATGAACATAATTTGTAAATACATAATTAAGAGAAACATGTGGTTATTTACAAAGTTAGTATTTCTGCCTGAGTAAAAACTTTAAGGCCACCAGTCATTTCTTAAAAATAAATATAATATAATCATGTAATTACCATTGCAATTACTAACTTGTGACAACGCTGCAATTTTCATATTTGTCATACGTTTCTTTGAAGTATTGGTGATATTTGTGAAGATGGCGGAGGGTAAGAAGTTAACTGATCGTGAAAGAGGACAGATCGAAGTTTTGTCTTCAGCAGGAATGTGTAGTCGTGCTATTGCGATAAAGATAGGAAGATCAAAGACTGTAGTCAACAATTTTTTTAAAATTGAAAGACAATTATGGTAAAGAGAATACTCGGGGAAGACCTAAAGCTTTGTCCTTGTGTGATGAAAGAAGAGTTTGCCAATTTGCATCTACTGGAAAGTACTCAACCAGGAAACTGATCCCGACGACAGGTTTAAAAGTTTGTCGAAAAACGATTTATAGCACACTTAGAAGGTCTGGAAGGTACACTTATACAGCAAAATTGACTAAACCTCAGTTACTGCAGAGACACAAAATAGAGCGTTTGAACTTTGGCCAGAAAGTCATGACCTGGGACAACCAATGAATAGAAATTATTTTTCTGGCGAAAAAAAATGGAATTTGGTTGGACCAGATGGCTGGAATTTCTACTGGCATGATATAAGAAATGAAAAAGATATATTCTCCAAGCGCCAATTAGGTGGAGGGTCTGTCATGACTTGGGGCTGTTTTTTTTACAATGGTGTGGGTTCAATTGCCTTCGTTTCAGGTAGAATGAATTCACAAGGATACCTAACAAATCATCTTTTGCCAAATGCTGAATGTCTTGCTGGAGAAAATTGGAAATATCAGCAAGACAATGCACCGATCCATACGAGTAACAGCACAAAAAATTGGTTCCAAGTCAACAATGTTGAAACTGTGAAATGGCCAGCTAGATCACTTGAACTCAACCCAATCGAAAACCTTTGGGCTGACTTAGCAAGAAGAGTTTATGCAAATGGGAGACATTTTACATCAACAACAGAGCTGAAATCTACTATCGAAGATGAATGGTATAAAACCGACCCACCCTTTGTCAAAAACTCGTTTCATCCATGAAAACAAGAATATTTGAAGTAATTCGAAGTAATGGCTCCTACACAACCTTCTAAGAATTTGTAATTTTTTTCTTATATGTTATTTTCTATGTTGGCCTTAAAGTTTTTACTCAGGCTCAAATATTCATCTGTGTGTTCTGTAATATTTTCTAATAATAAAATATTTGCAAATTAATTTTTCAACTTTTTTTTACTTTTATTTAAGCTCAATAATTATCAATCAAATGGTATTTTAATTCCTCAGTTTAAATGTTTCCATTTTCTCAAAAATGTCTACTGGCCTTAAAGTTTTTACTCAGACTGTATATTATATATCCATCTCCTTTTCTACTTTGATTAAATATTATTTTTTTCTTCCTTTTTTCAAAGGACTGATCATCTTTTTACTTTCTCTATTTTTGTTCTACAAAACATAAATCGACGGAAATAGCAAGCACAGACAGCTTTCAATCGGTAAAGTGACAAAAGCGGAAGTTCTTTGTTAGTTATATCTGTAGACTGGCGCCAACAAGCGTTATCTCTTTCTTGGGGAGCAGACACATGGGAATCAATATAGGTGAATTAGACTTCCCATGAGGCAGACTGCATATTTTAAGCTCCAGCCGGTAGCTTTTTTTTTTGGCGCGAGTTCTAATATTATTGATTGCGCATGGGAAGATTGCGGACATATAGCATCATTGTGAATAGTGGTAAAATTATAAAAGTATAGAGTACCTAGTGTTTGTTTGGGTTATTCGTAAAATATTTCAACCCCAAAATGGCTACTAATAAAAGATAAATTGATTCAAAGTGCCGTGCTTTTAATGATGAATGGACCTGGAAATATTTTTTTTTTACAGTTGTAAAGGATAAATCAGCGTGTCTCATCGCAAACTCATGTCATTAACATATTTAAATTGTAATACTTGTATATTGTTTTTAAAATTTTAGAAAAATTTATCTTGGCCCACCAAACTGTTTTTTTTTTTTTTCTCTCGATTTTTAGCTCGCGACCGTAAAAGTTTGCCCATCCCTGTCCCAGGCTATTCCCCTTATGAGGTCCTTTCACGTAGGCAAAGAAGCCTCATACTCATGTAGCTTCTTTTTTTTTGCGTTTGCAAGCTCCACTTTCAAATCTTTTACACATCCTTAGATTATAATCTAGCACAAAATATTTAAGTTACTAATTATTGTGCATAAATAAAAGTTAAGAACTTACCTAGAATTCCCCGAAATGAAAATGTCTCACAATTTTTTTTCAATAGTCTATGAACACTTCACTAAAGTATTGAACCTACTGAACTCAAAAGGCGAGAATCAAATGATCGTGTACGCAATCCTAAAATAAGAATCTTTTCTATGACATTAACACATATTTCATGTTATCGAAGTAATACGAATATAACCGACCGTCGGGATATCAATAGGTCTGTTCGTTTGTCTGTTCCAATCTACACTAATCTAATGCAAGAACAAACCAGAGCTTAGTAGCATAAGGCGTCCATATTTGCCATAGCAATCAGTGAACGTGTGAACTATACTTCGGTGCAATCTAGTCTATACAAACGAACAGACCCAATGAGCCGAAAGCGTTGATCTTAACCAATACATTTTTATGTTTGTTTATGAGTCCTATGTGTAGAATTTCTCCTTATTTTCGATTCAGTGTTTTAGTGTTTACTGTTTTTAGAATAGAGTCATTCTAATTTTGCTAGCAATTTGAATGTAGGCCCTCTTGATCTTCAGGCCCTAGGCTGAAGCCTAGTTAGCCTATAGGAAAATCCGGCCCTGCATATTATGCAAGTATTAATATTTCATAAGGGAACAATAATTCAAATACTATAAAAACACTGTCCAATTCAATAACCAATGAAATATACCAAAATTAGAAATTTCAATAGCCATAGGAATATACTAATATTTGATAGTCTAGAACTTCATGAAGAAGCAATTGCTTAAATATTACAAGAAACACTCATCAATTCAATAGCCACAGGAATATACTAATGTTCGATAACTCTAGAACTTCGCGAAGGTGCAGTTTCTCAATACTATAAAACGGAATACCAATTTCAATAACCACAGGAGTATACCAAAATTTATTAACTTTAAAATTTCACGAAGAAATAATTGTTCAAATACTATAAAAAGCAGTTCCCAGTTCAATAGTCATAGGAATTATACTAATGTTTGATAGCTTTAGAACTTCATGACGAATCAATTGTTCAAATATCACAAGAAGCACTACCCATTTCAGTCAGAGAAGTCTGTTAAGTTATGGTTCAATTCACTTTTATAAACACAAACTGATCCTTAGATACTATTTTGAGGAAATGGAAACAATACTTTGTTTTTTACTTTGGAAGTCAGACAATTCAAAATGAGCTACAGAGCATGCGATTTGACGAGGGTGCTTCGATAGATTTAGCAATACACATTTCAAAAAACATATCAATAAAATCACATGAAAATCAGAGTTTATTTTAAATAAAAGTTTTTGAAATAAGAGTTTATAGCGATAGGCGAGAAGATTTAGCTATTTTAAGTAATGACTTGTACTCCTACTCATTTCTTATTTTCTAGCTGAATTTTTCTTGGAGAACACATGAACCTTTACCAGGACAACATCGTATTCACACATGATAAAAACTAAATAAAAAATTATCTTCAGATGTTGGTCTGGAATCAGATGTAATTCTACAAAGTGAAAATTAATTCATTTTTAGCACATCATGCAAAAGAAACGGAATGCACTTACAGTACTTCTTAATTTCAAAGTTGTGTTTCTTTGCATACATAAGTATTAAACAAATTTAATTGAAACTCAATTATTAAATAAATTAAACAGTATGCGTGTATTTATATGCAAGTTTTATTTCATTAGGCAAAAATAGTTTTAATTGAAAATTTTTTTCAATGCATACATTTGCAAAAGCTGGTCATTATTCAATTCCTTCTATTAGCTCACACTCTCCCTATATATATATCTTGTTCAAATTTTCAATCGTTCATAAAATACTTTATATTCATCCACTCGAGTTCAAATACATTTTTTTGAACTTGCAGTGGATGACACTCGATGTTAATACAGTTTTTTTAAATATTAATTCAGTAATTAAATTTAATTCATTAATTATATTTTTTTTTTTAGATTTAAGTTTTATATATCCACCAATAGATGACGCCAGACAAACTTAAAAAAATTGAATGAAAATTATTTATAAAGGTGCATTACAGTGAATTACAGTGAAAAAAAGTAGGAATTGACTTCAAAAATTTTTTTTTTTTTTTATATTACTTGTTTTTATTCTCTTTTAAAACAGTGTTTAAAGGCAATGTCTAGTAAATAAAAAAAGAGAACAATAGATGGAAATGATAACGTAAAGAAATGATAAGCGGTTTTTTCCCCACTAATATACTAGTATATAAATGTAATGTAATGTTGCTAATATATAAATGCAATATAATTGGCTATGTACTAGGTACTTTTAATTAACCTACAACTTTTAACTGAGAGGGGTCTGAATGGCCGAGTGGCTAGCGCTCGGTACCACAGGTTTCGGCTTCGAATTCCGGCGGCGCCATGTATGTTTGTAGTGGTTCGAATCCACTTTAAACCGTAAGTCCCGGTCTAATAGGATCGTAGAGCGTTGCTGGAGTATTGCTACCCGCGTCCGTGACTTATCTTCAAATTATACGCGCCCCCCGGGTAATGCAAAGTGAGTAACGTCAGTGCAGCGCTTGCCTTAAGGTATCCAAGACAGCTGTCTAAGTGTTTACCAGCTGCATTGGAAAAAATTTTTTAACTGAGATTTTCGAGTTTCACTAGAGGGTGCTGCGATTGCGTACAGTGAGAGAGGGCATAAAAGGAATTTATTTCGAGTCAGTTCCAAACTAATTTAGAAATGTCTCTATAAACTATCATATTCAACCGATTGTATTTTTATTATTAAAAATTAGTATTGATGTGGTGAAAATGAGCACTATTGATACTGTGACAATCGTTTTTTCCCCAAATTCATAAACTGGGTATGAATAGTAGTGAATATTTGTTCATGCAGGATGGTGCTCCTCCTCATAGAATACGCAGTGCATTTGACACCATTAACAGCGAGTTTGGAACCCGAATTATCGTTTATCAATACCCAAACAGTAATACTGTTGCATTACATTGACCACCTTATTCACCAGATATGAATCCCTGCGATTTCTGTCTTTGGGGTCATATGGAAGATTTGGTTTACAAGGAAACGCTAGCAGATTCTTATTCGCCTCAAAAATTAACACACATTACTCATTAACACTCATTATTAACACATTTGAAATAATTAAAAAAACTCTTGAATTTGTGACTGACATCTTTGTGATTAGGTTGCGTATTGTATGACCTCTGAGGACTATCACTTTGAAAACCTTGTCCATTAGATTCCTTTTTCAAGTTTTTTTCCTTAAAAAAAATGTTTGTAGTGTCATCTGCAACGATTCAAGAGTTATTTCAGTTAAAAGTTGTAGGTTTATTAAAAGACTCTGTATATATATATATATGTAAGCTAAGGGTTCGACAATTAATGAACATAATGCAAAAATACATAAAAAAAAAAAATAATTTGAAGATATAGAAATAAAAAAGATCTTTATAGTTCAACTACCGTTTAAGTGGAAAGGCAAACATCCGTTTAAAAACGGAAATGGACGAATCAATTATTTGTTAAGGCTGCTAGTCAGATATAAGTGGCGCAAGGCAATTTTGAAAGAAAAAAAGCTTAATGGCTATTTTAGAATTTTTTCATCCAATTTTTCTTTTGATATTATGTAATTTAAAATTTTAATCATTAAAAATTAAAATTAGTTTAATTATAGTTAAAACCCCTTCGAAATTATTTGTCTTCTCTCTTACTTTGTTGTTGAATCCGTCCAACTTGGCCGATTGCCAATTTTCCACACGATCGATGGTTGAACTATTCTAACTACAGAAGTATAAAGATTTCAAATGAAATTCCTTGGTTGATCGTAGTACGTCCACTTTTTTTTTCAATTCCTTCTATTAGTTCACACTCTCCCTATATATATCTTGTTCAAATTTTCAATCGTTCATAAAACACTTTTCATTCATCCACTCGAGTTCAAATGCATTTTTTTTGAACTTGTAGTGGTTTTTTCAAATATTATTTCAGTAATTAAATTTAATTCATTAATTTTATTTTTTTAGATTTAAGTTGCATATATCTACCAATAGATCGCCCCAGATAAACTTAGAAAAATTAATGAACATTATTTATAAAGGACTTTTTGCAATAGAGTGGAAAAAAGTAGGAATTGACTTTAAATTTTTTATTTTTTTTATTACTTGTTACTTATCATGTATTGGCAGAGGAAATGGAAATAATACTTCCTTCTAAATGGATATTCAACACTCTCCAGTTCCATTGGCTTTTTCATGCAGAGTTATATGTAAAAGACTGTGTGTGTGTGTCAGATGTTTTCTACTACTACCACTATACCACACCACATCACTGTGCCTAGAGCTGAGTTACCCCTTTACAGTTTGGAAAGGATGTGGGTGAGAAGAAGTCTGATTGGGCTCTGCGACGCTCATATGGGATTTACAGCCTAAAGTGGATTCCGAACCACTACAAACATCCAGGGCACCTCCGGGACTCGAACCCAAAACCTGTGGTACCGAGCGCCATTGGGATAGCCACTCGGTCATCAGGCCCCATGAAGTTTTTACTAATTTTCAGGAATTTATTCAACCACTTCTCAGATTCCTGCCATTATATTGCATGAAATATATAATTATCACTAGGACAGGCTATGGCAAATCAAAGGATCTCAGATCAACATTTATTAATTTTTGTAATTTTATTTCCAAGTACAGTCTACAATAAGAAATAAAATAAAAAGAACACAATGAGTATAAAAACACCATCAACAACAATACAAAACGAAGGAAATCACATAGTGACATGTTTAGCCCATAAGGGCCCTAGTCTCCCAGTCACGACCATACACTGTGGAACAGGGATGGGCAAACGTTTGCGGTCGCGGGCCAAAAATCGATAAAAAGAAGTTTGGCGGGCCAAGATACATTTTTCAAAAATTTAAAAACAATATACGAGTATTACAATTAAAATATGTTAATGACATGAATGAATTTGCGTTGAGACACGCTGGTTTATCCTTTAAAACTGTAAAAATATTTCCAGGTCCATTCATTATTAAAAGCACGGCACTTTGAATCAATTTATCTTTTTTTAGTAGCCATTTTGGGGTTGAAATATTTTACGAATAACCCAAACAAGCACTAGGTACTCTATACTTTTATAATTTTACCACTATTCACAATGATGCTATATGTCCGCAATTTTTCCATACGCAATCAATACTATTAGAACTCGCGTCAAAAGAGCTTAAAATGCGCAGTCTGCCACAATCTAATTCTAGGTCTAATTCTCCTATATTGGATTCCCATATGTCTGCTCCCCGAGAAAGAGATAACGCTTGTTGGCGCCAGTGTACAGCTATAAATAATATAGGACTTCCGCTTCTAACACTTTACCGATTGAAAGCTGTCTGTGCTATTTCCGTCAATTTATGTTTTGTAGAACAAAAATAGAGAAAGTAAAAGATCATCAGTCCTTTGAAAAGAAAGGAAGAAAAAATAATATTTAATAAAAGTACACTCATGTCCATAAATTAAGGATAATGAAGTTCAGGCAAAGAAAGAGACAGAAGCAAAACAAATTTGACTTATTTGTAAAGTCTATTTATTAAACAAAAGGTAAAGAGCAAAAAAAGATGCTATATGTTTGACATAATTAATAAAAATTGCGATTTTTACTCGCTGGAGCAAATTTCAAAAAAGAACCTATTTACAAAAAACAGTAAAATATGGTTAGTATGATGGTTAATAGGGAGTATGTCTCCCGGACGATGCAATACACGCCTTACAACGCCTAGGCATGCTGAGTATCAAATTATCAATCTGATATTGGGGAATATTACACCACTCATCAAGCAATGCCCTCCGAAGTTCCGGTTGACAGGTGGGAGGATTGATGGGCTGCAATTCGTCGGCCAAGCATATTCCACACATGCTCTATTGGATTCAAGTCCGGCGAGTATGCTGGCCAATTGAAGGCATTCGTCTACAATGTTTGCACGGTGAGGACGGGCGTTGTCATCCATAAACAGAAATTCAGCACCCATGGCGCCCCGAAACAAATGCACATGTTGTTCCAGAATGACATCCCGATAGATGGGGCCTGTCATCGTTACACTCTGAACATGCAGGTCAGTTCTGGAACCAAGAATAATTCCTTCCCAAACGAGCCATCCTGCACCACCGTAACGGTGTCGTTCAATGGTGTTCTCTTGGTGGTAACGGGTACCTGGCGCTCTTCATATGAAAGTCCGGCGAGAATCAGACTGCAAACTAAACCTGGACTCGTCGGAAAACATCACACCAGACCACTGTTGCGGTGTCCACAATGCATGCTCTCTACTCCAGGTGAACAGGCGACAGTGAGTTGCGGTAAGTGGAACACATCTGACAGGCCTATGAGCATATAGACCAGGGGTCTCCAAACTTTTCAGCCTTAAGGCCATACTGTTTACTCCAGTAAGTACCAAGGGCCAAAACCGTTTTCATTTTTCTGCCATTATCTGTAATTTCTAGACTAGGTAATTTAGCTTTTCTGTTCCTGAGGGATTTTGAGGATAAAAATCATGTTTGATTCAGGATATATACATTCCAAACATCGATATACATACATATACGATACTATTTACCCCAATATAACTAGCGAGGGAAACCGCGGATGTTCAATAGTCTATAATGTAGGTGGGATTCAGTTCAATTATGTGTTAGTTGTTATGCTTAAGTTAAATTTTCCGCGTATTGTGCTTGTCATTAAGCTTTGCCTAGCAAGTCAATAAAAACCGAGTTATTATTGTTCTGTTTTTTTTTAATCCAACTTATTACAGCAACAATAAGCGATTCGCTGTCGCGGGCCGGATTTGGCCCGCGGGCCGTAGTTTGGAGACCCCTGATATAGACCAATGTGCCCTAAGCGTCTGTACATGGTCTGCCTTGAAACTGTCGTACCGGTAGCTGAAGAGAGCTGACAAGGCAGGTCTGATGCTGTGCTCCGTCTGTTTCTTTTGGCAGTAACTGCTAAATACCGGTCCTTATTCGACGTTGTAACTCGGGGGCGACCTGTGCTGTAACATCTACTCACATTACCATCATCTTGGAATCGTTGCCAAAGCCTGAGATGACACTCTGGGCGATTCCAAGTTCCTCGGATACTTCCAGCTGAGTACGTCCACATTCCAGTCGTCCTTATTACAGGAAAACTAATTAAAAATTCTATCACTTACAGTTTTATCACCACTCGCAGTCTAATTTTAAGAATTCAATATATTCAGGAGCAAGAATGCATTATTTAATCAAGTTCGAAAAACTTATCGATTTAATGACCAGAATAAACTAGCACATTAAAAGAGTAATCACTAAAAATGAAAGACAAATAAATAGAAAAACAATTCCTACAACGTTCATTCCAGGAAAAGCGTGAAAAGATAATTTCTGGGAAAGCAAAATCACTATGATAATGACTTGTAATTTTTTTTTTTAATTATATTTATCGTTTATTTATTATTGATTTCAGAAAAATTTACAGACTCAGAAAAATTTAATTTACATAAATTTATTTGTTAATAAAACTGATGCAGATTGTCAGAATTTTTGTGACTTCAACAAAGTGTTGCAAAATATGCAATCTGTTTATGAAAAAATCCTTACGTGACAGAAAAAAAAAAATGGGTCTCATTTTTGAAATCAGCACTGCAAATAACATCAAAAACATTCACTAAAATTAAAACAATTTTAGAAAAGTAGTTTTCTTTTTTTTGCGGACTGTGTTATTAAAGGCATTTTATTTCTATCTCTTCTAGTTTTAATTCGATAATTTCGTATTTGGTCCAGTAGTTCTAGAACACCTTGCCTATTTAGAAAATCTAGATGCAAAGAACGATTAGTTGCACTCGATAAAAAAAAAACATTTCTTTTCGAGTAAATTAAAATTCAAAACGACGCTATTTCTAAGCCTGTTCTCATTAAAGAAGAGCGAAACAGTGACATCTTTTTTTTGCTCAATATACTAGCATACGAAAGAAATTATTTCGTTTTGACACAAATCTTTTTTGTGTCAATTGTAGATGAGAATCGAGTCATAAACATGCATCAGATAATTGCGTACTTTGGTCCATATGTTTCCTGCAGTCTTGAAAGAAAAGAGATGAGCACCTTGCGCTAGTGAAAATCGAACACCTGTGCATGTTTTATAGCGGAAAAGGAATTCCCAGACTTTTTATACCGTCCCTTTTTAATAGACGGCCACCACGTGACGTAGGCGTTGACTCAACCGTGACCATTCTTCTGCCCACTGCTCGTGCGTGCTTCGAAAGGTAACCAGAATGCGCATGCGCCTGTTCGTTTTGAATTCTCATTGGAAACACTGCAGCAGACGGTGAAAAAGTAAACAGTGAGTGTGAGTTTTACGCACACTTTTGTGACAAATCTTGAAATACACGAAGCATTTGTAATTTCCATCCCAGCATTTCCATTCCATCCATTTCCAGCTGTTGTTTACTATCGCACAAGTGATGACCTGGTTTCATTATTGGCTGATGAGCAGTTTTAAGACTTAGTTCACTCAAGTTCAGTGGAACATTTTTTTTTTCGTGTTTTGTGCAGCAGTTTTTGTAAAAAAACATACGTTTTGACGAAGAGGTGTTGAGTTCCATCACGTGCTTCTTGGATTTTTTTTGCTGTTTGTGATTAAAAATAACCGTAATCTGAGACGCGAGGCGTGCTGGACCAGTGTGATGTCTGCTGCGATTTCCGACATCCTTGAACCATTCCAAAACAATCGGATTGTGAAACACTTGTTGGATCTTAGTGTTGCCAGCTAGGAAGTGAAAAGATAAAAAGATTCGGATTTTTCAAGCTCAATCCGTAAGTTTTATTGCTGTTTCTTTCTTTGCCTTGTCAATATATACAATGCATCTTTAGATTTATTATTTTCACTTGCTGTACAAGAAATTTAAAAAAGAGTATTCTTAACAAAAACCGTTATTCAATATCATGGTTATCAGTTTTTATAGCTCTATATAATATTTGATCCAATAATTATCCTATATATATATATTTATTTATTGATTAGGAAGTTTGATTTATTTGAAAACAATTTAAGCAATTTTGAATTATTTATCCTTTTTATTTTGGATTTTTTGTAAAAAAAAAAAAAAAAAATTCGTTCTAAATCAAATGTTAGCTTAAAAAAATTAAATGTCTTTTTTATGTTATTCATTATTGGATATTTTATTGTCCTGTTTATAGTATATGGTATTCAAGTTTTTGAACTATAAATAAAAACACTGAACTTCAAATAATTCTTTAAAATATAGAGATACATTATCGATTTACTGTGATAAATGAAATAAAAATTTTAAATTATTACGACGAAAAGTCAGTACATTTCTATTTAAGCTATTTTTAATTATTTTATCACTAGATAATATAATTAAAAATACTTGTTAATATTTAGACAAGGTATCTTTTTCTGTTTATATTTTGAACAATTCTATAAAATTATATTATATGAACATGTTAAATTTTTTGTTCTATATAATTGGAAGAACTATTTATGTGGTTTTTGTATTTTCAATTTGAAATAATTCATCTTAAACGTTCTCCAAGAATAGCAGGATCATCAATCTATAAAAGTAAACATCATTTTAATAAAAGTTAATATTGATGAATACAAACAAATTATTTAAATTAATGATTCTAATTTGTCTTTTATTTACTATAAAAAGATTTTTTTTAGACGTACTGATTTTAGAACTTATTTATAACTTCTTTTACTTCTTTATTTAAGATAACTTATACTTTTTATGCATCGCAAAAAGTACCATAAACATATGATTTATATATATATATATATATATTTTGAAGAGAATAATTACTGGTGAAGTTTAAATACTTACACCGGTTATTTAATTTTGGGTATTTAATACTTATTACGAATATTATTTATTTATTAATATTTATTACAAATTTCTGTCAAATTACAATTCTTTGTTATCACTTTGGAGATTGTTATATATATTAGATTATTATATATATAAAATCATAATTATTATTTATATATATGAGATTTAACATATAATAATAATCTAATATATATAACAATCTCCAAAGTGATAACAACGAATTGTAATTTGACAGAAATTCGTAATAAATATTAATAAATAAATAATATTCGTAATAAATATTAATAAATTCGTAATAAATAATCGGTATAAGTATTAAACTCACAATTATGTTTTTTCGAAAGAAAGTAAGAAATCGGTGGATTAAAAATTGAATTAAATCTAAAAATATTATTTTGTGATCTTGAATGTATATTATTATTATGTGAATGTTCACTAACCACCTTCTTGAAACTAATTCTCTTATCAAAAATGGATTTCTTACAATGTTGCAGTTAAATAATATTACTTAATGTTCATAACGCTGTTACATTGATGTTATTCGATATTATACATGATCAAATAATATTTAAAGGAAAAATACATCAGAAAATAAACAAATCTATGCATACCTTTCGTACTCAAATTTTGAAATTATATTTTGTTAAAAAATGTATAATATTTAATATTATCTATAGACAATTTTGATTAGTTTAAAAATAATGCGAAAAAAGAAATAATTCGCCATTAAATTTCATGTAATTATTAAAAAGTTATTATTTAAAAGAAGTATTATTTCCACAGAATTATTAAAAAAAAAAAGATTTATTGATATTTAAAAATTAACTAAAAATATTATATAATGAAAAGTAAATAATCTTTCACTTTAAAATATTTCATAGAGGCTAAATTAAACTCTTGTTTGCGGTTTGTTTTTAAATTTCCCAATAAATCCCAATGAGTTGAAAGTTTAAAAACAGTTTAAAGTAGAAAGATAAATATACTTCTAAAAAAGCACTTTTAATAAGTTATAACTGATTTAAATACTTCATTTTCATATTTCACGAAAATTCTAATAAAAAAAGGACTCTCACAAAATTAAAAAAAGTTTGAATATAACAAGAAATGATCTAAGATAAGCTTATTATTAATAAAAATATTTTTAAATAATAGCCGCTTTAAAAATACGTTAATAACTATAAAAATTTTCAAAAAAAAAAAACCCATTTTTTTTTATAACCTTGAATTATAAATTTCAGAAAAAAATTTATTTTTCTGACTATAAAAAACAAATGAATAAACAAAATAAATTAGAATAGAAAATAATCCTGGTTGTATTTTTTATTTATAACTTTCTATGCTGCTTTTCTGCGTTATTTGTCCTTCCCGGTTTTGATGTTATTTTTCTTCTGACCTTTTAAATTCCTTTTCGCAATTTCTTCGCCTATTTTCTTTCCTTGAAGAAGGTATAGGGGGAAAAAAAGACATTCACTTTGCACTTAATAATGTTTCACGATTTCAGTTAGATGCAATAAACTTTTTATCGTCAAAATCAATGCCCCATTTTAATATTTTGTTATTTTTTTCGAAGGATAAATTATAAAATAAATAACTTATAGATATTTATCATTAAAGCCATAAGAGTTCTGATTTAATAAAAGAAAATTAATTTTTAGAACAGCAATTGTGCAGCTTTTTTTCACTTAATCCAGGGCAGATCTAATCGTAATTAAATTAAAATTTTTTACTGTTTTAAAATTTTAATACGCATTTTATTAACAAAATTAGACGTAGAAATTTTATTTCAAATATCCTGTTCAAATGTGTACATACTAAATTAAAAATAAAATAAAATTAATAATAATTAAAATAAAATTTAAAAATTAATAATTAATTAAAATAATAATAAAATCAATAATAAATTAAAATATGAGATAAAATATATAATATTATACTTAGAAATAAAATAAGCTTAATATCCAAATAAAATAAAATTTAAAAATTAATAATTAAATAAAAATAATAAATTAGTAATAAAATAAATTATAAAAATCAAATATATATTATAATAATTAATAACAAAAACCAAATTAATACGTAAATAAAATAAAATTAAAATAAATATGCAATTTATTATATATATTTATTCAGTTTTAAAAGTTTTCTGAAATCC